>VZTR01001352.1:490095-615889 GCA_013400775.1 Chaetops frenatus | reverse complement strand
CCATGTGTGTATAATCGAGGGTGGGGGGTGCTGGGTTTTTCTTCGAAGGGGATTTTGCGCCTCCGGGCGCCGGGGATTGGCTTCGCTTAGCAGTGTGCAGTGGGGCAGAAGGGCTTCAAAAGGGCCATTCTTCTGCAGTAGAAAAACTTTCCGCTACCCGCTCGCCCGCTGAGCACATCCCCCTCCGGCCGGCTTGTCCCTCGCCCCGGAGCGGAGCGGGATGCAGCGCTGCCACCGCCCCGCAGCGTGAGGGGAAGGGTCGCTCTAGGGGGATGCGCCTTCTCATCCAGCCTTCTCCCCAGGATAACCCTCACGGGCAGCCGGGCAGGCTCAGCTGGAAGGATGCCCAGGGAAAGCCCCTCTGTTGCTGCTTCTCCTGCCAGCTGTGGGGGCCCACGTCAGCCCAGGGGTTCAGCCCCAGGCCCTGCTGATGTGGAGATGCTGGAGGGCTTCAGGGCTTTGCCTCCAAGGTGTCTCTGTGTAGGGGATAAAGCTGCTTTTTGCCTCTTGTCGCCAAGGTGTTTAACAGGAGAGTTCTTGTTTCCTCTTCATAACCTGCACGTGTCTCAGGAATAGCATCAGAACAGCTCTGACTTGAGCCACGCAGAACAAAACTGGACCGAGAAGTAGGCAGCTGATTTCCAGGCTGGAGTCATAGTCATGACATCAAAGTTACCAGGTTAACTTGGGCACTGTATCCCTGCAGCCTCTGCTGCTGTGGTACCTGGAGCTGAGGGCTGAGGCCCAGGGAAGGCAGGCTAAATTGCTTGGAGTGAAATCTGCCTGCCCTTAACTCTGCTTGTGGACCTGCAGGAGTGGAGAGGTGTCTCTGTCCAAATCCTCCAACTTTGCCTCGTAGAGGCACCAAGCAGAATGCTAATGAGAGAGAAGGGGATGCCACCACTGCCTGAGTGTTGCCCATATAAGCTCCCAGGAGAAACAGGGACTCAGGCTCTCCTCTAGGGTGTCTGCAACTGTAATGCCAGAAGGTTTCTGGCATCTTGGCAGAAATCTTTGGCCTCCCTCTCAGCTTTTAGTACTGAAAGACTAACATTTTGAAATGATAGTCTAGTCATTATGAATTCCTTTTGGTATAGATTGCACTGAGCTACTCAATTTAGAATTGGAGCGGATGTCGTAAGGACTTTACTGTGGGGTTCAGCCCTAGTTAATTGGGACATGGTTTTATGGTCTCATCAGGAAGTTTTTAATCAATTAATTGACAGGGGAATAGTTGTCATTTCCATTTTGAAGTACTTTTCCCTTTCTACACAAGTCAGCTAGACTATTCTTAAATAGTTGTGTGAACAGAAGCTGCCTTGAGGAACTTAGGTCTGTTCATACAAATAGAATTGAGGCTGACACTGGTTTCAGGTGACCCATTTGCTAAGAAAAAAGCTTCTGATGTAAAAAGTCATCCAGCAGGCAGCAGTTTCTCTGGTCTATCACTGCAATTATGTTTCACCTGTACGTTTTTCAAGACACATTTGTTGTTATATATGTGTTTAGGTACACATGTATTTGTGAGTGTTTCTGCCCACTGTGGTAGTGTGGGCTGCTGTTGTCAGGGACTGAATTACTTTCTGGGAGTGTTGGTGTACAGATGTTTTCAGGGAGCCGTGGGGAAACGTTTTGCAACTGTCCTTCGCGAAGAGCTGCAGGTTGCATTGTGCACAGGGATGTTTCCTGTTCCCCCCTTCGCTGCGGGGCTCTGGCAGTGCTGTTCTGTTTCATGCTGTGCTTGCAGCCCCCTCCCAACACTCACTGAAGCTGGGCCCCAGCAGGACTTGCATGCACAACAGGCAATGGTGTGTGTTCAGCAGCAAGCCCAGAGTGGCACAGACCCATTGTCTCTGTGTGGAGGTTTCTGGTTCCCATCTGTGATGGAGTTGGGGGTGGGATGGGTTTGGAGTGAAACGCTTCCTTTAGGGTACAGCACACGTGGTTCTGCCTGCATGGGGGTTGCAGAGGATCCCAATATGCTGCTTGTGAGGATGCTGTGTGCCCTGCCTGCACTCCAATACCAGCAGCTTCTGGCTTCCTGATGGAGTTTCCATGCTGTGGGGTGTAACACACCTCTTCTCATTTTCGTTCTTATGTGCTCTGGAAGTGCTGCTGTCAAACAACTTTTGCCTTTTGCCCAGGCAGGGGGGCAGTGTGAAGAAGACCATAGTTTTCAGTATCTGTGTGAGAACAGGAAAAATAAAAAAAAAAAAAGCACAAAATATTTGAAATCCTGTTAGATGGAAAAACTGGAAAATTAAAGCATTGTCACCACCAAGTTTTTCTATTGCAGTGTACCTTACCCTGTCAGCCTCATTGTTGTTCCTTGTATTTGGTAGTGATGTGGTCATAATTGCAGTACTGCTGTGGAGGAGAAAGAACTCCTGAAACAACTCCTGATTTCTGTATGGGATTGTTCTGGGTGTTTGCAGCTTCTCTGAGGCTTGGCTGTGATTTTATATTGAGTGTGTACACCACTGAACTGATGGCATTTTGCTCTGAATTTGCTGTTATGCTAAGCCACAGCTACAGTAAGAAAAATAAATAATAGTACAAGTTGTGCAGGTATAACTCTATTAACATAAACTGTTTTAGATCAGTGCTTATTTTGGCTTATCAATGATTTTGGGTACTCCCTGGACAGCTTACTCTCCAGATCCACATTCATATCCAGACACTTGGAGCATGCTCTACTCATCTGTAGGGACACAGTTCACATATTCTCTCATCCCTGCTGTGTATCTTGTTTCACTGATGGAGTTCCCCAGAGGAGAGCATGGGTGTAGGGAGCCTGGCTTGTCAAATGACTGATGAGGCTGAAATCAGGAGTGTATCCAGTGTTATGTTAAAATACAGCTGGGCCTCAGGCTTTCTCTTATTCCAGTGGAGGTGAGTGAGGCCACACAAAGCTCTCCTGCATTTCCACAATCCTGAGCTCCTTCAGTCTGCAAGGCAGAGAGGAGTGGCTGCAGCAAAAGTGGGTGCTGAAAAGGGTCTTTGGTTGCACTGAGTGCCTGACTGTCTGGGATGATCCAAGAAGGTGTTAACTGGCCCAAGCCAGCACCCTTCCTGAAGTAATTCTGACAATATAGTAAGAGCCTGAGACTATTGAGTCTGTAAATGGCTCCTGGCATTTCTTACCTGCATTGATACATTCTGAGCATCTTCCCACTGGCCCCTATAAAACTGGAGTAAAAGTTCATATGAGCTGAAATCTTTCACAAATCTCTGCTACAAGGTCCACAAGTGAGACCTCCTGCACCACTGAAAGATGTCATCATCAGTGTGGAAGTTGGCAGGTTTCCTAGCTCATGGAGATATCAAACGTGCTGCTGATGCAGTACATCCCTGACACTGAGGATCTGGAGTCCCTATAGCTACCTTAAGGCCATGCTTTAGACTAGGGGAAAACAGTTAGCAGAGATTTATGTGTGGAGCTAAAAGAGACACCTGGTTTTAATGGAGAGAAGCAAGTCTCTAGGTGATGTCCATTATGAGCTTTTGGGATACAGATGCTTTTCAGAGCTTAAAAAAAATGAAGACTGCTTCTTTCCTAAGCTGACTTGGAGTGAAATCAGTGCCCTTATTTGCTCATTTGAATGTATTCTGGAGAAAGAGCAAAAAAAATTGGAGGAGGTCAGAAGGTAAGGGAGTTTGAGTGAGTGCCTTGGTACTACAGCTGGTGCTATAATGTGGTTCTGTGAAGGAAAGCAGCGTGAGTTTCAACTCATTTAATAAAATGACAGTTTGCTGTTGCCTTGCACTGGACAAAATGCTCTCCTGGCCTGGATGTTGATGTAGATCTCAAAGTGTGTGGCAGAGAATTTGAGTGTATGCCTGGCTGTATACCTGGGGACTGGCTCCCCATGATACCCATGATACCCACATGAGCATGCTACCTTTAAACATCTGGTTCAAGCTTCTGTGATTTGCATGGTCAGAAGGACAAAGCTGAGCTTCTCATAGGTCCTCCACAGCAGCAGATCCTCAGCAGATCTCAGACTGATGGAGATACAGAGGTGGAGCTGGGAGTAGATGCAGAACAGCCATGGCCAGACAGGTTTTATATTCCATCCACAGCAGGAGATCGATAGAGCTGAAGAGTCCAGTGCAGGATGAAGCCTGCAAGGCCATCACTGCTCCTGTCAGGTGATTACACCAGACAGCAGGGGAAGAATTAGGTCTCTTAGGGGAAAGCTTTTAGGCAAGATGAGACTCTGCATTAGGTATTGCTTGCAAGATGTTACTTAATGTTACTGACAGGACAAACTGGGCACAGGTAAGGCAGAATAATGATGCACCTACATATTTCCAATGCACTCTGTTTTGTCCTGGACAAAGTAATTGTGTATAAACTGTTGTTGGATTTTCACCTGAAGTGTTCAGACCTACTTTGTAAATAAAGAACTTAAAGAATGGCACAAAGTACTGCATCCTACAGCTGTGACTGATTGAACTACAAATATGTACAAACAGCTGGGGGATCTATCAACCCTTTCAGCCTTCTGCTGCCTTCTTCCTTTTTGGGTAGCTGTTCCAAGCCTTTTTCTCCTGACTGTTGGAAACTTCTCTCTGATTTCTATTTTAACACTGCCATTGGGCAATTTAGATTAATTTTTTTTCCTTTGCATGTGTTTCTTTTAATTGAAGTTATTTTCCCTCCCTGGCACTTACATCCCCTGGAATCATTTTATAGGCAGTGATGATATTCCCTTTCAGCCTCTGGTTTGCTAAATCTAGCAAGCACTGTTCTTTCTGTATCTGCTTGTATGATAGGTTGTGGAGAGTGAATTTCTGGGAGTCAGGTTCCTAAGAACTTGAACTTGAATCTGATTTTTGCTTTTGATGAATAAAGATGATAACAAATGTATTCCTTTTTTATAAGTGAGGAAATACGGGCATGGCAAAACTACCTTAAATTGCCAGTGTTCTTCTGTTCAGTCCAGAATGAGAGACCATAATCAAAATGAGGGTTTTTTTTACGTCTTGTGACTTGGAGACTTTGCTTTTGTGCTGTGTTCATGCAGGAGGATGTAGTTGATGGCCTCTGTCTCGCCCTTGCTAGCAGAGCTGTGGCTCCAAAGTAAAACTACCATGGGTGAGTGAAGAATGTGCCAACATCATCCCATGAGTGACCATCATTATGTTGTATGATGCTGTGGTAGCCCATCTCTCCCTTCCTCCCGTGGCAATTGAATCATTGTAGAGGAGGAATTTTAAGGTAATGAATATGGATGTGGAGCCCAGAGCCAGATGCTCAGTGAGACCCATGGTGAGGAATGACCCCAGTGTCAGTTTCCTCATATTGAGATTGATTCCTAGGGTGCTGAAAACAGCTCCCAAAAAAGATTCATGCAAGGAGGATGCTGGCATTAATATACTTCAGTGAGATGGAGTCTGTATTATGTACACATTACAAGAATATCTAATAGTATTAAGAGTATAATGCACCGGATGCTGAGACTGTTGCAGGCTAATCTCTTGCCAGAGCTACTGAGAATATATTTTGGAAGAGCTGAATAAAAAGTGAGGAAACAAAAAAGGGAATTAAAACCAGGAAAAAAAATCAAATGAAATTAAATACTACTAAAAGTCCCCTGTTTCAAATTTTTGTCTTCTTGATTATATTCAGTACTGTTGGATCATAAAATACTTCACACCCATTCTAGATATGAAACCTCCTCTAAATTTCCTGTACCTGAGTAGGACTTTATTCCTTTAACCAGAGGTCTTGAGGTTTTTTTGGTATTTCGTTTCTTGTGTATGTGTTTTATTTTTCAAAAAAATGAGTCAACAGCCACAGTATTTCTTTCTTCTGTGTTGCAGTCCATCTCTAGATATATTTCTTCACTGGATAAAACATAGGCTTTTCATATACAGGATATGAGATAGGATGCATGGGAAATTGTTAATAAGAAGAGCCGTGCTCTGAGAGAAAGCAGTAAGTGAAAGAGAATCTGTGAGGGCTGGAAGAAAGGCCTGTCATTGTGTGATGCTGGTCTCTGTGAAAGAGTTTGGGAGACGGTGAGGAGCTTCTGCTGCTGACAGGTGGGATATGCAAATCCCTTCACGAGGGGAGATTAAGGAGAATAATGGAAGAGCTCTGACAGTTGCAACTGGCATTCATGCAATATCGAGAGGCTATAAACTGTGGAAAGCAATCGGGTTATAGCTTTCAATCTTCTTAATACAGTACTTTATAATAGAAAATGGGTTTCTCCTTTTCCTCCTGGCTTCAGATAAGACGTTTGTATTTCCCTAACCTGGCAATCCTGGTCCAGAGGGGGAAACAAGGAGGTCAGCAGTCCTTAATTCATTCTGTAGGGGTTAGAGACCACTCTGACCCATTCAGTTGTGACACAGCTTTACATATGAGGGGCTGCAAGGCCAGCACTGGCCTTGGACAATCTCCCACCCTCTGGGCCTTTCCTTCTCGGTCAGAGTGAATACAGCCCTCGAGCTGTGCAGAGCCCCAGCGAGGCCAATGGAACTGCCCCATTAAAGACCACTTTCTCTGGAAAATGCTATTGTAGCTTGGCCAGAGCATTTTGTAGGTTCACACTGATTTTTCTTTGATTCCAAGGCCCCTGAGAAATAGCCCTCAACAAGCCCAAACCGTGAAAGTTTAAATTTTTTATTTTGAATGAGGGCAGCATTTTGGGAATGTATTTACAATTCTTATATTCTAGATTTAAAAATGATCCAGTGATACAAAAACCTTGATTCAGTGTGCTGGACAGAGGCACTTAGTGACACCTGAGATGGCATTACTCCTGGCTGCTGTTTCACAGGGTAAGGGCATCCTGTGGGAACTGTGTCCTGCCTGATGTCCAGGTATGGGAATTGCAGAGCATCTCAAACTGTATTTGCCTATATTTAGGTAACTGCTGTTATCTTAAAAGCTGTATGTACTGGATCCTGTTCATCCAGATGCAAAGCTGCATTCAGGTTTACATTTCCAAGGAGGAAAAAAATTAAGACTGACACAAGGTGCTTTTTTTTCCTCTCAATTATTTTTTTATACCTGGCCAGCAAACCGAAAAATCAATGACTCCCGCAGCTCTAATTGACATTTCTGTGTTAAATGAAAATGGACCTTGATTCCAATTCAAATGGTAGCACTGGGTGATAAAGTAATTATTTTGGAATTTTAAATGCATATAAGTGTTGATGCAGTAAAATGATTTTTGTGCCACTTGGAATTTTTTTTTTGGCTGTATCTTAAATCAAACAACAGTTAACATAAGAGCCCTTAATCCCTAATTCTCAGTGCTGGTAACACAATAACATTTTTACTTAGTACTGTACTTCTCTCCTTGGGGAACATAAAAGAAAAGTACTTTCAGAAGGAACAGGATATTTTAGGATATGTCCTAAAATGTAATTCGTTCCTTTTAGAGGGTCTGTAAGAACTTAATTTAACCTCCCATGGTGTCCCTCGATGGGGGAGTGATGTTCTCTTGTGACTGCACACTGGCTGTTGGAGCTGCCACACCAGGGACATGCTCAGGGCAGCTGTGCTGAGGTGCCCCCGATGTGGGACGAGTGGGCAGCAGGAGGTTGAGGAAGGAGGCAGAAATTTAGATGGTGTAGGGGGAGAAGCAGGGAAGATGCACCTCTTTCAGCAGCTGTGGGGGGATGTCAGTGCCAGGCATCCCCAACGGGAGCAGCCCGTGCTGGGGCAGGGCCTCCAGTGCACTCCTCCCCCTGTGCTGTGTGTGCGGCAGAGCTGCTTCTGCAGGAGCAGGAAGGTCAAGGCAGTCACAGACCTTGTGATTTCTTCTTTCCTGTTGGGAAAACTCAGAAATAACCCTTCATCTTGTCTGGGGTGGAAACTGTTTACTTACAAATGGGAAGCTCTTGCTCACTTGCACCACCAGGTCCCAACCCAGTGTCAGTGTTCACATCCTGATGGTGTGAGGTCTGAGATCACCTTTGCTGGTGATCACGGAAGCACAGCAGTGCCATGAACTCTTGAAGGTAATTTTCATGCACATCTTCGGGGGAAGTGAAAAGCTCCTTAGAAAATCTTAGGCTATTTAGATAACCCAGCAAGAAATCCCATGTTTTTTCTCAAGTGTTTCTTTTTTCCCCCCCATTCTCACCTCCCCCACTAAACTTTAGGTGGAGAAAATAATGGAAAGGAAATATTTTATATAACAAATGTAGGCATGTTTTTATCTGCATAAATTGTCACTACTTAATATGTGATTTTCTCAGGTGCACTTTTTTGTGGGGGGTGAAGTAATCATAGAGTTCCTGATTCAGAAAGCAGTGAGAAGTTCCTCACTAATGTGGAAATGGATGCTATTTAATCATTTGGACTTTGCCTGGAAAGTTTTTCTTTTACCTACGAAGTGTAATTTCAGTAGATGAAAGAGGTCCTATGCTCCCTTTCTGTGTGTGTCACTGGGTCAGTTTAAATCTTCAGAAATAGCTTAATGTGCCCTGTCTTGGCCAGAAATAGTGCCAGTACCTTACACTGAATATTTTCTGAAAACAAATGTAGGAAAAGTGAATTCCGCTGAATATTCAAATGAATATTTGAGGACCTTATTAAGTATTTACTCATAGGTAAGTGTAAATATGTATTTTTTCTGGTGTAACAATAATACTTATGCCAGAAATCAAGATCTATATGCCAAAGAACATAATACAGAAATTTTTGCTTTCCATTGCTTTCAATTCAGTTTTCCAAGAAAAAAAAATACATTCCTCTAGATGAGAAACAAAATCGTTTAAATTAATCATTATTGGAATCCTAATCAAATTTTGGAAATGGTTGTATGCAAATAAAAGTGAGAGCTTACTTTGACTGAAACTTTAGAATAGACCTCAGGCTAAACATCTTAGTAAGACACACACCAGCAAAACAGGAGCTACATTAAACTTAATTTCAAAATGCACAGGTCCATGGTGAAATGCCAACATGTTAAAGAACTGATTATTCCCTGAAATGTTACTCTGTTTGAGGATTGAATCATGGGGAGGGACTGCACTACACCTTCTCCACTTCATTTGTGTTCATGTTTCCACACACCCCTCAATATACTAAGAATGACAGAACCTGGGCTAGAGATGAGAAGGATATAGATCTGGCCTGTATAGATCTGGACTTAACTTGGATCCAGTGATCTCATGTCACTCCAGATGAGCTGATGAAGTTTACTAGTAAATATTTAGGCTACTGTAACTGAAGGATGCTTTAATGCAGATTTGTGTGTTTGTGTCAATAAAAAATGTCTGTTTAATTGTGTATCCTTGAAAACAAAAACCAAAACAAAACCAAACAAAACAAACAACAACAAAAAAGGAACAATAATAAATGAAAAGATTCTCCAGTTCATCTTCTGGATGAAAAGGCTCCAGTTTGGTGTTGTCTTCCATTTTATTTTCAACTTTTTTTAAGATGACTTTTGATGTTTCTTTTTTCTCCAGAAACTTGTCATCCACTCCAAAACAACTAATTTTAAAGTCATTAAAGGAGTAAACGTGGTTGATTCCAGCTGTCTGATGCCCCAGTCTGTGCCCGTGGCTGTGGCCAGGGCATGATGGCAGGGCCCTGCCATTCCACCTGTGATGGAGGGAGTTGGACCAAGGACAGCTGCGAGAGCAGGGGAACAGAAACCCAGCTCTGTGCTCCCGTGCCATGCACCAGCCTCCTGGCATCTTTCTTTTTCCCTCCACCAAACACTGGGTTCAGCAATCGCTGAAATCCCTGTTCCTTTCATGATGCTGCGGGCTGGGATCCCATCAGATAGAGGGAGACTCAGCAGCTCCCATACCTCCCTCTCCCGTGGGAACATCAGTTCTTCCTCCCTGCAAATTTGTGCTGCATCCTCCTCCTCCTCCTCACCAGCCACCCACAGCCCTGTCTGTTGGTGCTGTTGCCTGGCGACCACCCTGGGATGGACAGCGTGGAGGGAAGCGATGATTAAACAACCTCAGCTGGCTCCTGAAAGCTGAGATCGTCACTGTAATGTGACAGGCAGTGACAGCTCAGACAGCAACACGTTCTGGGTGTGATTCCTGAAAAAAAAGAAGGGATAAACAGTAAACACACGAGGAAAGAGCTGCACACACCTGTGTGTAGGTGTGCGAGTGCTGATGCTGTTCCTCAGTGAAGAAGGGCTGGGGAAGGCAAGTGTTTGTGTACTAATGAAGGGTGAACATAACCCTGATAACTGTCATGATGACCTGGTCAGCCCAGGAGCCCGGGCAGCCTCACTGATGCTGTCAAACAGGAGCTCCTCTGGCAGCTTGGGACAGCAATTAAACGGGATCCTGCAGGTGCTGGCAGCGCGGAGGGGCTGCACAGCCAGCAGGAATAACACCCCTCACACAGGGGAACACCTGGAGGCTTCAGCATGGAGGTGGTCCTGCTCTGCCCCCCTGCCATACCCCCTCCTCCCTGCCAGCTGGAGAAGGCCAGTACAGGCACAAGGATGCAGGCTGTCATTACAGTGTAAAAGTTTGTCTGTACATGAGGTATCGACTCACACAATATCCAGTGGAGCAAATAAAATCCATACTGATAGTTTGTCTGATCTGTGCATGGATTCAGAGAGAGAAAATGAATGTTTCTGGTGCTTCCCACTTGCTTCTCAATCTCTCCTTTTAGTTTTATCCCAAGTAGAATTGCTTTGTGCTGCTGTCCTGTCCTGTTTGGGTGCTGGTCCCTTCCAGCCCTCCTCGGGAAGCAGCTCTGTCTTGGCAGTTTTATTACACCTGTGTTTTCACCACGGCAAAGAGTCGAGGTGAAATAGTGCTTTAGTGCAAGTAAACATCACATTTCTCTTAACGCAGGGTTAACCATAGAGATTCTGATGTTTTCTAGAGTTTTTAAGGTCATGTTAAGTGTAACAAGTATTTCCAGGAAATATTTGTGCTCTGGATTATCTGCCTGTGCTTTGATGGCTGTGCATGTCCTTTTTAAACTGCTGTCAGTGTCTGTCCTGGCTTACAGCAGCACTAATTTTCTTCAGTGCTATTCAAGTTTTTAAGGCAGGCTTATCAGTGAGCCATCTGAGGGATGGCTTTAAAGTGAAATAAGAAAACAAACCCCAAACTGCTTTCCAAAGGTCCTTCTAAAAAGAGTTAAGAGATCACCAGTGTTTCCATCAGACCTAAAGAGCAATGCACATGCAAAGAGGAGAAAATTTCACTGCCTGCCTTGCTCTATCCTTCCCATATCTCCTATCTCCATTGCATCTGGCACCCTCTCAGGATGAAGTAGTTGAGGAGAAATGTGGAGTCTGTGCCTTTTCCACTCACATAAATCAGTATTCATCTAAGCCAAGAACTGCTTTGAGGCAAGCAGAAGAAGAATCCATCTCTGTTCCTTTCTGACACTGAGGTATTGAAAGGCCAGGCAGAAAGAGTAATTTCTCAGAAATCTTGCATTTGGCAAGGTGAATTTTGGTGTGAAACAAACCTTTTTGAGCAAGTAGGGGAAAGAAATACTTTGAGAAATTTCATGAGGAGAAGAGAATATTGTACAAAAGAATCAGCATCTCATTATAAAATGTTACTCAGGAAACCTGTACTTAATCCTTTATATAGAGATCATTTTGTTTAAATAAGGACATATGTGGAGATTGTTGCTGGAGAGAGTTCAGAGAAGAGGAAAGATGTCTGTAATTTTGGGCTTCTGCTTAAATATATGGCAGTGTGTGGTTGATGTCTGAACTGGGATGACACAAGACAAATTAAATTTTAACTCATTAGTAAATTTTCCTCCTAACAAGCTACTCAGATGATCCAGAAATACATTATGCAGTAGCAGCTGCTAGGAGATGAAAATATTTCATTGTAGCAATACATGTTATAATGAAGGATGGGGAATGAATGCAGTAGCACAATAAGGAGAGAAGAAGATAAATGACACATAGTTTTAAATATTCACCCTCTGGGTTGAGTTTACACAGGACAGATGACGTCAGAAAATTGAAAACACCACTGAGACACGTAACTCATTAAATACTAATATTAGAGCCACTTGGGGAAAGCAAGTTGTCAGGGGGAAAAAAGTTGTCAGAAGAATTTTCTGTTAGAAAATACAGTTAGTCAAAATCAGAAAATTTCTTGGAGGTATGTCATTTTCAGTGACATTTTCTACACTAAAATATCAACCAAAATTTCTGCATTCTGATAGTGTCAAAAGCTGTAGTGAGAAGCCTTGCCAATTGACTTGCTTTGGCACCAAGATAAGGACATCACAGTGGACACATCTTCTATACCAAATCTGTAAGTGTACAAGTTCCTTGTTCTTCTGTCCTCTTTGACCCTCACTTCTGGTAATGGGCTCTGTGTATTCTTGGGCCCTGTGTATTCAAAGCTGTATTTTTCTGTCCTGAAGAGATTTGGTTTCTGTCTGTCTCCTCTTTGCTGAGTCTCCTCAGTTTCATGCAGGGCATCACCAAAGGATTTTTTGCTGCAGTGCTTTGGGCACTGAAGGTGCTGCAGGGAGGCAAGTCAGAGGGTAGTCCCAAAGGCTCAAAGGTTTTCCTTTCTGAACCACTTATGGGGATTTTATCACTGATAATCCCTGAAGTGTCCAGAACCACATCTCTCTATATGTTTGAAAGTAATGTTTAATGTTCCGACATTATAGAAAGGAAATGCTTTGGTGTTATTGACTATCAGATGAAAAATGTTTGCTGATACTCATGGGAAATTTAATGATCTTGCCTTTCCCTCTTGGGACTGGAACTAAGCATTAGCCCATCTGAATTGCTCAGAACAGAAATGCTGGCTTCTGACACTTTCAGATGGAGAATGTAGCTAGGAAAGTGGTTTTAAATTAATCTTGGCAATATTTTGCCATAAGATGATCTTCATTGGCTGCTATAAAGTTATGGTGAAGAGAACTTGTATATCAAATACTGCTTTTTTTTTTTTTCCTGAAACAGTCTTAACTTTTACTGAGGATAGCTCTGTGGAAAATCAGACCTGTGACAGCTTCACCATTTGTTAACTAGACAGAAACTCAAGGGGAGAATGAATTGCAAGAGAAACATTTTTGAAAGCCCAAATAGCTGTTTTTCACCATTCTGACCCCTTC
The DNA here is from genome assembly GCA_013400775.1 of Chaetops frenatus. Classification (NCBI taxonomy): domain Eukaryota; kingdom Metazoa; phylum Chordata; class Aves; order Passeriformes; family Picathartidae; genus Chaetops; species Chaetops frenatus. The sequence goes on along the minus strand of VZTR01001352.1, from coordinate 602,823 downwards.
CCCTGCTGAGCAGATTGACAGCCGAGATCCCAAGGTGTGCAATTTCCACTCAAGCAGGAGCCTCCTGAAGGTGTTAATCGCTGACAGCGTTTTAGTGTGGGACAAGGAGATGTCTCCTCCCTGTTAATTGCAAACCCTGTGCGATGTTTCTTTTTCAAGCACTGAAATGATTTAAAGACAAATATTTGATTCCTGGTTTAAAGAAGTGTCCCAGTTAGCCATGATGTGGGAGGCAGATGCGGCTGCCTCAGTGCAGGAAGGAGTGTTCCAAGGAGTGTTCAAAGGAGTGTTCCAAGGAGTGCTCCAAGGACTGTTCCAAGGAGTGCTCCAAGGAGTGTTCCAAGGAGTGTTCCAAGGAGTGCTCTGTGTAGGAGCCAGGGAACTCGATTGCAGCGGCCTTGCTCAGGGTGGATATTTGCTGCTGCTTTAAATGTGTGAACAGGTGCTAAGGAGCAGCAGAAACATGGGGTCTACAGAGCCATTGATTATGTGATCACTCCATTCAGCCTAGTAAAGTGTTTTTTTTTGTTTAGATTTAGATAATTAACTTTAGAAAGGGAAAAAAAAATTAGAACGATAAAGAAGATACAGATGGGCACAAACACACATGAGATGAGCATTGATTTTAGGGCGTGGGGAGAAGCAGAAGAAGACAATTTGAAGGAAGATGAGGGAAGATCTCAGGGTGGAAATAGGCCCTTGAAAGGGACCTATCTTTCTGCAATTTCCTGCCTTCTCAGGTGGAAGGAATGATTAACGATTAAGAGCTATGAGGGATAATTGTAGAAAGTTGAGGGTGTTTTGTAGAAGTTTGGGAAGCTGTAAGTAGGCTGTTGAGGAGGAGCGTTTTCTAGCAGAGAAGCTGTCCTGCGGTTGTTGGTAAGCTTTGAAAAACTGATGTTGAGTTATCTCGACTGAAGGAAAACTCACTGTGGTCTGGAATGTTTTCTTCCACTGAAGAACAGTGCTGGGGGAGAAATGTGTTCTAACAAGGTAGGAAACCTTCCTGTGGTAGGGCAACGTGAAGGCGAGAATGAGAGAAGACTTGGAAAAACTCGGGGAGGATAAGGCTGGAAAGTTGTGTGCTGAGGTGTTGCTTGGAAATACAGGGATAGGGCAGCAATTGGAAGTTGCTGATGGAGCAGAATGATGTGATGGTGTTAGAGAGCTAAATTTGTGGGACATGGCCTTGAGAAATGAAAGAGCAGGCAGGGGAAAATTAAAGAGAAGGCAAGGTTTGTGCATTGGGCTAATACGATCAAAATAATAGATTTTAACAGTGGTTTTAGCTTCAGAACTGGCTAAAAAGAGACTCTAGAGGGAAAAGAAGATTTCGCTATTTTAGATGCAGATTGATTTCATGCGAAGAGAAAAGCATGAGCTTTTTGAGAAGGAATGTGTTTTTTTTCTGTTGAGGATTTTGGACTTAAGGGATGTAGAAGCCCTGGCTGGTAACAAAAGATACAGAAAGAGGATAAGAGCCAGGATAAAAGTAAAAAAGCCTGAATATGTCGTGGTAAAACAGCTTGGAGGAGGTGATAAGGAAACACACGGGCAGATATTAACATTGTTAGCCAAAATTTTGTACTGAAGAGGTGTTGCTGGAGGGTGGGGCATAGATGAAACAATTTACTTTTAGTTTTCCATGCTGTGACTTTCCCCACATACACTGTGCTGTTTGTTCTTAACATCTCTGAATGAGAATCATCTTTCTTAGCCACCACCTGTGGAGGTTTGACATGAACCAGCCAGTCAGTTGTGTCTGATACATCTGGTTTAATTGTATTTCAGTGCTCAGAGTCAGAGCTGTAATACATGAACAAGGTCCTCTTCAGGGACGTGGGCAATTACACAAATTGGTGTGGAGACATTTTGCCAGAAGAGATGTATTTTGTTTACCTTCTTGAATTTGGCAGGGAATTGCCTTGCTACTTGTAGAGATACAAGCTCTTACAGCAGGAGAGATGCTGTCTGGGCTCAGAAAGCAGTGAAATACTTGGGGACAACAAAAGTCTGTAGATGCAGCTTTTGTTTTCAGAAGGATGATGTAAGCAAAGCCAAAAGCCTTTGGGCCCTCCTGTATCTTGGGATAAAAGTTAATCTTATGGATAAGGGATCACCCTGTGCAGTGTGGGGAAATCCAGTGATGCATTTTTTGCTTTTAAGTGTGGAGACTTGGAAAGAGCTCTCCTGTGGCTGACACTGCAATCACAGCAGAATGGTTCCAGCCTGGCTTGGATTTGGGACTCAGAGGTGCAGTGGGCTGTCACTGTTGAGCTAAGCAGGAGCAATGTCATACATACTCTTGGGTTGCAGAGGGTTACCTGAAGTGCTTGTGTTTACCTTAACTTAGCTTATGCATTTAAAGTGTATTTTCTGCTTCAGGATGAGGAGCCCTCATGTGGATAAGTTACCACAGATGGGCTAACGTTTGCTACCTCTTTAGATTGTTCTAGTGTGAGATACTTCACTTAAAATCCTCAGATTCTTTCCAGCTGAAGTTTTTGCATGTCTGCCTCCAGAAAGCTTGCACTATGGTATTGCTTTTTTGTTGGGTTTTCTTTTTTTTTTTGAGCTGGTGTTGGCAGCTGGAGGCAAAGGGATGGTTTTAAATGGGTTGATGTGTTATAAAAGGCATAAAGAGGCAGCTTCTAGCATCTCATATCCTGCAGTTATCATCTCAGGGGGCTGGGAGTCTCTAGGATGACCAGGAATTACAACAGCACTTATCAATGGCTGACTCTTGGCTTCTTTCAGAGGTGATTTCTTCCATTACAATTGATTTTTTTTTTTAATGCTTCTCCCCCTCCTTTCCCCCATTGATTCCAACTTCTTTAACTTGTGAAAATGAAACACAGCTTGGCTTGCTTCTTGTGAAGATCTGCCAACACCCACATTAACCCACAAGTACCTTCTTTCTAGCCAGTATTTTGGCAGGAGACCTTCTGTCTTCATATGGTCTTCTTTCTTCTGGAGAATAGAACTTGCACTGCTGTTCATAGTTCTGCTTAGAAGATTTTGAAATACGTGCCTTGAGGTCAAAAGGGCTTTTGAATTTTCTGTGTGATTTGTTGTGAGATGTGAAAAGAAATCTGCCACTCTTTTTGGCAATTTCACTGAGGATGTGTTTGACTTGCTCTGGTTATGAGTGTCAATCTGGTCCCTGGTGTGTGTGCAGTGCAGGCAGTGAGGATGGCCACTGGTGCTGGTGAATGATGGGAGAGCATCCCCACTGCCCCTTTCCCACCTGTTGCACCAGCACTGCTCCTGTGGCTGCCGCAGGACAAACGGTACCACCAGCATATGTGCAAGGAACTGCCAGGCAGCACCTTCCCAGAAGGTGAAGGTGGTGTAGCTGTCACTCCAGCAAGGTTAAGGCACAGCAGTTTCATGGGATGATATCTTGTGCTGCAGTTCCACTGAGATGCCAGGCTTTCCTTGTGATTCTCCTCGGGTTAGGCACTGCCTTGTTCAAGATGAGGCTTGGAACTTGTCCTGCCTTTTAATCCACTTCAGCATCCCCCTAACTTTCTAAATAAATTGGATGTGTTCACTTTGGAATAGAAAAACAATATTTTAAGGTATGTGGGAGAAGTGCTTATTCTCAGCTCAGCCTTATCAGAAATGAAATGTTCCAGCATTCCCATCCATTATGTAAAGGGGAAACATGTGAGGGGAACAATGTATTGGTGAGAATTTTCCAGTTGATGATATCCATTGCCCCTGAACAGTGTTTCCCCTGGTGTGTGCTTAAGCAAAGCATGGGTCTGTCCTCATGGCCACAGCAACCTGCTTTGGACACCACTCCTTTTCTCTCACAGAGAAGGTAAATCGTAGCCAGGATGAAATGTTTTAGCTAATTATAAAACATTAAATGATCTTCATCTACCTTCTCCCCAATGAACAATGCAATTGAATTATCATTAGAGCTTGTACAGAACCTTTGATAGCAGTGGAGCCATTTGTATTGAATTCAGGCTTAGTTTTCTTATTCCATTAAGTCCCATCATTGTGTTGATTGTACTTTGAAGTCATAGCAGGCTTCCCTCTCATGCTATTCACCTAATTTATTTCAGTCCCAACACACAGCTCCTAAATTCTTGTTAAATTTGTTTCTGAGAAAAAGGACTAAACCCAGATTGTCTTAAATGAAAGACATGAGGCAGTTATGGTTCCATTCATTTGCTGATATCTATTTGCTGTATCTAGAGAGCTATTGTTATGTGTGCACTACTGGGAAATAATAATACCAATAAAAAATAATAATTCTCTCAGGGTTTGCTGTCAATAGAAACAATCTATAGAGAACTCATATCTAGAGAGTGAGTGATTAAAGTTTAGCAGCAGAACTGAAAAATACTTCCTGAATGCAAAAAGAAGCTCAAGAAGACAGGAACCAGAGGGATCTGCTTGGTCTCTGAAGCCAATGTGAGTTAGAACTCTGCTCTGAAGGGGTGGGAACTTATATGGGAACTCTGCCTCCTCATGGCTCTCCTGTCTTTCTCCTCTTTCCTCAGGAAACCTTTTCTGGCTTAGGGGCATGCAAGAGTTGAACTTTTGTTTCTTGCTGGAGCAGGAATTTAAGAGCTTAGAGAGAAGTTTGGGTGAACTCAGTGTGTGTGAAAGGATTTATAAAGCTGCATGCCTGTGATTCTGGGAATTGTTGAGTCTACAGTAGGATGTTACTGCTGCCTTCATTCTTCCCAGATACCACAAATTTTCTTTTCAACTTTAAAAAAAAAAAAATTTTTTTTTTTGGCTTTTGGGAACTGACCTTCCCTAAAGAAAAAAATTAAAAGTCTTGTAGGCACCCAGTTTGAGTCAGATCAGAGTCAGCACTCTACTTGGCCTTGTAGGAATTGTGCTTGTCTGGGTGAAGTGGTTGGTCTTACTCTTAGAGAAAATTATTTTTCAACCTAGATGGTGAACTTACAGAATCCCAGGTTCACCAAAGAAGCCTGGTAATTGAAATCCTTCTGTCTGTTAGTCTCCTCTCAGAGTGCAAAAGAGCTAGTAAAGTGGGATTCGTTTCCTTTCTCTGATGAAAGCAGATTAATTTTAACACTGGCCAAAATTGCACCCATTTTCTCCTGGTAAATGAACCATAAGACACACAGTCAAAAGTGAGCCTTCCATAATGACTGTGGTTAATATTTCAGAGTTTAAACTCAAGCATGAGAGAATCAGCAATATATGCTGTACATTAGCTTGATTCCTGTTCATTTGCAGCTCAAGGGTATTCTTCTCTTCCCCCATGCTAATTTCAGAGTTCTGTAGAGCAAGGGATTTGCATCTGATTTCGTACTCGGGTATGTATGTATGTATTTCTTTTTGGGAAAGCTGTATTGTTGGCAGAAGAGAGGCAGGATAGTTGATGTGCCTGTGGTTCTAAGCTGGGGCTAAGGAAATCTCAGTTACCTGCTCTCCTGCAGAGTTCCTATGCTTAGCAGAAAATCCCTGTGCCTTGTGGTGATTCAGTTTCTTGAATCGTTGAGTGAACATGAAAATCCTTTCCTTGCTTCTCGTGGCATCCATCAGTTCTTGGGTTCTGCAGAGGTTGTTGTGCACTAAAATACCCTGTTTAGATCCAAAGTTAGATGGAGAAGATCTCACAGGTTGAGCTGTGCAAATACCAATTCCTGTGTTATGAGGAGTGCCACATGCCCTGTCTGGGTCTGCTGGTCTTCCTTTTCTCCCCCCTCACTATATTTGTGCTCAGTACATTGATATGGGGCAGTGAATATCTGCTGTCTGTGACTCTCAAGACTGCTCCTTCCTGAAGTGCCAGGTAAAGGGTGACCTTGGGCTCCTCTCTTTCTCCCTTGCTCTTTGGCCAGGTTGGGCGCAGTCTGGGAGTGCTGCTTCATCTGCAGAGACTGTGCTTGGCTGACTGCAGTTCTCATTTGCTTTGTGTTCCACAGGGATGTTTTCTGTCCGATTCCTGCTCTCACTTTCCTGGAAGAAAACATTAAATTTCAGACCATGGCACCTCTGCTGTTAAAACCACGTCCGTGTCAGACTGCCTGAGTTTCCCATTACTTTGTAGTCCTAATGCATAAACCAGTGCAGCCAAGTAAACTATATAGTGCTTAAAAATTACTTGAGCCTGTCTTTCATTCTTATCATCTGCTTCAGCACTGCTTGGGATCTGGAACATCTAAATAGCCCTTTTGGCTGACAAAGCCATCAGTGAGAAAATACAGCAGGAATATTAAGGTTTTAGGACAGGCACTTGGGAATCTAGGTTGAGACAAATTATGCAGAGGATATAGGATAATGTCCTGAGCCTTTATAGGATGAGAAGTTGTAGGACAAATGCAACAGCTCTAGTGTGCTAAAACCAAAAGTAAGATGGTTGTGCACAGCCGAGGTGATAGTCTTCCTAAGAGCTCTTGAAAAAACTTAAATTGTTAACATTGCAATTATTCTCTATAATGTAATTTTATTCTACTTGCAAATTCTTTTGTCATCTTTTTTTTTTTTTTTTTCTTGGTGCCAATTATGGAAGTGAAGTTCTTTCTTAATTACCCAGTTCTCAAGCCCTGATGTAGATTTTTAACGCTTTGAGGCATATTTAAGCAGATCTTTCTTTGTGCATTTGGGGGAAAAACAAACAGGGAAATTTGGAAAATGTTTTTAACGTCAGCAGTCCTTTGTGAAAACATGCTGTTGAGTGATAGCCATAATGCTAAGCAACTGTTGTTTCTACAACTTCGGTGTTGCATTCATTCCAGAGGAGTGACAGGAGATGGAAGCTGTTATTCCTACTGTTTTGTCTTGATAAGCCAGTTCACTTTTCCTCAAAAGCCTTTACCAGTTTCACACTTTTCATCCTTACTCACATGAGGAAAAAGGGTGCTGCAAAGACTCGGGAAAGATTTCAGGAACTTAACACTTAAAGAAAAGAGATTAGAAAGCACCAGTAGCACTGCTGGGGTGAGGCAGAATTCTCATTTCACATCTTTATTATGGGAATCCCTAAGGGTCCTGCTGGGACTCTGCACTTTGCTTTCTCCACCCCATTTCACAGCTCTCTCTGCAGCATTGCCACAAAAGAATCTCACCTTTTTTATTTATGAATATCTGAGAGAGAAATTATTAGCACCATCTATTGGAGAAATAGAGATACTGGTTTCTTCACAAGTCTGAACATGCACAATCTCCTCCCTTTTTGATTTACAGCTATAGTATGCAATGAGAATGTGCCTAAATGACTTGCTTGTCTTTTAACTTAGAGCAGCCTGGAGTCAGTGCTTGAGAGACTGTGCTTCGTTTCAAAATGCACCTTAAAGAAATGCAGTGAACCGTTTAAAAGAGGGCAAGCAGACAAAGATTCAAATGTCAAAATGGTACCTTGGCCATGGCAGGTTCTGTCACATCAATAGGACAAGGGCAGTAGCTGAGAAACAATTTGCAGCTGAGGAGATAGGCATGTCTAGCACCTTGAGTCAATCTGGGCCAGCGTGTCTCAGAAATTTGGGTGAAGAACGCGATATTTGACCTTCTTGATCCTTATAGGATAAGGAAAACTCTATCACTTGAAGAAAAAGCAGAGGGATTACTGTTATTAGCAGAAGACTGACTTCAAGGCACATCTTCAGGTTGGGGAGTATTCATGATCTGGAGTAGTTTCAGGACAAGCATGGTTTGATGACTGTGACTCCTGACCGGAGCAGTGTCCCCTGTCACATGTTTCAGGTCATTTGCACATGCAGAACCTATTGAGCTCTCTTAAGGCAGAGAGGTCTGATGTGTGCTGCTGTGTGAAATGTGTAGCCCTGCACTGATAGACCAAGATCTGGCATACTGCTGGTGCTAAATTGTTTGCTCTACCATATTTGTTGGAGAGTACTCAAAGTCTTTCTGATGTGTTTGTTGAAAAATGTTTCCTTCATGCTCAGCGTAATTATATTAAGATCTTGTTTATCTGTTTGCTGTTGTGCCAGCACAAGCTTTTAATTTTCACTCAGTGGTATTTGCACAGTAGAAACAAAACTCCTATTGTTTTGTAGCCTCTGTTTTGCTTGGTAAACAAGCAAAGGTGTTTTATGTCACGTTCATATGATTGCAGCTAATCATATTGATGTTTTTAAGAAGCTGTGGTCCAACAGGTAACTCAGTAAAAGTTTAGCTTTCAAAGTATTGGACAGCTATTATTTGACTCTCTTTATAGCTGTTGGAGAGACCTCAGTACTTTCTGTCAAAAATTTCTATTTCACTAGCTTGCTCTGTCAGTGATAGCTGATAAGATAGCTAGATTTCAGATAATTAAGACTGTAAAATGCAATGACTTAGCTAGATGAATGCCATTCTGAGAGTATGGGAGGATTGAATACAAGAGAAGGCAGCAGAGAGCTGTGAAAGGGTTGTTAGGACCTCAGGAGGTGGTGTAAGCTGGGCAGTTTCAGCTTTGATCCCATGGGCTACACGGAATTGCAGCGCTCCTGAAATGCATAGTGCAGAATTGCTTATGCAGTGACAACCTCCGGAGCTCCTTCACTCCAGTTTTAAGTGATCCCAGTGACAGGTTTCCCTGCATGCTTCCCTTGAGAGCTGTGTGCTTGGTCTAATTGATTGACCCATTAGCAAAGCAAATTTCTCTTGCTATTCAGCCAGAATTTTCCTTCTGCTTAATTTCAGCCCATCACTCCTAGTTATGCCCCTGCAAAGCCTGCCTGAACTGCCTTTGCCACACTGTAGCTTTATTGATCCTGGCTCTATGTAAGTAATTCTTAACTGACTGAACTTATTATTGGCAGTACCAGGGCAGTGATGGCACTGGTGAGAGCCTGTTTCTTGATCTGTGAGGCTGGAAGAGAGGAATGCAGTGAAGGAATTTGGTGGTGTTCACCGAACTTTCTGAATGGCTGCATGGAGTGGTGAAAAGTGGTTTCTGAGTTTTCCCCAAGTCTTCAAATATTTGAGTTAGCCCAGGCCTCTGTGTGTGTGATGTGTGGGGATATCCAGGCCACTGGATGTCAGAGCAGGAGTCCTGAAATCAGGAGTTAACTCATTAGTATTTGGCCCCTGGGAGATTTTTCCAGGGTAATTTTTGGATTCCTGTCAAGCAGTGTGTGAATGTGTGTTGTGGGGACAGGAGATGGATAATGTCTGGAGGAAGTTCTTCCGTGCAAGTGTTTGGCTGAGGAAATCTGTTGTGTGGTAGGCATTGTGAGAACTGACTCCCAAACTTCACATCCTATGATCCTTCCATTTCAATGTCTGTTCTAGGTTATGTACTCCAGAAGCACTGAGCATGCTAAAATACCCACCAGCTGAGGGGGATAATCACCCCGTGACTTGTTCACACCCTGTTTAGAACTGCCTAGACAGATCTGTCTCACCAAGAGCTTTGTGCTTCTGAGTTTATTCCATCTCTGGGGTGTTGCTCATCTGAGTGGCCAAGCAGGAAGAAGATCAGTGATTCTCCTTGATTCTCAGATTTCCATACCCCTTCTGTGCCTCAGTTTACTCCTGGATGTAACAAGAGCTCTTTCCCAAGGATGCTGCAGCGGAAAGGGGGAGAATGGTATTTCTTTTGTTGGGATTTACTTTGAAGATCATTTGCAAGCAAGGTATTTTGGGCAGCCTGCCCATGCTTTTGTGGAATCTGTTGGTATGTGCTTCTCTGAGCTCACAGATCAACAGGGCAGTTAAGAGGGGCACTGATAATAAGAATTTTAAAGCCACTGATGAAGTTGTTTCCCATATAGGGGAAAGTAGAGAGGCATGTGTGGGGTAGCAGACAGGGGAAGCCCAGCCACTCTGTGGATAAAGCAGCACGTGCTCGAAAGTACTGGTACTGCTCCCGTAGAGTTTGCTCTTACACAGGCACAAAATTGTAATTATCAAGCCTTAGGCACTACACAGTATTTACAAGCTGAGGTATCAAACTCCTTGTTTTAGGATACTAGGCCCCTATCAATGCAAGAAGAGCTAAGCACAGAAAATTGCTGCAGCCTGCTGCTGGGATGCCAGTGGACACTGAGCCCCCCACGTTCTGTTGTGTGTCCCTGGGGGCTGGTTCTGCAAAAGTGATTCATAAATGGGAGCTGTGCACCTTTCCTCTGTGGCTGCAGAAGCAAAGCCAAGCAAATTATTTGCCCATCAGAGCTGGATGTCCCTCGTCCCATCTTCTCTATCCATCCTTTTGTTTTTGTATTGTTTTGCTGAGAGTGTAAATGCAGAGATGATTAATTGCCTTGCTGACCTGATTCTGTCGCTACGTGGGATGTGCTTATACCAAAATGCTCCAGCCCAAATGACTGGAGTATGTCAAAGTTAGGTGATTAAAGAATTATAAAATACTTTCTGAACGTCCTATTCTCAACTCATTGTGACTTTGGACAGAAGCCCAGACAAGAAGGGGAGAGAAGGGTGAAAAATAAATTAAAAATAGAAGAAGAAAATAAAAATAATAAATTCCGTGAGAGGGACTCCTGCAATATTTTGCTCTCATTTTATTGAGAAGAAAAGATTGATAACAAACATTAGTGAGACAAAATTACTGTGATTTGTATAGATTCCCAGGTGAACAAGTTTAACATTAATAAAATATTATAGCCTTCTCTATCACAGAACTATTNTATGTAGGCAGGGGAGTGTGTGTGCTCTTACAGCATGGATGGAGGCATCTCATTTTCCACTAATAGATTGAAATCTGTGTTGGGCTGCAATAGTCAAGTGTTTAACTCTGCTAATGCTATGGATGATTACTACTCTGGGAGAGGATGCACCTGGCAAACTCCTACTTCAGATGCCAAAGCAAACCCGGTGGACCTTGCTGAAATGCCTCCTAAGCCACCAGTGCCTTAAACCCGGCTCAGGTGCCCTGTTAGTTTCTGTTGAGGTTGGCAGCAAGCTGAGCACCCCGTGGCTCCCGTAGGTGTGAGTGTGGCACAGCACATCAGGGTTGACAGTTTAAGTGCTTTCTCCCTGCTGCTCCAGAGTTTGTGGCAGGAACTGAGCAAAACTGAAAGACACCTAAATAGAAATAAACACTTCAGGATGAGAATTTTTTTATGTGGTGTTTTTGAGATAAGTGGTTTTGGAGTTTCTGTATTGCCTGGTTTTATTTTATTACAGATGATGCTGAGGGATAGGCTGGGTAGCACTGCCTTTTGCTGGCTCTCACCAACAGTCACTGGTTTCTGCTGTGGTGGAGGAAGAAGCTGCTGTTCCCTCCCAGTCCTGTGGCATTTTTCTGGCCATTGCTCTAGCTTACAGCAGTACCTAAAAAGGTGGGAAAAGCAGAGATTAATTTCACCATGATGCAACACCATCACCTGCTGTTCTGAGGCACCTCTGACTGGGGTCAAATTGCCAGCCAGGTGAAGTGAATCTACTTCCATGCTTAGCCCTCCTGTGTGCTCCTTAAATACACTAAGGTGAGAAGATTAACTGAAAAAGGGAGACAAATTTGTGGTGATAATACTTACACAATAAATTCCTATTTGCTTCAAGTTTTATTTTCCAATGTGATAAACTAATGTGGCATACTGGGCATCTGCTTTCCTTTAAACCATGCAGAACTGATGAATTGTTGTTTTAATTATTTCTAGGTATTTAAAGAAGATGGAATTTTTTTTTCTTCAATATAAAATAATTCAAATGATAATGCTCTTTGGAAGTGAAGATAACATCTACTGCAAAAACGTGTTTGTTTTGACAGCACTTTATGTTTTAGCCAAATTAAATGAAGGAAATAGTGTTTAACTGTTTTTTTTCACTTCACATGACTAAAACTCCTGGTTTTGATTAAAAACCGGCATCATCCCAACCCTGGCATTCTTTCCTAATTTTGGCCCCTACCCTTTTCTAGTTTTTCTACTGTAAATATATGAGATAGAAAATACAAAAGTGGTCATCCCTATTCCCTTTTCTGCTCTCCACCTATGCTTTAAATGCTGTATTGAAACATAAAGAAACATTCTTTTTACAAACAAGGTCAAAGCAAAACTCAGTCTCGAAATTAAATCAAAATTCAATCCAGAAATTTCACTGAACATTTTCAGACAGAATTATTTTTCTCTGACGTGTTTTCTTGCAAAAGAAAGCCACAGGTTTTCTGACCACCTCTTATTACTAATAACAAAGGAGTTATCAGAAAGATAACCTGTCTCTTAAACTAGGCTTTACAGATCACTGTGTTCTCTTATGCTTTGAATTCACTTTAATACATGGGTGTCTTTTGTCATGTAAGAAAGTCAACTGAGAAGGAGCATGGAAGGATTATGTGTATGTGTACACTTGCAGCTTTTCCTGAGCATGAGCTATGGGTTGCAGTGTTTACAGAGTGGAAAGGGATGTTCTGTTCTGCCCATGCCCAGGCTTGGACAGGGTCTGAGAAATATTGAAGAGAACCTCAGTAGCAAGGGAAAATCTACATAAGCATTCAGATTGGAAACAATAGCTCTGATTACACTCTTCAGGTTTTTTATCTACCAGGTAATTTTAGTTCTAGCAGATAAGGTGATTGTGTATTTCAGATACCTGTGTGCTGGGGAGCTGATCCATCATCTTGCATGGAAGAATGGAATTGGGGCACGTGGTTGGGTTCATAAGTTGCTGACCCTGATGGGCAGCCTTTATAAAATTTCTCCACTGGTGTCTGTTTGCAATGCCAGTTCTTTGAGGCAGCAGCTGTCCATGGGATGATGAGTAAGTTTCTGTCAGAATCTCTGAGTCAGTGTTCTGCATGCCCTGCTGATCAGTAGGTAAAGGTGCAGGTTAAGGTAAAACCCTGATTGTGTGAGTCCTTTCCTTCCTCTCAAGGAAGGCATGACAGCTTCATGTAGCCTTAATCTGGTGCACCAGTCTCCAGGAACCAGGAGTTGAGTACTGCTGTTAGACATCTGTCATCCCCAATTTTAAGAGCACTATCCATATACTTTATTTAAGAAGAGGGGCTGTGCTGTGGTGGGAGATGAACTCTGTAAAGTCATTGTTTCTCCCTGGAAGCAAAGACCAGTGTTTCTGCATAGCCTCTGTTGTTACTCAGGCAGTTTTAGAACAGCTGTGCTAAAAGTGAAGCAATGGGTTGTCATTTCTAAACTGCTGGTGCTGTAAAGACAAGGAAGGAAAGAAATGGCAGATGTTTATCTCCATGTTTATACCAAGTTATAGTGCATCAATCACTCAGTGCTATCAAGATTTGTTGAGGAGAGATAATAAGATTTATTGGTGGCTGTTGGGATAACCCATGTAGTGTATAAATATGTTAGTAAAACTCCAGGGAGCCTTGGTCTATCAAAATGAAATAGGCAGGAAGGAGCACAGGTCTCCCAGCTGTGGAGCAGCTGAGCACTTGGTGGGAGGTCAGTTCTTCACAATCAACAGGAATTGCACAAAGCTCATGATGGTTTTTTTTTTCCCCTCCCTCCCAACATTCAGTGAAAGACTGGGAAACAGAAATGAGGAAAGCAGACACTTGCAGTGGAGGAGGAGTGAGAGGCAAGGAATAAGATATAGTTTTCCATCCTCCTGTCTTAAGTGTGACCATGGCTGGACGTGTCACAGGCTGCTTGGTTGTGACACAGAAAAGCCTCAAATGAAGAACTGTGTTAACTTCTGAGCAGTTAAATAATAAGAAAAAAATGTGACTTTGATTATTTATTACTCCCATATGCTTACTCCTGCCCTCTAGTACACATGGTGTATGTGCCATAGTACCAGCTGTACTGAAATGGGAAAAAGCCATAAATGGAGTAGCTTCCCCTCCTGCTGTGTGAATACAAATGCATGCATTCCACCTATTCAGGCAAATAAAACTGGATCCCAGAAGTCCATGAGTTAAGCCACCACTCTGCATGTACAGACCCAAGAGAAGCCCCTGAGGCTTTGTTTGTGCTCACACATTTGAACGTGGACACCCTGAATGGGAGACTTTATGGCATCTCCATTGTAATCTGCTACTCAAAGCAGGGACAGTTTGAGGTCCAGTCAGGTGGATAAGAACTATTTGAGCTATTTCCTGTTGGATCCTGAAAACTTTCTCAGATGAAGTCTCTGTGAGCTGTCTGGGCAGCCTGTCCCACTGCCTTTCTCAGGGAAAGTGTTTTCACTTGTGTCCATAGCAGCCCTTGCGTTTCAACTTGCACCCGTTCTCTCATTCTTTTCCGTTCCCTACTGTGATGAGCTTGCCTGCTCTTCTTGATGAGCTCCCTGTTGGCAGCTCTGGGGCCCCTCAAAGCCGTGTCCTCTCGGGGCTGAGCAGGGCCTGCTGCTGTTTGGTTTCTGCCGAGGTGTTCCCCACTCTCCAGACACCTCTGCCCTGAGCAAGCACCACTTTATTCAAGGCTCTCTCCACTGAGGGTGCAAAAAACTGTAGATGATGTCTAACAAGTGCTGAGGAGAGGGAATTATCACTTCTCCTGATCACTGGTTGGGTTCCTGCTCCCTGCAAGGCTGCCAGCCACCTTTGTTGCCAGGGGTCAGGGCTGGCTTGTGCTGTGCTCGCTGCCTGCCAGGACCTCTGCACCCCTCCAGAGAGCTGTTCCCCACCCAGGCAGACCCCTGCCCCTGTCACGAATTTTGCCTCATGTTACAAGAAGCAGAACGTAAGCAGAGATTAGTTCCTGCACTTGCCTGTGTTGCACGTGTTGGAAGATGAAGTTGCCTTCAGGCATCCTGATGAAGATTATTATTTTCTCTGAGCACTTTGCAACTTGCCACTGTTTGAAATATGAACATGGCTCAATAAAAACAAAAAAAAATACTCTTTAAAACATTTTACTCAGAGCTGTTATGCTCTTCATAATAAGTTCCAGTCTAGGGAGTTTTCTGTTTATCCCTTTTTTCTCCCCTTGAACCAGATGCCTTTTAGAACATGTTTGATAATCCAGGAGGTGTCTCTGAGTTCTGAGCAGCAGCTGCACAATGTGGTTGTGTGTTTCCTTCAGCATAATCAGAAATTCTCCTTTGCATGTACCAGTTACTGACATTGCTTGGAAGTGACACAGCATGTGCTTCCTTCCTGCTATCGGTATTTTACAGTGTCTGAGAAATGATGAAACAATCTTCCCCTTAACTTCTGAGTGGCTGAGTTAGATGAGGATTGGCTGCAGAAAAATCACATTCCTTAAATTTAATTGAACTTGTGTATCAGACTGAACAAGTTTCACTTCAGTAATGTTCAAGCTTCATGGGTGTGTTAACTAGTGCTTATTCATCTGGGGATTTATTACTTTGTAATTAAATGTTATTCATGCTTTAATTAAAATAAATAACCATACAAAGCTGAGAATGGGCTTAATGTGTTTTGGGGTTTTTTAAAAACAGTAGCACACTGCAGTTGCCCTGCTACATCATTAGTGATGGGCTTTTCCCACCAGAAGAGCCCTGCACACTGTCATAGGCCCAGATAATGAGCCTGATGTGCTTTGTCTCTGGGTGAGTGGACATGTCTCTAGCTCCAGATCTGTGTGCAGGGGTGGGAGGCCAGCAGTTAATTTCTCTGGGGGGCTGTAGAGGCTGTATGGCCTCACGGAGCACAAATATGTAAATAGCTCAACAAGAGCCTGTTTTCTGCTGTCAGTCATCCCATAGTTTGCCTGGTCCAACTGTAAATGACTCTGTTTTTAGTGACATATTTATGTGCCCTAATAGAATCAAATGTATTTCTCCACTTATGTTTTTTGTTCTGTTTAGTATTTATAATTTGTCATACTCATATATTTACTCCATACACAGACTTTTTCTTTGATTTAATCCCTTTGCTATTTGTATCCCATGCTGTTTTATTTGCTGAAACTGTTATTTAGCCATAGTGATGCTACCAATGGTACTGTTTTAATGAATGATAGATTTCATAGCTGGAGTGTGTCACTCTGTGGTTCTGATTTCTCATGGGAGCTGAAATTATTCCATGCAAGACATTTCTGATGTCTTGTTTTAGTTACTCAAAATCCAGCTTTCCAGCTGCTGGAAGAAGCAGATTGTGATGAACATTTAACATCTTTTATTTCAACGGGAGATGTAAAGTTAGGAATGCAAGGATCTGTTTTATTTTTTCATACTCTTATATTCTAATTTTTGGTCTTGGAGGGGTTATCTGCCTACCTCTAGCCAGCAGGGAAATAGTGCTCTGATTTGGATAAGTCTCAGCTTTGAGTGCTTTGGACCTCAAGAAAAATCCCAAGTTTAAAAGCTGGGAAAAAACCCCAACCCCCAATCTGGCAATAAATAGACCTGATACGATGGAATCACTTAAAACAAAAATTAAATCTTAATTATTGGCAGCTGATGGAAACCTGGACAAGCTTTTATTCCCACTGTCCTGGACATCTGCAGGAGGAGCTCCATCTGCTCAGAGTTTTGGGACTGCCTCCAAGGCCAGACTGGCTGCCCATGGGCACGGTGGGCTGGGAAGGCTGGTTCTGAAGGGTCCAGAGCCTGTGTCCAGGGTGGCCGAAGCCCCTCTGCCAGGCAGCAGCTTCACAGGCAGGGGTGGGAGCTGCTCCTTGCCCAGTGTTGGTGAATGCTCTTACAGCCAGCTCTAAAGCCTCTCCTAGCGTGGCTGTGGCTCTTTGTGCAAGGTCAGAGCAGAGGTGCAGCTGAGCAGATCTGCTGGGGGGCACGGCGGTCTCCAGAGTGGGCTAAGTGGGAAGAGGTTCAGGAGAAGGCAGGACTTGCCAGCTCATTGCAGTGTTCTGGCTGCCTGTGCAGATGGGGCCCTCTGAGTCCCGTGTTGTGGGATTGCTGTGAAGACCTGCAAATGTGAATCAAGTTGAGTGCCTTGATTAGTTGGAGGAAAAAGACCAGAAAGGCAGGACTCGTGGGTTTCTGTGTGGTCAGGGGTAACTCAATTAACTGCTCTGTGCTTCAGTGCAAGCCATTGGTAACATAAGCATCGTGATACTTACCTGCCTCTGAGGGCCATTTACTTAATTAAATTGCTGAGATCTTCAAATAAGAGATGCTTTAAATAAGTAGTTCTGTGTGGGGTGGAAGTAATGGAGCTTGGTTTCCAATGGCTTTGTCTTGTGGTTCATTGCCAGCTCTGATTGAAACTTTCCCCTGGGCCAAGACTTCATGAGGTTGGTTTTTTAATTTTTTTTTTCTGAATTCTCTCTCCAGGCTTCACAGGTGTTCAGTAAGACATAATCTTGGCCTTTCCTGTAGAATGGGCATTCCCAGGGGATGTTTCTTGGATGTCTCTTTTCTGCCCAGCTACCTGGCTTGTTTAGAGACTTCTCTGTGTTACTGCAGATGTAAACCTTGGTCCAAGTCAGAAAGGAGTTTCAGGCAGTGCAGCAGGAGGTGAGACCTGCAGACACATCCACCTGCAACACACAGGGCAGCTTGCAAAAGCCTGCCTTGCTTTGGAAATCATGTGGAAACCAGAGCATGACAGTGCAAACCTATTGCTTAGAAGTGATGGAGGAACTGAAAAAGGCAGTGGGGTTCAAGTCTTTGACTTGGTGACTGTAGAAAGAGGAGCTGTGGTCAAGGCTCCTCACTTGGACACTTTGCTTGTCTGCTCCAGTGTGATGCTATCCTAAGGATGTCTATATCCCTTTTTTCTTTTTAATTGCTTCTTTTGCATCTGGACCTGTTCCTGTAGGGGAAGTGTGGTTTATGGATTTTCCTCCGTGTTGAAGGCCAAGGAGAGCCTGTCAAAACCAGTTAGCTGATCCCAAATCTCCTGTGTTGAAAGCTCTGTGGCAGCTCCCCTTGTTGTAATTCATTCCTGCTGACAGGCTGTCCAGTTGGGAAGAGTTTTTTAGGACTTTTCAGCCGTTCTAGTTTTTGTGCACCCTGCCTTCTGTGGCTTCCACAAACACACCAGAGATAATGCAGGCACAACTTGGCACCCCACTTTAAATTAAACTGGTGAATACATTGCAAGTCTAGAAGAGCAGATGAGAGAAATTGCTCCTTTCAAAGGAGGATGTCAGAAGAGGGTTGATTTTGGGGTACAGGAAATGGGGAACCTAGCTGGTGACCTCTTTTAAATGTGAATGTGTGTGAATATATGCATTACTACATCTGCACCCCCTAGGCAGTACTCCTGCTGTGGTTAGACTTGTTATCAAGTCAGTTCAGGAGTTCACATCTTCTCCCTGTTGTTCTGGGTGAATTACAGTGATAAACTCTTCCCTCTGAGCTGCTCCCTTTCTGTTTCCTTGGGTGCTGCTCGGCTGAAGTTGGAAATAAAGTGTCTGAAGGGTGTAAATGCAGAGACAGATCACTCGCTGGTGGAGGAATCTGTGGGTGCAGGAATTGCACTGCAGATGAAGTCAGGCTTTTGGGCCTGCAGCTGCAGAGAAAATGAGCAGTGAATAGGCAGTTAATTGAAAGCTAAAGTGGCTGTTTACTGACAGTGTAGTCTTGCTTTCTCTCCTCTCTTTAATTTGTGTGAGATCACTTGAAATCAGCGTCTTTGACCCAACTTGTTTCCAATATTTTTTGTTTTCCCTTTTCCAGCTGAATTTATATGGCAAGCTTTTTATCCTTTCTTCCTTTTTTTGAAGCCAGCACGTTGTATTGTTGATACTCACTGTTAAACTGCTGCTATGCATCAGTTGAAAAACTGATTCTCTCACTGAGCCAGTTAAATTCTGCTGATCTTCACTCAACAAGTAATTGGAACTTCAGAGAATAGGGATGCAAGAAGGACTACTTGGATAAAGAAGGGTTTATGGGTCTGGGCAAAAGGAGTTTTAAAATTCTTTTGGGATGCATAGAGCAAACGTTGAGTCAGGAAAAGAAGTAAATATTTGTGGGATCTCATTGATTGAATGAGGCTGTTTAAGTCTGGCTTAAATTCTTTGCAGGGCTGAGGGATTCATTCTTTGAAAGAATAATGTGGTTAATAATAATGCTCCTACTGGGTGAGTTGCTGATGGGTAGTTTATACCTGCTCAGCTTTTTCCTGTTTAAATGCACTGTCTTATGAATATGTAGTGTCAATATTTTAATTTAGAAAATCACATTGGTCAAAAGTGAAGAACAGGAAAGCATTTTACTGAGAAGATGAAGTTTTCTCATGTGGGAGATTATAGAAAATAGCACAATAACACTTCAGTATTCTGCTGTTATAGCTGCTGATGGTCTCTGACTCTAAGGGCTCCCTATAAGCTAATGTAAAATGTGGTTACCAAGTACAATCCTTGGCAATTGGTTGGTTTGTGGATACACTGTTGACAATATTCTAAACAAAGCCAATACAGGAACTGTGTGGGATTAGTTGTCATTAGAGCTGGCTGGCATTGCTTTCATTAATATTAAAATAATTAGAAGCATATGAAAAAGTTCGTTTTTTCGGTGTTCTTTCTGAAGGGTTTCAAAAAGCTTGGGGAGAACTGGAATGAAATAGTTCTCTTGCTGCTTACTTAGATGCTTCATGCCCCATTCCCCATCTGTTTACAGATAGACATGTGAGGCCAGGAAGAGCTTTCCAACCCAGTTGCCAGAAATGGAGGCAGTCAGGACTGTCCACAGAGATCCATAAGTACACTTAAAAGTAAAGGAGGTTGTATAGCTGAGGAGGAGAAATTGGAGCACTCTACTTCCATCAGTCTGCTTGGATGTCACTTGTCAGATTCAGTAGGCAGGTATTGGTTTGATGTTTTTTTTTTTTTCCTCCCCTCTCCACTGGTACAAAATCCCTTTTAGATGCAGAAGGGAGAGAAGAAAGAGGATCTGAAAATAATCTATAGAAAATTCATTTTAAGAATCTTGCTACCTGCAAATTATTCTGACGCAAAATTCCCAGTTAGTCATTTTCTTCAAATATTTGAAGAGCAGTCAATCACAAAAAGTGTCTTATGAAAGGATTTTGCTTTATTATATTTAATGAAGCTGAAAGTACACTCCTTAATATCTGGGCACCACACTAATGAACACTTAGAAATGCCAGAAGCACAGCATAGACAGGCATTGGTATTTATATTGAAGGAGAATTCAGGGCTTAATAGAAGGGCCCAGTGTGGGAGGTGCTGGACAAGGGGTTGGTTGTACTTGGAAGGTACCATAGCAAGTAAAGCCATGAATATGAAGGGAAGTAAACTGGGAGCTAATGTGGGCAGGATGATCAGGATGTGCTGGGAATATGGACCTGGCTGGGGATCCTCAGGAATCCCTCCATCTCTCCAATCAGGAGTGATGCAGGGTAAAATCCCAAGGTAAATGGAGAGGTGAGCCAGTGTTAAAATGCTCACAAAATCCATGGAAGCCTGACAGCAAACCAAGACAAAGATGGGCTATTTAGAGTAGTTCTAAAAGTGGATTCAGGGATGTTTATGGCAGCAATTTCATTGCTTGGAAACACTGGTTTTTAATACCTAAGCTTTGTGTAATATATGCAGTTACGTCTCCAGGGAATTAAAGCAGCAAGAATTATTTCAATTGTCTGCATATATTTGTATTGCTGTTCAGAAGCTGAATCTCCTTTTGTTTGTGTTGTTTTCATTAGCTTCCTGGATTGAAGCTGCACATGAGAAATGTTTCAAACCATTTAAGGGGCAGGATTTTGTTTGGTAGGAATATTTTGCAAGTGGTTATTAAATCCCTTTGCAGTGTTAGAACTGAGCCTCCCTTTGGCTCTGCAGGCTGAACAGCTGGATTGGAGAGTGCCAGATTGCTCATCAGTGTGGCCCATCAGATGTTCACTTATAAAGATGGTCCCTGCAAGGAGGGCAGAGGGAAAAGCAGTTTTTTGTGTATTTTTGTATGTAAAAGCAGTTTTTTTATATTGTATTGGGCCATCAGGGCAGGAGCCAGAGACCTCGCACTGTGGAGAGTTCTGCTGGGAGGTGGCTGTGGAAAACATCACTGAGCAGGCAACACTGCAACATCTGTGCCTTTGTCAGGGTAGCCATGCAAGGTTAATACAAGTCCTGACCACCCCTAGCCTAAAGAACTAGGATTTCAGGGTTTGGCTTGAAAATCTGCCCGTATCTTCTTCAGTTCCAGTTTCTCCAAATCAAAACCTTGCTTGTTTAAACGAAACCTTCAAATTGCAGATTCTAAGCTGCTACAAATTCCCCCTGTACTGATGGGGGATCTGGCTCAGCTCTGGCAGATTTTGCCTTAGTTTTGGATTCTGTTCACACATGCAGCATTAACAGCTTGAATCAATGGAGTAGCTGAGAGCAAAGGTTACCATTTCAGCTGCCTTGCAAATCCCATATCCAAAGCATGTAATGTGGTTTTACAGCAGCTTTTGTGCATGGCTGGTTTTTTCACCTGGAAAGCAGAGCCTACTTCACAAAGTGTTACCAACAAAACAGCTGATTAGAAAATTGGCCTTTAAGTGCCACCTACTGAATGTGACAAGGGACATGTGGGTCCTGTCTGCAACATCTGCACTTCCTGTAAAAACAGGACCTCAGCTGGCTGCAGGTGAGCTGCTGTAGTCCTTTAAGAGGAAGTCATGGTTGTGTTCCCACTGTACAGACAATTCCTGTGCTATTGACAATCTCCACTGGTGCAACTGCCCACAAAGAACCACCAGAATAAAGTTTGGAGCTGAAGGGATGTGTGGCCTGGGTCTGCCCAGGAGACAAAGGATTGCCATGGGAACATGTCCTGGGGGCATTCAGAAGAGGGAAGAGGATTTTTGGGCAGAGATCTGGAAGAATGAGGAAAGTGGATGAAAACTCAAAGAAAATGGGGGATCCAAACCATGAAGTTTCCATGGATTAATAAAAGATAGTTTGTGCTATACTTCAAGGGTTGGCTTTGAACGCCTTGGGGAGAGCCAGAGTGTAGACAACTGGAACAGTTCCTTTAGGTGATGAAATTGCACAGACCAGGCAATATGTCCCAGAGGGGTTATATCCAGCTGAGATCAAGAGGAGCAATGCAGCATGGGCTGAGTGATGCACCCAGCTTACCAGCACAGCTGGGAACAGTCCCTTCCTGCCTGGCTCTCTCATTCTGCACACAGTCCAGACAGTTGTTTGAATTCACCACTTCTCTGAACGCTCTTCCTGAATGTTGGCAAAACAAAGCTTAAAAAAAAAAAAGTCTGTTTTGCCATTTAAAAAGAAAATAACAATCGTGTTTCTGAGTATCTTCACACATTTATTTTCCAAAAATACAAAAGGCCCTGTCTGTTTGAAAGCAGAATGACACCCCCCCCGCCCCCAAATTTCTTATTTTTAAAAGGCAAACCAAATAGCAGTGCAATACAAGTCCAGGAGCAGTGCATGGTAAGGAAAGGCAGCTCAGTGATGAGATGCTGAATAATGCTAAAACTGCAAATAAGTGAACTGACAACAGTAAACCCAGAGAATGCATCACATGTTGCATTCTCATACTGGAGAAGGACTGATTATGTGCAAAAAAGATACTTGTGCCTATTTCAGGAGTGCTTCTCAGGTCTGCTCAGTATTGGAATTGTAGTACACTGTAAGTACAGTGATGAAGGGACCTCAAATGGATATTTGACAAAGCCATTTTAAACTATGTTTTGTTCTTCTGGTATGTTTGAAAAGCACTAACTTTCCAAAGGAAAAATGTAGTGCTTAGTAAAAAAATCCAAGAGAACAAAGGAGGGGGAAAGGCCCAAAACATAACTATGGATAAATGTCCTCAACATTCAAATTTCTGTTAAAAATTGTTCAATTAAAAAGACCACCAAAATGTCTTGTGCTATTTGTTCTTGTGCCTTAATGTCCCTTTCTTCTGCCATCTCCCCCTTTGGATGGGCTTGTGAGCTGGGCTTGTGTCCATATTGAATTGTACGTAACTCCACCACCTTCTGTCCACCACTGTAACGTGGGACTTGTCTCTCTATGGCATTTGACTAATCCACATTATAGAGACACCAGCATTTTTAAAGTCAGTTATTTCTTTTGCCACAATACTTATGTCAAGTATTACTAGCAGTTGTTTTTCCACAAGGTATCCGAAGTTGGATTGAGGAAGAAACACCCTTTGAAATTCAGCACTCACTGAAGAGCACGAACTTTATTGTTGATGCTGTTGGCAAGATGGTTTTCCCCTTGCTAGTCTGAAAGTATGGCACAAGAAGAAATTACTGCTTTCTGAAAGCTCACAGACATTGTTGAAACAATTCTTGTCTCCTAATGACCTCTAGATCAGGCCTTCGTTAGTTTAAGAGAGTGAATGAAACATTGCTGAGTCTGCTTCTCAATTGAAACTCTGTTTTGAGACACAGTAGAAAGTTCCTCAAACTTCTATTTGTTAAAAAGATGAACTCAACCCAGGCAACTTACTGAAATTTATCATTTGCATTACATGCTAAGTTCTTGGTGGAAGGGCTAAACTACCTTTGGTTACAGTAAAGTTTTTCTTCATATTTAATTAAATGTAAATGGAAGTTCTTTCTTATGTAATTATTCCTGGGGAAAATTATTTTAGAATAGATACATTTAATAAAAAACTTTCTAAGGAATTCAGTCTTAGCACAGACAGGAGTGACGGGAGCAAATTGGGACAAAAAGTAATTTTATCACTTGATAATTAAAAATTTTGTCTAATTTTTAGAGTTAAGCTAACTTTGTTCTTATCTGCTGCTGAAGTCAGTGCTGAACAAAATATTAAGCCAAAGGTCTTGGGTTTTGAGGAGCTTCTTTGTAAATTCTGGTACACAGCTTTCTAGTTAATATCTCTGTGCAGTTAGGTGCTGAAGTAAAAGATAACCTTGTAAGAGAAGTTTTGTGCTAAAATCAGTGGGAATTGGGAATTCTTTAGCTCCTGTATGTTGACATTCCATTGGCACTTCACTTGCTGCAGTGTTGATATTGCTGACTTGTCCATGGCTATGAGAAAGGCAAGGTGGGATCAAATCTAGAAGAGTTTGTTTTCTTGTCTTGTGCTGGCATCTTGCTCTTTCATGGGCTAAAAAAGTTTTATTGATCTTCAGGTTCTGTACTAGGCCAAGCTGTATATTTAAGCTGCTGTCTTCCTCTGCTGTGCATCTGGCTTGGAGTTTCAGGCAGCGTAGGCGATGCTGGCTGAAATGGTATTTCTGCAGTATGGAAACCTGTCAGGCGTAACTATTAGGTTACATATCCAGCAATGGCTCTGCCATGCAAGAGGGCTGATGTTTTTAGTGTAGAAATAGTTCATTTAGTATTTAATAGCAGTCTGTATTTGAGTGTGCCATGTGAGGTTTGGCTAGCTGCCTGTTGCTCAACCCTGTGCCAGCAGAGATCTCCCTCTGGAGCTGCTCGTCTTCCTGCACCGAGAGTAACGAGGGTCTGCGAGCTCAGTCTGGACAAGGAGCCTTAGAAAACCAGAATGATCTCAAATTCTGTCTTAGGTAACAAGTAGCACCTACTGTGGAAAATGAACAATGATTTCTATGCTCCAAGTGACCTAAGATTTCTTGGAGACTGTATCCACATGGATCTTCCCTGCACTGCTGACAGTCTTTGTCAATGGCCTGTCACCACTGACTCTGTTAACCCTGAGTTTTTACATATTCTTTTTTTTAAACTTGTTCCTGAATTGAAAGGGTCGGGAAGGCTTCTTTCGTAAAATCTGCAGGTATGATTTCCCTCATGCAGATAGTATTTTTCTGTGCAGCAGTTTGATCTGGAAGTCGATGATAATGTTTTCATACTTGCACAAAGAGCTCATGAACACTTAAAAGCCAGAGCAGTCTGCAGACCTATTCTTGCCACGTCTCTCTTGACAGGTGAGATGTACTTCCTTTTGGACCAACTGTTTCAAAAGGCTTTTATTCATGTGGTGGATAGCTGAGGAAAATCAACTGCTTAAAAGACAGAGTTTGACTTCCCTCTTTGATCAGGAAGAGAAGGGGCCATTCAATCACCATCTTACCTGGGTCTTGGGAGATCTTTCTGTATTACAGTCCAACTTAAATCACCCACTTATGTGTGGAGTTGGAAGAGAGGGGCCATCAAAGATCTACCACTTTATTGAGGTTTTCTGCTCTGACTCTCATCAGGGAGGTCCACAGTAGTCCAGAAGCAGGTTATACATCTTCAGGCTAAGGATGATACTTCTTCATCATCTCTTAACACTATCACATAAAGGTAAATATTAAGATATTTAATGTAGACCTGGTACTTTTTATGACTAAGCAGTTCAACTAATTTTTTAAAACTGAATCCATGCTTGAGCTGACCTCTGATAGACTTCATATTGAATAAAAAAAAGTCTCCCACCTGATAAACTAAAGCTGTCCTGAACCTTGCCTCAAGTGTTAAAGACTTAAAAGTCACAAACTTGCTGTGGTAACCCTGCTGATTATGCTCTTAATACTTTATAATTGGTATCTGAAGCATGTAAATGTATACTTGTAAAAATGAACTTAGTAATGACATCTTCTCTCTAAATATTTTTTCATTTAAATAAACCCAGCAGTTGCTGCCTGAAATAAAAATACTGTATCTGCTAATTAGGACTTACATGGTAAATTAAAACTGGCATTGGGTAAAAAACCCACCATCCTGGACTGATAAATATTTCAAATTAAAGTTCTTTTATTTCTAAATAGAGTAATAAGAAGGCATCTGTTCTAGAGTAGCATAGTGTAGAATGAGTTATACAAGTTAAATATATAGTTTTGCTGAGTTGTAACAACATCCCTGGGGAGTTTCTTGCTTTTAGTTATATTGATTTATACACAGAATTATAATGAAATATGATGTGTGGAGGAGACTGTGGAGTTGTGTTTCTGTAGCCAAGGCTCTGGGGACATACCACAGGACACACCTGTCCAGTCAAAAGAACTCGGGCTGATTATTTTTTACATAAATCACATGGCAACAATTTTCAGGTGAAGGACATGTGGCCACTTGGTGAATTCATTGCAAACCGTCTGAGAAGCTGGAGCTGTGGGGGGAGGTCACCTTGGGGAAGGCACATGGCAATACTCGATGTGCCAACTGAGGGCTCTTGTCTCTCCAGCATTGCTTTCTCCTGAGCTCCGAAGCACAGAGATAAGGACCGTGGAAGAGCTTTCAGTAGTGGCAGGGGAACTGTTTTAAGCAAAGCAGTATATTTTTCCTTGCATGTCAACCCCAATTCACTTTGAGTACTTTGAAGAACAAATTAAATTCTCTTTCTGTAGTAAGGGCCAGGAAGAGTTTGGGGACTTCATATGTTTGTGTTCATTGCCACAATGTGTTTGTTCTGTGCAAATCTGGCTGTGGGAGGTAAGGAAAAAAGAGAGTAAGGTGGTATTGTCTGTGTCAGTCGAGGCCCACAATGTCACTTGTATTGTCACAGCCAAAAGTTTAGTGAAAAACCCATCATAACCTCTGTGCTATTTCAACTCAAAGAATTTTCTGAACCTTCAGATTTTCTCTGATATATGGAAGACTACCTCCTTTCCCCTGCTCCTATGGAAACATAATTATGGCAAAATTAGACATCTTTACATTATGCTCACAAAAGTATGTCTTTTCACGTGAGTATTGAAAACTGATAGTTTTCTGTGCTCTTCTTGGACCAGGAACAGCGCTACTTGTCCACCTCTATTCACCTCAGAGTAATTCCTTTTGTTAAGAAATCCTCTTGAATGTACAGAAAAGGGCTTGGAAAAGGGGGCATTGTTTTGAGAAATTGTAGCTGTTGTCTTTCAAGGTATCATCAAAACAGGGAAGCTGATGCTTGCAATTCCTACTGAAAAATTTCTCTTAAGTTGCTAATGGGATTTGTTTTCATATATATATGTTTTTATCAGACCTCTCTGAATCCTGTGCTGCTGCTTTAACCAAAGCCTTGTTTGCTGAGGTGGCAGTAAGCTGACAGGCCAATAGGAAACCACATGGATTATGTGAGGAGCATTTCATGGCATACTCAGTTGGAAATAAGGAGGAAATATATCTGGAGTATGCTTCATATTTTCCTTGATTAGTTTTGTTGGTCTCAGAGGCAGGTAGGAACAGAAAAGAATTGCTGTATATTAAAATGCCTGTAGCAGTACTGCACTTTTTGTCAGTAGTGAGGCACAGCTTTTGTTTTGTAGGCTGAATTAGAATGTCTTTTTTGCAAAATGTTATGCCAACAAAATGTTTACCAGCCAGAGAAATGCTGGGGGAGAATACTTGTCCATTGTGGTTTAAAATTTTTTAGCTGTAATATAATTTGTAAAAAGCAAAGACTGGAAGCAGAGAAACAAATATCTTGAAGCCATGTGACTTTGAGGAAGCAAGAGCACCTGCCCTAAACAAGCCTAGTTCTTTTCAGGACTTAATGAGGTGTTTAACCAGAATCATTGAAGACTTATGAATCCTAAATCCGTGAGTCTTGAACTGTGCAAATGTGGCTCCTGTGGTACCACTCTAGCACCTAGGGATTTTTTTTTCTGTGGGTGGGTGGTGGTTTGTTGTTAATAAAAATAAAAGGGTTAAATCAGTTCTGTTCGTCTCAAATGAGGCAATGGTGTTAATGACAGTTCAGAGGATGCTCTCATTTCAGAGTGCAGGGTCTGAATTCATACCAGATAGCAGCAGTATCTTTTTGGTCACATGAAGATAGACCCAAGAGCTCTTGAGATTCCAAGGCTTTGACCAGAAGATTTGAAGGGAGAAGGGATAATGTGTCTGACATACAAGGAATTGAATCAAAGTTATTCATAATCAGAATATTCAGCCTAAAACATGCATAGGTTTTTGTAAAAATATTAGATCCAATGTATTATCAGAAGCAAGCTACAATATATCACTCTTTTTGTGAGATCCTGTTAGCCTGATCTCAGTGTATCTGTGGGTTTTTTTCCAATCATCTTTGTCTCTCCCTGTTTTTTTCCTCAACTGACAGTTCTGTCCACCAATTCGGTAATTACTGTCTATCATTTTAAGTGATGTGCTAAGGGCCAATATTTAAGGTCCGGGCTATGAACATCTGACTTCCCTTGAGAGTAGAACTGGTTGAGTAGGAAGAATATTGATTCACTGAATAGATCAACCGAAAAGAAGGATATTTTTCAAATGCTTTTGACCTAATAGCATTCAACCTTCTCTACTTGAGGCAAGTTAATGAAGGGGTAAATCAAATATTGTATGAATCATGCATCAAAATACAAAATGAGAAACACTGAATAAAAGCAGCCCAGAGGCTTGCTGCTGATAGCTGGGAATGTGTAATAGACAGGGTTTAGAACAGAGTTCTAAATTTCTAGAGTTATAGAAAATGCAGAAATGTGTGAATTTGACCCCTCACTGAGGGTGGAAACTAATTCACCTCTGTGACTACTTCAGTGGATTTGCATCTTAAATAGGAACATAGAAGTGATAGCAGATCACTGCTTTGCCTAAAAATGTATCAGGTTATTCACAGAAAGGGCAAATCTGTAACTTACTGTTCCCTCATATGGTGTCTTTTAATTTAGGAAAAAGTTGTCCTAGTTCAATTCCAGTTATTTCTTACTTTCCCCCATATGTGTAACCCTGAGCAATTATACTTTTTATTATTGGGTAATAGCATCAATTACAGGGTATTAAGAACTTCCCAGGCTACTAAAGGAGCACTGCAGATGATGAAAGGACATCCCTAAAACACAAACCCAAAGACAGTTCCATCATGGCTCGTATGACTGGCTTTGAAAGAAGGTTCTGAGTTCAGGTGCCCATCTCCCATTTGGTGGAAGTCATTGTCTGGAATCTGTTGTGTTTGATAATCTGAAACCCTTGAATTCTATATTTTGTGTCTCTGGTCTGAATAAATGATGTGGAAATATCAAAGGAGGATTTTAAATGGTGCACAGTAGTAGGGAGAGAAGCAAAATAGTGATCCAAAAAGACCTTTAGAAGAGTTTAACTTCCTTGGCAAATTTTAAGTACAAATAATAGAAACAGCCTGCCCTGCAGAAGGAGAAAAGTGCCGTGCAAGAAGTGTCCTAATCTTCTGGGTTATCCACTCTGATACTTTTATCCTTGAACATGAATAATTTATGCTCAGGAAGTTGGTTTCACTGTGACAGACAAGCATTTGTTGAGAAATCTCAGTGTTGGTCTTTCAGAGCTATCCGTGTGCTTCCTGTTGCCCTTTTAGAGAAGGCATAGATGGAAAATGGAGAAAAGCTCAGGCTTTTCTTGTTTGGGAGTCTAACAGAAGTGCCCCTACCCGCTTTGATTTTATTTTAAACTCTGTTAGGAAGCTCACGAAATGCTGTTGGGTAGCAAAACATTACTGGTGTCTGTGATTAACCATTACAAGACTAGTGAGCAAAAAAGTGCTATCCTGGAAGGGTTAGAAATAAACACTGGTCTTGTTAATTGCATAAACTGAGTGTTTTTGTAATTTTGAGTTTTATCTCTTAGCACCTATTTATCTTTGTTGTCTGTTGTCTGTTTCTTACATTCACAGAACACCAACTTTTTAATGAGCTCATGTGGAGCAGACAGAGGGGCCCAAGGCCAAACCTTAGCCTTCAGCTTGGTTGGAAAAGGGAATAATTAAATGCTGAAAGGGTGAAGCAGTAAGATGCACTGTAAATAAGGCCAAAAGGCTAATGAACCAAAGTGAGGGCAGTTTTGACAAACCTCCCCAGAAGCTTCTGACAGTCAAAGTCACTTTTCAGTGTGGCATAGCCTGGCTTGTGCTTTTACCCACCACAAGCTGAGGGGAATGCTCAAAAAAATCTTGCATGGGGCTACATCCAATTTTCTTTGTCAGCTTGGGTTGGATGGTGCATGGAGAGAAAGGGACTCTTAAAGGCAATGTATAAAATGCTGTTTTTCTGCCTCATGAAGGCAGAAGTGTTAGTTTTGTAGTTTATTTCAGTCATGATCCTGGAGGATGTGATTGACACATAATATTTTAACAGTGAATGGCTTCTTTTATATGGTCAGACATAACCCTAACAGAAAACCGTCATCAGGGTGGAGTTTTCAGTACCTGTGTGTAGAGGAAAACAGAAATGGGCTGTGACAAAAAAACTGTTGGAGATAACATTTCCCAAATGATACCAGATTTGGGGCCCTAGTCAGTAAATAGCTCAAGGGCAGGGCTGCCAATCAGAGGGACCTAAGTGATTCTGAGCCTGGGGTGAAATAAAACCCAGGGAGCAGCCTGAGTGGAGAGCAGGTCTGCAGAGGGAGCACCTTGGTGGGCTGCAGGTAAACCAAGCACATGCATGGCAGTGAGGATGGCTCACAGCATCCTGGGCTGTATCAACAGGAGCAGATCCAGGGAACTGGGTACCCCCCTTTATTCAGAAATCAGATACTGAAGTCAGATGGGCTTCTTGGAGGGAAGGACACAGAGGAAGAGCTCACAAGTGGTATGTTTTTAAATATTCATCCTTGATCTGCGTGAAGAGGTATCTTAAAGTACCTTGGTAGTGGAAATGGAGATGAAGAATAGGTGCAAGGTTGGATGCAGCTGGCAAAGGGCATCCTGGATCCTTAGGATGAAGGATAATCTGCTGGCTGGGATGTGAGCCATCAAGGGAAGAGGAGCTGTAATAGGAGGGATGAGGCACTTGAGTGGAGAGAATCAATCAGTGATTGGTAACTGGCCGTGGTAGACAGCTGGCAGTGTGACTGTACAGCTGTGACCTTTGCATCTGGAGATGCAGTGATGGACCCCTGCAGTATCCATGCTGGAAACAGCCACATGGGTTTGTGTCCAAAGCAGGAATTCCAACAGAAATCTGAATTCAAGTGCAAAGTCATTCCTCACTGATTGTTGTGGGCACAGGGAGACAAGGTTGCACTAAAGCAAAGCTCTGCCCCCTTGCTGTCTGTTCTGGCAGTTTTAGAACCATGTTGGCCAATGGAGCAGGCCTGAGGATGCCATCAGGCTGGGGATGTGTCTGGCATGGTGGAGGTGGGTCCAGCTCCAGACCTGTCACCTGTCCCCACTCCTTGGTGATGAGCAGTGACACAGCCATGGTTTTGCCTGTGGACATTAGATTTGTGACTTTCCAACCTTCCTTTGCCTGCCCTTAGAAGAAAGACATGAGATGATTCTTGTTCTAAAATTAAACAGTTTTGTTCCATTGCCAGTGAAGAAGAAAGCGAGAGTTCATTTTTTTAATCTCCCCTAAAGGATGCCAATCATGGACTGAATTTCTTAGGGAATCTCTAGCATTGCCACTCTGTCTTCTTGTTACTCTGACCATCTTCATCACCACATCTGATGTGCAAATGTGGAAAGCAAGGCTTGAGTTTGTAATGACTATTTGCTGACTCTTTTTAAGTGCTCTCCTCTATTGCAAAGAGGGAAAAATGTTGGTGAGCTGTTTTTTTTGTCCCTCCTGAGCTGCTCACAAAGTGGAGTCAGAGTGATACCTCCTGGTCATACACCTCACAGAGAAGCTTGAGCAGATGTTAAAAGAGCTGCACATACTGCCTAGGGCAAAGAAAATCAGCTCAAGCTGCTTCTTGGGACTGTCCTTACTAGTTTGAGGGTTATCTGGACTCTGCTGATAATGATGTGCAATGTTTTGGGCAGCAGAGAAGAAGGCACAGAATCATACGTGTACTTGATGGAGCTTGTATCTCTAGGGGAGTTTGGGGGAGATGTTGAAGGGAGATACCCAACTTCTGAAAAACTGGAAGAATTTAGACTGGCTGGATTAAGATATGTTAGTGTTCACAAGCAACCAAAGGACCAGTCTTATTGGCACTTGCTAACCAGTCATTCCTGATTCAGTGGCATGAAAAAATCAGGTTACATGGAAACCTATAAGTTAGCTTTTGTCATAACTAGTATTAAGTAAAATTAACCACCTTTGATCAAAAGAAGGACGATGTAACAACCCATTTTGCATCATTGTATACCCATTAACAACCCATTTTGCATCACCCACGTCAGCATAAGTGTTAAGAATGAAAATAGTCAAAGCCCCAAGGACATCGGTCTTAAAAAATTAATCTGTAACAACAGAGAACAAATGGAGAAGGCGCAGCAATAAGCATGGAAATTAAATTTTTGAGGAGGATTTAGCAGTTTGCCAGCATCAATATGTTATAGACTCGACTGGTAGAAGCACAGCTGTTCAGCTCTCAAGGTCTGCCTGCTGCAGCACCAGGCACAGGGACCTGGAGGTGATGTGCCCTTTGTAGCAAGGCACTCAAATTACACTAATTATTCCTGTTTCTTGAAAGGGCTAATTAGCTCAAGAGTGGTCATGCAGAAGGGCTACCAGCCTTCCAGGGGCCTCCTCAGTCACCTTGGTTTCACCTGGGGCCATTTGGACTAATTAGCCATACTGGCTAATTCAAGCAGGGTGGGTTTAGATATCTGTGTATCATTGTGCTTTGCCCTTAGCCATTGTCAGCTTTCAGAAAAAGAACAAACAACGAGTAATTGGCTTCACTTTTTTCAGTCTGATTTTACTGTTGTTCCGAGGGACCTTAGCAGAGTGATCTCTTTAAATTCAGGATGGACGAGCTGCATCTGCCAGTTACTTCTCACCTGGAAAAAGTATCCAGCAAGCATTTGCTCTGCTCACACTTTGTGTTTTTGACTAATTAATTTTACTTTTTGTGGTTGTGTTCTGCATACAGGTATATGTTTTCTTGGGAAAAGCAAAAACCGTACTGCCCATTTGGGTAGTTAAATTAGAAAGTTGAACAATATGGCTGAGGAAGCATTGCTGTGGTTGTCTGTTCCTCTTGGATAACTCTCCTTGAACCTACTGCCATTGCTGTCTACATCATTACCATGTCATGATACTGCAGTTTGATAACACGTGTGATTGAGAAGGTGGAAAGTGTGACCTTGAGAAGGATGCAGTAGGATAGGGAAAGAAATACGGAGTTGAGGGGACAATAAAGAATTGTCAGTAAATATGAGTTTTCAAAATGATGCATTTTCTGCCTTCAGATTTTTCATGTACTTGAACAGTATATCTAGCTGGTCTGTTTTAGTTTGTTTTTTCATTTTTTGGGGGTTTTTCTGCTATCTTATGGGCTTCAGATAGTGATTCTCAAGAGAAATAACACTGGTTGGAGCCAAATTGGTGGTCTTTGATCTCCAGGACTGATGAGTAGTGAACAGTTTTTTCATTCTGTATTTTTGTTACATTATTTTTAATCTCTTAAAACCTTACCTTGTGTTCTAAATGACAGGGAAGAAAATCAGTTATTTGGGCTGATGTTTTCCTGTAGCTTCTGATTTGGAGTATTAACTGGAGGCAAAAATGTTATGTTGTGCAAAACATTAAAAAAATTGATGAACCTATTTCTTATGTATAGTTGAATTAACACTAACACAAATATTTTCATGAAAGGAAACAGTGAAGAGCTCAATCCTTTGAAAAAGAGATGCTAATTTAAAACTTTTACATTTCTCATCTTAAAATATGTGGAACTGTAGAGAAGTATAGAGCTGGAAGTCATCTTGAGAGCTCATATAGCTCATTTCTGCCCTGTGGCAAGAGCAACTCAACCCGAACTATTTTGGACAGAAGTGTATCCAGCCTATGCTTCAGAAGGTCTGGGATGCTGAGAATAGAAACTCCATAGAAAATTTCAGTAACCTGTTCTCATACGTCATTGCTATTGCTCCAAGGAAATTTTCTCTTAATACCCAGTTTGCATTTTCTTTGTAGGTACTGCTGGTTTTGATTCCTCTCCTGCCCATGACAAACTTGGAAAGGCATTTGTCCCCTTTTTTGAGCCCTGCTCAAACCAGTCCTAGATGGGATTAGGATAGTATATTAGGATGATTTTAAGCATTTGAAACAATNTTTTAGTAATTTTTTTTGAGGGCTGAGTTCTCAGCTTTGAAAAGATGCAGTGTGGGAAAGAGAAACACCAAGAATTGAGTAGGCTTATGTAGCTCAACAAAGCTAAAAGCAGAGAAGAGCCTTCTTAACTCCAGATTTGATTCCTGGTTTGTTACACAGTCTATCTTCCTTACCTAAAAAGTACTGAGATACACACAGGGGCACTTGTCATTTAAAGCAGCATATTTTATGGACATTTCATTGGTCACTTTTGAATCCAGCTGCTCATGGTTCCATGCGAGCTGGTTTCCATGAGATTGGATCAAGCCCTCTTTGCTGCAGTGTCTCTGATGGGATATGGAAAGGGGCACATAACTTATACATGGTGAAGAGAAGCACTGAAAAGAGATGCTGCTAAAACCCTAAAAGCTGTCTCTGAATTCCATCTTTTTTTACTGCATAATTAAGCACTATTGCTGACACATCCTCCCTTATGATTCCCTTTAAGCTGGAGCATCTGGC
This sequence comes from Chaetops frenatus, assembly GCA_013400775.1. Lineage (NCBI taxonomy): Eukaryota > Metazoa > Chordata > Aves > Passeriformes > Picathartidae > Chaetops > Chaetops frenatus. The sequence continues at coordinate 568,733 of VZTR01001352.1, read as the reverse complement.
CGGGTGTTGCACAAAAGCCCAGTTTTCTTCTCCCTATACAACGGAGTTTTGATTAATTAATCATTGCTTCTGTTTGAAGAATACATTAAAGATGCACTTGAATGTTCTAGGAGAAAAGTGAAATAAAAAAAAAAACAAAAACCCACCACACAAAGGGAAATACTGCTCTGGCTTTTGGAATGACATGTTCTCTTCAAATGGCAGGACTGTTCTAAGTGTGTTACTGGTCAGTCTGTATTTCTTTTCCTGCTTGTTTATTTTCATGTCCATTTGACTTTGTGATAGTCACTTGCCTCAGCAGGCCTTTAAGTCACAAAAATGTTGAATTTTAACATGATATGAAAGAATGATACAGTTATGATGAATATGCTTTTTGAGTCAGTGTTTTGCTATATTTAAAAAAAAAGGGATTGTGAAGCTTTCATGCTGTTGGCTGCTGTCCATTTTTATTTGTGACTTCACAATAGCAGCTTCTTGCTGATATGACCAGAGCAAGTTGAGTAGCTGTACTCCTACAAATTTTGCTATGGTTTCAAAAGTGCAGGATTTGTGTTTGCTCAGCACTGAACCTGCCACTTCACAGGAGCTATTACTTCTCCTTTGTTTGTGTAAGGACCTTAATTCTTCTCTGTGCATGTCCTCTACAGTCTGGAAGCAGTGAGACAAGATCTGAAAGCACAGAGAAAAATTGTTTTCTGTCCAAAGGCCAGGCTTTCCTGGTGCTGTGCTTTTCCCCCAATGTCTAACTGTTGTCAGGATCTCCAAAGAAGGACATCGCCCAGAAGTTGCTCTCATTCTGGAAGCAGTCTTTAATGTTCTGAATGCTCATTTCTTGAAAATCTGGATGTCAACTCTTGGTCTGAGACTTTTTTTTAGAAATGCTAAGAGTTGAACTAAGCTTGCCTTCATATTATTTGAGCATTTTGGAGTTGCTCAGCATTTCCTGTGAAAAGGCAGAGAAGCAGCATGCTGATGTTGGATCAGGCATGTTCAGTGGGTCTGGTAAATACAACTCTGCAATCCTCTTCTATTGACACTCTTTAAAGAGGTCTTAGTAGCACTGACAGAGGTAATATGTACTGAAATGAGAGAGAGTGCTTGGGTAATTCTTACTGCTGAAGGGTTGGGGTGTGAGAGAAGCTCACTGATTAAATCCTGGCTATGCAAAGATAAGGCAGCTTCTGTCCCTGGCCTCAAGAGACAAAGTCCTCCCTTCTTCCTAAAGGAAAGAGTGTAGGGAAATCAAGATTTGATGCAAAATTGATGCCACTGTTTCTGTGTCTCTCAAGTGGTGATAGCAGGAAGGTACAGGATGCACCTGCAGGCTCATTTTGGGTCTGCCTTCCTAGGTAACTGAGCAGGAAAGCTTTCCAGTCTTTGTATGGACCCACTCCTGCTGTCAGATGTGACACTTGGTCAAAAGCCCCTTCTCTGAAAACAAAGTGAAACCCAAATGACTGCTGAGATCTCGGTAGATGGAGTGGGGGCACTGCTGGATTTTATCCATGGAGGCTCTTGTAAGAACTTTCCTCCCCCTCTGCCCCCTTTAATCCATTTTCAAGCCCAGCAATGCCTCATGTTTACCCAGCAGGCCCACATGAAAAGGTCAGCTCTATTTCTTTGACCTTTTTCAGCTCAGTAAACATTGGCAGGTGGAAGTCCTTGCTGTAGACATGTCAGCTGCAATGAAATGGTGTTGCAGGTAATGACATGCATACAGAGCATTTCTGACCTCTGATGTTTGCCTATCAACACAGAAGTCTTCCCAGAATTTCAGTTCCTGTGACACCATTTGCTCTCAGGGAACTTGTGGATGGGTTTTATTTCCCTTGGTATTACTTGGGTGCTGCCTGTATTTTTAATTTAGACAAAAAATATTCACAATCTTAAATTTGTAGATGTGCTGGTTATCAGTAATGTGTGGTCATGGGTTTTATATCCCTCAGGTGTTGGTATCAGTTTGTTAGGATAGGAGGAAAATTTTTTGCTGACAATTTCTTTCCAAAATTTTTCTCTGAGCTGGGAGATGGTGTCTAAGAGCTGGATGAATTGGGGTTTGGGTGAGGATGAAGGGGAAGGAGAACGACCTACCCACTGAATCTTGGATTGTGACCTTATACCAAACTTCTGCCAGAACCAACTACTGAAATTAATGCCCCTGCTGAGGAAATAGAGGGAGTGTGAGCACCATCAGTAGTAGAGCTTTGCCCTGTTTTTGTTTAAGAAGTTAGGCTCTGGCATCTCTAGTCCAGCTTTGGACCTTGTTTCTAAAACAGGAATTAAACTACGACGTGTCTCTGCAATGCCAGCCTTAATCCATGGCCAGGTATTGCCATCAGTCTCTGCTGCAAACCCTGTAGAGTCTCCTCAGCCAGAACACTCCTGGGAAGTGATGAAAAGCAAGTTGTCATGTCGTGTTCAAATTACAAACGCTTGCAAAGTGGAACCTCATTTACTACCTTTGATTTCTGATGAACATGAATATTTTTACTGACTGAATTATATCCAGCATTCTATCTACAGAGTGTTTTTCATCTTCCGGAATATAGTAAAGAGTTTGTTTTGATGAATTTTGATAAATTTTTGACAAATTGTATTACTAGATTAGTACCACTCAAAAACTAGGACGTGTTTGGGTGAAAGTTTCTGCTCTGTGTCAAATTAATGATCTGTTACAAAACTTTTAAAAAGCACAATAACTTTAAAATTAGATTCTGGGTAATAATAGGAACACCACTGGGTACTCTCTAAGTCCTTTTGTCCCTAGTTAATACCTCATTTTGACTGTTGCATTTTTAATAGTTGGATTAAGACAGTGACATGTTCTGATCATTTCTGTTGAATGCATGAACATCTGGTTTTTGTTGTGTTTTAGTGTTGTTTGCTGTTGGCTAGGGATGAAAGGAGAGATCAGATAGTTTGAAGTTGACTTTTTTAGTTTTTCAGAGTTGCCTTTGTTCATAAGCAGCAATCCAGGAGCTGAGCAGTGATTCTAATTGTGACTGACAATCAATGATGGGAAGGAGGAAAATGGGAGTGATGATGTATTGGCTGTGCTAGCTCAGCAGAGAGAGAAAAAAAATTTTACAACTGCTCCTTAAAATTGTCCATGCTTTACCTAAAGGAGAGATGAGGTTGCAAAAAGAAGGTACTTTATTATGCATTGAGCAGTCTTGAGTATGCCATGTGCAAATTTGAAACCTGCTGCTTGCCCAGAAACTGGAAAGCATTTGGCACCTGCAGCCTGGTGACCTGAGAACGAGGGCAGGGGCTCTCTGACCTGTGGCTCAAAGGGGTAAAAAGTGAACCCTGTGTGCCCATGGATTATTGGAATCTGAACGGAAGCCAGCACACCCTTAACTGGTCACAGTTTGTAGGTTTACCCCCTTATCCCTCCCCTCTCTTTTGAATAGTTTGGAATTTCATACAGTAACTTGATGGCTATTACCTTGTGCCATTAAACAATGATGTCAAGGAAACGATGTTCCCCCCTGTGTATTTAAGTATATATATCATGACTGTAGGAATGTTGTTTTGTGCAGTGAGCTGCATGCAGCTGGCTAAGGGTTTCTTTAAACAGTTCCCACATCCCTCATGTTTGTTGGAGAGACTGTGCTGGCAGCTCTGAAGAATGGAGAGATTAGTCTCTGCTACACTTGCTCTGGACAAATACCTTTTTAAATTAAAACACCTCCTCTGTGTTTAAAGTAAGGCAAGAAAAAACTGCTCTACTGTAAAAGCTAGTGCCTGAGCTCCTGCTAGGAGATGATGCAACTTGCAAAGGATGAGCCAGAAAATGTTTTAAATGTTTTTTTAAAGACTTCTCCCTCTAGTCTCACAATTGTCCAGAGTGTTGGTATGACCACGTTAAATCCCTGAAGTTTAGCTTAATTCCAAGAGGTGGAGCCTACCCTTAGTGAGTAACAACCTTCCTGAACATGAAATAATTTCGATTACAAATGAGAGTGAAAGAGAGATGTAAGCATACCATCTCCCTGAGTCTTGAACCTGGGGCTGGGTGCCAGAGTCCTGTATGGTGCAGTGTGGTGTCTGCACACTCAGGTGCCTCTCACTCCTTAGCAAGGATGTGTTTTCTGTGCTCTGTCTGATAAAAGTCACATTGGTCTGAGGGCTGGGTTTTCTTCCTTCTTACGCTTGGGGAGATTCTGACTTAACATTGAATAGTGTGTGTTTGCTTCAGCTTACTTAGGGAATTCTCAGCACTTGGAGGATGTTCAGTCTAGTGTTGACAGAACCCCTCTTTGCACTCTGCATGGGGCATTGCAGGCTCCCCTGCTGAAATGGCACAGTGCAGTGCTGCTGCTGAAAGAGACCAGGAGCACACCGTGCTCCCAGCACAGCGAGCACAGAGCCTGGGGGAAGAACGGCATAAACACACTGGGGCTGTTACAAGGGGATGGTTTTTGTCTGCCTAGGCCCTGTTGAAACAAAGGGAGGAATTTGCAGAGGCAGATAGCAGTTGCCTCTGTGGGATATGGCCAGGGCATTAGGATTGACATTAATGAAAAAATGCAGTAGGATGGATCTTTAATGATTCCTGGGATTAGGGCATTGTCTTGGCTTTACCTCTGTCTGAAAGGTGACAATTCCTGAAGCACAGCACAAGATGGCTGGGTTCAGGATTGGATGAAAAAATGTTGCCCTGTTATTTTGTAAATAAAAAAATCTTGCTGGCTGTCCTTACACTGCAGAGTACTGGAAGGAAACACCAAGTGAAGTAGTGCCATGGCTTTTTTGCCAGCTGGGAGCTGGACATACATGGTGCCTTTGCTCTGTCCTGCTCTTGCAATTGCACTGTGTCCTTGTGGAAATGTTTCTAAATAGCACAAGGTGTCTGAAGCTGGTCACACTTGCCCTTGCAGGTCTGCCCAGTGGCTGTAGTGAGGACTTTCCTGTCATTGTTGTAAAAACAAGTTTGTTCCTCCCATCCGTGGGTTAGAGATGTACCAGTTACATGACACTGGAGTACACTGGAATCAGGCAAGTTTGCAGCTCTCTCTGGGGAAACCCAAACTTGCTGAGTAGCTTATTTTCACAGAGGGAAGTTCCCAGTTAATATCCTTAAGGTAATGTTTAGAAGAGCCTCAGCACCTCTTAAGTATTGGGCTGCAAAACCTTGTCTATTGAAAGCTTCCTTGGACTTGATCAATTCATTTGTAACCACTCTAAGCATGAATATAAATGTTGCTCACCTGATTAGCCTGTTTTATAGCACCTCAAAAGCCTTGATAAAACTGGTCAATGCAATAAATACCTAATGAGTGCTGAGCCTCCTTACTTGCAAATAAATAAATAAAGTATAGCACAAACTCTAGGTAATGCTTTCAATTAATCAGCATAAATCCTTCTTTGGCTGCAAAGATGAGGCTTGGGATGATAAAATGTAGTTGCTTTGGATGTGCTACATTGATTATATTATTCTTTTTCTCCCTCACAGTAATAAGGATAAGCACAAGTCACTTTTCTCTTCCAGTTTAAGTGTAGTTTGCTGGCAGTTTCACATCCCCTTCTGGTCTGTAGTACTTGCAGCATTGCTATTTTAAGATTTTAAAGGAATGAGGCCTGCTCATACTGAGTTTACTGGTTTATATTGCTTTTACCAGGTACAGTCAGTGGTGGATAGGTTCAGACTCCAGAATCACCTTTTATTTTTGGGTGATCCTGTTGCCATTCTTTAACTCTCCCACTCACACAGAGAAATTGCTGGTACTAGCAGGTTTATTTTTGTGTTTAGAGCTATAATATAACCAAGTGTCATGACAGCAGGGAATGCTGTCGTTATAATTGCTGTAGAGAAATACTTAAGAGAATGCTGGAGCTCATAATGAAGAGGACACCTTGATGTTCATGATCCCTCTTCTTATTATGGCTAAGAAAGACTGACATGGTACAGGTACTCCAGAAAGCAAAAAAGGGTTCTCAGCATGGTTCATGGTGGCTGATGGTCCACCCTGCCTGTGGTTCCTCATATTGACCTTTCCTGGGCACTACACTGTGCTTTAACACATTTTGTTCTCAGGCTTAGGGATGATTTATTGAAATCCTGTGTGTGTTACAATTAAACCACAGAAAAAGTGGCTGTGACCATTCCTGCTGGGGGTCTGAAAGGTCTGCTGAATTGATCTAGGGCTCTAACAGTGAGAATAAAAGTACTTGTTTTCAAGCAGAGCGACTTATATCCCACGCTTGCTTTGCTTCTGTTTCTCTAAACTCTTATTTTAGTAGCACTGGCTCAGTCCAGCTGTAACAATAACAAAACTGGGGAAGATTTTAGACAAATCTCAGGTCAGAGTGCAGCCTCAGCCTGTTTGCCTGCAGCCACCTGTACACCCAGAGTGGCACAAGCAGCAGTAAAAACACTGCACTTCTACTGAATGTGATTGAATCAGATTTTTGTGAAAGGAATGAAGTCATCCCCTGGACCATTTTGATGCCTAATAATGACTGTGAACCACTTGTTTTTCATAAGCATAGAGTTTGGCCCTTTTCTCTCTTCTTCAAATCTTTCTGAAAATTCACGTTCAACACCCTTCATCCTTGGCTAGGTAGGTTTAGCATAAATTAACAATTTTCTTTTCTCCTTTTTCAGGTATAGGAGCCTCTTAAAGATAGCAGGTATTGTCTCAAGTCTTACTCAGTGTCATAATATATGGGACATGAATGTCAAATTTTTCAAATCTTAGAACCTATGTGTAATTTCAGTAGTAAAATTGCAAGGTTTTTTATAGCAGCTTTTAGGTGATTCCATGACTAATCCAACCTTCTGCAATATGACTAATTAAAAAATGAAGCAGCAGGCTTCCAAGCTGGAAGAAACTCTTCATATTATCTTGGCTTTTTCTATAAAGAATAGTTTTTATCTGGCAACTCCCATGGTTTCTCAAGTTAATTACAGTTTGAACAAATTGTTATAAATCTCTCCACGCCAGCAAAACAAAAAAGTTTTATCTTTAAAACTAAAACGAAAAATCATCACCGGAGTGCTGGCAGGGAAGTGAATTGTTTCAGATGGGCAAATTAATTTTTTTTCCACAAACATTCTGCCTCAGTAAAATACATGAAAAACACAGGAGAAATGACAATGGGGTTTGCATTGATTTAACAAGTCATTTTTCACACAGAAGTATAGATTTATGTAAATGTTTTTGATGCATGTACACATGTGCACAAGTGTCCAGAAAAGTTAGTAATGTTACAGGTCAAGAGTCAAGCATATCTGTCACTAAGAAAATGATTAATGCATAGGTTGGCTTAGATTATTCATTGCACTGAAACCAGTAGTAGGAAAAACATCCCTTTTAAAAAAAAAAATGTATTTGTTGTTTTTGTGTGTGCTTTGCCCTTTTCCTGGGAAACCATCCTGGTTAATAGCCTGCCTTTAGATGGGATGAAACCTAAGTACAGAAATGTTCTTTGGCTAACAGAAAATGTAAAAGGAAAACAAAACACTGTCACACTGGTTGTAATCTAATGCTGAAGTTGATTCTATTTACAGTGCAACAGCTGCTCTCTCTTCTGGCAGAAGCTGTACCTTTAGGCAGCCTTTCCTGTAACTGGGACAATCTGCTTGTCTGTGTGCAAAGACTGTCACTATTTGTCCTGACTGTTCTGATGCTATCCTTAACAGGGTTTGAAATTACCATCCCAATCTTTAAGACAGCACTAGAGACAGAAAACTTATTTTTTAAAGAATATGTTTTTATGCATTGCTGTCTTTTGGTTTAGTTTTGCCCTGAAACACGTGGTTTATCTGAATCCTCTGGCATGTGTTCAGGGGTGTTTACAGATATTTATTTCTGGTAAATAAGCAGGGCACCAGGAAATGTTGTGGTCAGCCCTTGCCAGCTGACAGCCCAGCAGCCCAGCATGGGCAACTGACCCCAACAGCAAAGCAGGGTTGCTCCTACAGTAGTTAGGGACTAAAATGTTAGTAAACACATGGGGATAATTTGCATCAAAGGTCTGAAGAATTGAACATCTTGGAAGCAGAATAAGTAAGGAAAAAGCCAACCTAATGAAAAACCCTCTCTGGTGCTGACCCACAGACAGCCTGATGTCTGACAGTAGGCAGTGAGTCTGCCTGCACTCTGGCACCCGCTGAAAGGGTTAATGAAATGCAGGATTTCTTGCTGGAGGATGAGTTGATAACCTAAAGACTTGTGTACCTGTGATGTCCACACAAATACATCGGGTCTGAGCTGCCATTCCAGTTTGCTGTGCTGACCTTGGAAAAGGCTGTCATACAGATGCTTAGGAGGGAGCATAATGTTTTATGACTACAACACCTGCAGTCCTCTCATGGAAGGAGTTCCCAGGAGATCCTAATCATACAAAGCTAATATTGCTTAGCTACTAATAATATCATGCTGCCAAGCTGAGTTACATGGATTGCTGTGGCAAGTGCCTGGCTGATTAATTTTAATCTAATGTAAATAGAAATGGTGTCAAGGATAAATTGTGTAAACAAGAGATGTCTTTACACATGAAGGCATTAGTGGTGGACTGATGAGCTGAGATGGCTTGACCAGCACATCCCTTGGTCACGTCTGACAGAATTGCTGAGGTAAAGAAATGGAAAGTAGTGCTAAAAGAGTATGATGTGAGGTTCCTGAGGCTGATGGAAAAAGCTTGGTGGCAGAGTCAGCACTGCAGGCTCGGCCTTCTAGTGATTCTGGAGAGAGCTGTGGGCAGCTTTTATTCCACCCAGCCCTATAAAAGACAATTTAGTGCCCTCTACTTTAACCCACCAGGGAGTTGAGATGGGCTGAAAGGAAGCACCACTGTGAAGGGAGCAGGCTGGAAAGCATGGTATGGAACTAGGTGATCTTTAAGGTCCCTTCCAACCCAAATCATTCTTTGTGTTTATGGGAGTTAATTCTTCTACTGAATTAACCCATCAGAAAACTTATTTCCTTTAAGCCTGGGGTACAGAGAGAAACAATTAGTGGCAGGCTTATATTGCTGATGAAATCAGCTAACAAAATGCTTCTATTGCTGTAGTGAGGAAGCTGGGCTTATTTATGGTGTACCCTGTCCCTCCCTCTGCCCACCCCCCCAAAGAAAAAATCCAAATGTATATGTAAATTAGGCGAATCTCTTAAGCTCCTGTCAAGTTGCCAGTGCAAACCTCCTTACTGTGGGCAGATCTCTCTTTATCATCAGAACCTGGTTGCTCTCTTCAGACCCAGTCCACAAATTTAGCTTTTTGCCTTTCAGGCAATGCATACACAGTTAATCACCTTACAGCCAATAAATGACTCCAAGTTGCAGTAGGTCATTGGATATTTTTTTTTAAGTAGGTCGTTACTCTTTTTTTCTTTCTCCAGAGCATTCTGAGGGAGAAACTCTGATGTGAATATTCATGAGAATACTAAAAGTAGGCAAGTGAAGAGATGGACATGTTATTTATGTTTGAGGAAGAAACTGCAGCCTTGCTTTCATCATATTGACTTCTGATAATTTGCATACTGGACTGAAAGAATTTAATTATGTAGGTTTTAGGGAGAAAAGGATGGCTTGCTGGTTAGGCTTATGAGCACTCTGTTCTGTGCCATACACCTTGTTTGACCTGGGCAAATCATTCTCTTTTAGTTTTTCCACTTATGCTAAATGGGGATAGTAATTACCCACTTCACTGAGGAGGCCATGTGGCTGAAATTAATTAATGTTTATAATGTACTTGGTTTTCCTGGTGAGGTTTGTAGCTGTGTTGCTGAGTGCAGTCATTCCTGGGTTTTGGCCTGTGTGTGTGTATGTGGTGTGCAAAGATTGGCTCCAGCAGAAAGGGTAGTAAAATACAGCCTCAAGAATAAAATTTCTTGGCACTTATATAAATGCAATTAATTCCTAAAGATTTTAAAGCATGAATGTAACTGGTACTGGCTTTCCTACTGAAATGTAACTGCTCTGTGGAAAGCAGGAAGGTAAATAACAAGGCAGAAAGCTTATGGTGTTTTTTAATGGGAACTATAAAAATACTGGACCTCAAGGACAGCCCTTGGGAGGAAAGTATTCTTTAGGACACTGAACATAGCTCACCTGAAATCTTGTGGGCTTGTGAAAAATCCAGTCACTGTAACTTCTGGGAAGAAACTGAAATCCTGATTGAGCCTTAAAGGCTTATTTAGAAGTGGAAGATCTAATAAATCTTATCAATAGATAGAGAACAAATACTTAATACCTATGTTATGGCCAGAGGATTTTTTTGATGGATTTCTGTATGATCTATAATCTCCACCAGACTAATTTCTATCAATTAGATAAATCCAGCAATACCCAATAAAATCTCCAGAATGTTTGTTAGAAAACAAATTTCTGCAGATCTGCTCAAGTGAGAGATCTTGGTGAAGAACATATTGCAGTGAATGAGCTGCTCCACAATGTTAACAAAATTCTTAGTGTGAGGGACCCAACCTGACAGCCAACCTACAGATGCAGCTGGGCACTGAAACCAGCAAAACTGAGATTTAGCAGCAGGTCAGGTTAAGCAGATGCTTAATGCAAGGGAAATGATCCTTGGAATGAAGAATATTTTTATGCAGTTTTTTGGATTGGGGTGATATCAAGCAGATGTTCATTGTAAAGGGTGTGCTTCAGTGCTTTGCTGAATCTGGGCCATAATGGCCAAGAACTTCTCCCTTCTTTAATATGATGGGTGGCATCTAATGGGTGAATGACTCCTCTGTTTGAAACACAGCTTTTGAGCCAGCCTTAACTGTAATACAGATTTTCAGATGGGTACTCCAGCCCTTTCCAGAGTCCCTTTGATGCTGTCAGTGAATCCTGAGTGATTCATCCACCCAAGGAGGGCTCCAGAGAACTCTTGTTTTGTCATCCAGGAGTGGGTTTTTATTTTGTGGTAACTTCTCCCTACATTTTGACTCTGATTAGCAGTGTGCCTGCATTTTAATAAACGATCTCAAAGAGCTCCCTTCCGTCTTCCCCAGCACTTAATTACGATGTGTAAATATGCACACAGCCCCATTACTGATGCTAATCCCAGTGCTGATAAAGCCGAATAGGAGCCAGCAGAAATGAATTGGAATAGGGATAAGCACAGGTCTTTCATTAGCCCAACTAAAAGTAATCACAGATCTCTTGCTGGTAATATACATCTTATAGATAGAGTACTAATTACTTCTGGCAGTGCTGTGCTCTATCTCAGAGATAGCCTTATAGTAATCCTGCAGTGATCTAATGCTTTCACATACTAGTTACTGCTTTCCCCCTCTTTCTCTCCTTGATAAATTGACCTTACAGATTTTGAACATTCAAACTACACCTCGTAGTGTCAAGGCTGAGGAAATCTGACAAGCATTTTATTTGGTTTTTTCTGGGGGGAGGGTTTGATTTGTCTCTCTTTTTTTTTTTTCTTTCTTTCAGAGTTTTCCTGTAGTGTTTGCCATAAAGTAAAGTTGTACAGAATTCAGGGAAATAAACTTGTACATTACATGTGCCCAGGGTAATGTTTTATGCAGCATCCAGCATGGTTGCAAATGTGTCACTGATGGATAAATCAACTGCTTTTTTCTGCTTGAGCAACCTGAAGTGCTTCCACAATCATTTTGTGTTATCTATATATTATGGGCAGTCTTTCCAAACTGTGGTACCTAAAACAAAGTTGTTAAGTTCATAGTTCTCAACCTCTTGAGTTCTTTTTAAGGGATACTAATTTCTATAAATACAACCTGTTATGTACTTCTAATTAGTATAGAAAATTTCTGCTTGAAATGATTGAGAGAGTTGCTGGGACATGGCTTATGGGAATGTATGGAAGTTGTCTGAATTTTTGGTTTTGTTTTGGTTCCTTTTTTTTTTTTTTTTTTAATGTGTGTGTTTTTGTTTGTTGCTTTTTTTAAATCAGTGGGAGCTCTACCTAGAGGTGAAGCTGCATGGATAACTGATGTTTTTGTTTAGTCATTTTAAAGGCAAACAGCAGGGAGAAGAGCTCTGTATGGGTTGACTGAAAAAGACTGTTAGGGACATTAAAAGTCTGCAATGTCCTTCCCTCAAAATGCTTGCTATCCAGTTAAATTCTTTTGTTTAAATTGGACCATCAGATTCAGCATGAAGTATCCATTATCAACATGTTACTTAGCAAAACTAAAAGAGCTTTCAAGCCAAAGAAGTAATTTCTATAGCAAAACCCCATTCAATTTATGCCATTTACATGGAATCCCTCCTGTGTTTTTGGTACTTCACTGAATCCAAAAAGAGCAAACATTTCAACTGACAATAGATAAATTACACAGCTCCTTGTCACTCAGTTTTTGGTTAAAAAGCATTGTCAATGACAAATTTACCTGCTTGTACTGTACAGCTCAGAGTTCTTTAAAATGCACCTCTCAGGGCAGTGCTAATTTGGAAATGCCAGAGGTGATGAGGTGAACAATTGCAGCTCTGTGGTGCTCTCATCCTGGTACTGTGTTGAGGTTGTCTCATCCCCTCCCCTCCAGCTGCTCACCTTCACACCACACCAGTTTCTGACTAAGAGTAAGGAGGTATTTTGGACTTGGAGAATCTGAATGGTCCCTTTTTGGCTCTGAACATCTTGTATTGTGTGCTGTGCCAAATCCAGTCAGCTCAGTTTTGCAGCTTTTCTCCTGGGAAATATTTGAGATTATGTCACTTATCCCTCTCAAGATGTTAGTTCCCACCTCTGCTGCTGCTGTGCTCTTACTGAGAAATGCTGTCATTTAGAGGAACATATTTTTGCCTGCAGACTCAAGTCCTGTCTGAATCTGTGTGAATGATTTCTCTAAGTACTTGTGTGTGCGCAGATGAAGAAGGTTGCCAGAACAGGAGGCTGAAGAATATGTGCTGAGACGTTGTGTGTGAAAAATCTCCCAGAGACTGACAAGGTCTGGAGATAAGTGGCCTGCCCACACTTACATACTTACATCATAATAAAAGGCATTCAGATAAATGCTGGTTGTGATTTGATGCTCCAGCTTGATGCCACATTGGGAGAAACACAATTTTATTTATAAACCAATTAATTTGTTTATAACCAATTTTTTTTTTTAAGTGTCCATGACCTGTTTAACTTTTCTTTCTGGCTGTTGTCTCACATGCTTGCTTTAGGCTCCTACTGTTTTATGGACCTGTCTTCTTTTTCTGACTGCAACAAAAAAATCTTTTTTGGGGTTTCCTGAAAGTACAGCAGGGCTTGGTTGTGTGACTGCTCCTTCAGCACGGCATCACACTGAGACTTGGCTGCTTGCTTTAAATAAAATAGTGCCAGATATTTTATTCTTGCTCCAAATAAACATTTTGAAGGAATTTGTGTTTAGTTTGTAAACAGTTTGCTTCAATTACAGTTTTTAACATGATTTACAAAACATGCATGCTGGAATGCAATTTGCCGAGTTATTAAAGGCATCAGTCTTATTCTGTGATAAACATAAAACTGTAAGTATCAAGAATTGAAAAAAAAAATATATTAGAAGATGATTTGTGTTTTAACTAATACCAAAAATTTGTCTATGTAGTTGTATTTGGTAAAGTGATTGCAAAGATTCAGTCCAGGGGAAATATTTCTGAAATTGTATGAGATTTTGAACTACCTTATTTACATAGCACTATAGAAAAATTTCAGAAAATTTTCTAATTCAATTGTTATGGAAAACTTCTGGATTTTTTTGGATAAAGCACTTGCAAACTGTTGCTTCTCTTCTGGCAAGGGCAGCAATAATAACATCAGTAGGGAAGGTGTGAGGTTGCAAAGAAACAGATGCGTAGAAAATAAAAACCTGGTTACTAAGAGACACCTGTTCAACAGAGCTATGTAATTACAGAAATGTTTCTGGTGTGAGGCCTGTGAATGATTTGTCTGTGATGCAGTGGGGGTTGGAACATCTGGTCTGAGATTTGCAGTTCACAGTGAAGCTTCTGAGCTCCTTGTTATGGGCACATCAGTTGTGCCCAGTGACTCAGGGCAGTTCCATCATGTGCCACCTTGCACTGTGGGGTCTGGAATAAAACCAGGAGCAGGTGGCAGATGCAAATCTGTCCTGCAAGCACTGGGCTGGCTAGGCAGCTCTGTGATATCCCCTCCTGCATGTTTTCATGGCAGGCAGCACCCCAAACCAGCACTGCTTCCACACACCTTTTACATGAAATAGCTAAAGGTGATAGGAGATTTCCTGCTGCTCAGTGGGTGTAAAACCACAGCTCAGGAAGCAGAGCCCAGGCTAAGCACTGCTGATGTGCCTCTGAAAACTTATTTGGCTGTATCAATGGTACAGACATACCTGTCTGTCTTCAAGGCTGTTAAGCACAAGGCCTCTTCTGAGAGCCATAGGCTTGTTTTTTAACCACTGCTGCATTTCAAACTAAGGATTCAGCAGAATCTCCCCCATGAGACTTGTAATGCTTTGCTGGCTAATGGAAATAATTCATCTTATCCAACTTAATGTGCAAATGATGAGGCTCAGGTAATGACAACATCCTATTTAGAGAAGATGATAGAAACTGGGGAATTGAAATGCAAGCTTATGGTGCTGGCAATTGATTTTGTATTGCTGATTTTTATTTCCATTGCTTAGATTTTTAGACTATATGGCTGCCTAAATTTGGCATTCTTGTGTTAATCTAATGATGAATGATTCTGCAAGTCTGAAGATAACTTGCTTCCTACTGCATTCAGCTCCATTCTCAAAACTTGCTTTTGGAAAAAGAGGGGCTCTGGCATTGCTATATAGATTCTGATGTGGTTTTCAGTCTAAACCAAGGAGAAAAATTACTTTTGATATCTGATTTTAGGGCTGTGATAAGTCTTGTGTCTGCTCTACAAGCCAAGAGCTAATAAATGTCAGTGTTCTAGCCAGTGAAAATATCATGGCATGAAACACAAAGAAACAGTCCACAAATACAGTTTAATTTTCTGTTTGATGTTGCTGCCCCCTCTTTTCCTTGAACATCAGCATTCAGAAGCTCTTCATTGTGCCTTATCTTTTGCATGATGCTTGAAGAGTTCAAAGTCACCTAGGAGATGTGATACACCGACTTCTTAGTCACTTTATATTTTCACATGGGCATCTCTATCCTTTTGTTTACAGGTACCTAAACTATATTCTTTCAAAAAAAGGGAGAGAGGGAAGACTGCTTGGCTTGATTTTTTCCCCCCCCAAAAGAGATTTCTGGGACGTCATTCCTTCATTCCCTGAGAAAGACAGAACAGCTGCCAATAGAAGGTGACTCATAAGTACAAATGACAAGCTTGCAGAAGCTAGATTTGGACAGAAAAAAAAAATTACACAATCTTGTAGTCAGAAGGAAAGGTGAACCTATTTTTTTCATCTAGCTTCCTTTATTTCTTTGGCTCCCTGCATAAAATGAGATGATTTGTTCTTTAAGTGGAAAGCAAAGGAGAGAATGGTGTCATTTTTGATTTAATGCATTAGGGAGAGGTGGTAAACCTTAGTTCTCCAGTCATGAATGCTTTTAGTTGCTTAATTCACTAGTGAGAATGGGGGACTGAAATCCTGTCGAGGGACTGGATCTGTGTTGCTGTGGTGTCTGGAATAACTGACACCACCTTGGAACAGATGACTGTTTGAAAAGCTCAGAATTAGACAGCTGACAGTAGAACTGATTGTGAACCCCTTGCTGCAGGGGATTTTGCTGTGTGTTCTCATGTTTTGTTGGTTTGGGGTTTTATCTGGAGGCAGAGGAGGGAAGGATGTAATAGTTCTAAAGAAAATGGATAAGTAGAGAAAACAGCTGTTTGGAGATTTTTTTTAAAAACCTATTGAATAATTCAATTTGGTTTTCTTTGGGAATAGTGAATGAGACCGTGCCTTTTTAATGTAAAAATAGACAAGTTCAGTTGAGATTGAACAGTGCACTTGAAGGGTGTTTAGATTGCTTATTTCTATACTAGCTAAATCACCAGCATTTAAAAGCAATTTAAGAAGCTGAAGTCATAATAGTCTATTTACATAAGAAGAAAAATAAAAAAAGAAATTAAATATGACATTTTGTTTGGTAAGTAGAAAGTATTTTATTTAATTGCAAAGCAGTTGCCCTCAATCTAGAGACTGCTGATAGTGTGCTCACATAACTGAGGCTGTAAGTCTGTGCTAAAAGTCCTTTGCATATGTAGAGATGTTTATATGTTGTGCTGGTAAGGTATTCTCTAAACACATTTGGCTGTGTTGAGAGCACAGGTATTTGCACTGCTGTGCTGGGTGTGGCCTTGCTGTCCCTTGGCCAAGTCTGACCACCACAATCAGTGCAGATGTTCACTGCTTCTCTGGGGACCTCTGTCCATGCAGGGTCACATCCCAGCTTAGTATAGGCAGGCAAGCAGAAAGATAAACATACCCGACACCCTGGATTAGATCTTAAGATAAATGGAGAAAAATAATGTGGGTTTTTTTACTACTGTTTTTTTCCAGCAAAATTCAAAAGATATAACACTTGATTTTGAAAGCTTTTCTCCTGTCTATTGTATGCATTTGGTAGTACTTTCTTTTTTTATTCCATGTTATTCTGCCTTTTTTCCTACCAGGTAAGACAGGAGTTTTAGAATTATGAAGCATAGTGAATAGCATTTTTCTGTTTCCTGTAAATGGTGAGACTGGTTTGATACCAAATACAGATTTTTGTTTCGTACCATTGTGACCTTCCCGCCCATCCCTTCCAAGGAAAAAAAAAACAACAAACCCAAACCTGAACAATCTTTACTGCAAACTGCTGGTTGTACATTATGGAAGGAGGGACTGAATTAGTCAGCTTTGCTTCTCATCTAGAATTGAAGCAGTAATTTGCTCCTGTGCTAATGCAAACTACTTGTCACCATAATGCTACATCCCCTTCATCCCCTTGCTATATATACACTGCTTCCCCCCCCCAAAGTACTTAAAGGCAGAAAGCAGAACTTTGTTCCTCAGGAAGTGAAAAAGAAGAAAGTGAATTTGTTATTCAGCAAAACAGATGTGCCTCTATGAAATGAATGTACATCTCTAGAAAAAACATTTTTTACTACTCTTCCTGCTTACCTGTGTCTCAATATCAGCCACTAAAAGCTTTGTGGGGTCAGTTTAAAAAAAAAACAGTAATAATTGGAAATGCAGATAACTGCACAAACGATGTGCTCATGCAGTGCTGTGTCTAATTTGTGCAGGGAATTAGTGTAATTGCCAGTGCAAGCTGGGTAATTGGGTGTGGAAATGATGACCATGATTTCTGCATCCATACAAGCTGCAGTTGTGCTTTATTTACCCAATGGCCTTTTCCAAATTATCTCATCCTTTGGTGTGGATGAACTTGGTGGGATGGTTCACTCTTCGCTGTGGCAGTGTGAAATTTCAGAAATGTATGGATAGTGAGCACAGTGGGTCTGGAAAAGACAACTGAGTACCAGAGGAGTTTTGTCCTAAACAATCAGTGCCATCTGACCAGGAGCTGCTCTATTCCCTCCTGAGTTTTTGCACACATCCTCACAATCGAGAGAAAGGTATATTTTTTTTTTGAGTAACCCCAGCTTGTGTAGCTTCTCACTTGTGAACAATCTTGGAATTTAAATCACAGAATCACAGAATATGCTGGGTTGGAAGAACCCACGAGGATCGTTGAGTCCAAGTCCTGGCCCTGCACAGGGCCATGCCCAAGAATCACACCCTGTGCCTTGAGAGCATTGTCCAGGCACTTCCTGAACTCTGTCAGCCTTGGGGCTGTGACCACTGCCCTGGGGAGCCTGTTCCACTGCCCAGCCACCATCTAGGGGAAAAACCTTTTCCTAATGTCCTGCCTAAACCTCCCCTGGCACAACTTCCGTCTTATTCCTGGTGTCCTGTCACTGGTCACCACAGAGTAAAGAGATCAGTGACTGCCCTTCCTCTTCCCCTCACAAGGAAGCTGTAACTGCAGTGAGGTCTCCCTTCAGTCTCCTCTTTTCCAGGCTGAAGGACCTGGTGATCTCAGCTGCTCCTCACATGGCTTCCCCTCAGGGCCCTTCCCTGTCTTTGTTGCCCTCCTTTGGACACTCAAATGTTTCCCATTGAACACACCTGAGGACAAACATCAGCGTGTGCAGCTCTTACCTGGCAGTTCTTACAGGAGCTGATCCTCTGGGGAGCACGGCATCGGTTTGGGTGGGCTCTGGGGTGAGTACTGGGGTGGGTTTCTGGGTGCAGCTCTGCGGATTTACTGGAGACAAACTAAAATAAAAGTTCATCAGGCTTCTGCTCATGCCATCCTGTGTTTCAGTGCTGCTGCATCCAGCTGGGCTGAGCTGTGCTGTGTGCAGCTGATGGCAAGGATGGCACTCACTTTGTGCCTTTCTCTGTGCCAGGCGCAGGGTTTCTTGTCACTGTTCTGGTTTGACACGAGCAATTGCTTTGCTTTCTGCATATAGAGGGAGCAAGGAGTAGGAAAAGTTGGGAGGAAACCAAAAAACTCCTTAGCTCTGTCTCTGACTCCAAGTTGTCGGCCTTTTTCTAGCAAGATTGGTCTTGGTGAACCAGAATTACTGCCTCTTCATCTGTTTCTTTCCCAGCAAAATGTTCTGGTTCATTTTGTGCTGGTATTTGCGGCACCTTTTCAAATTTAACACGGAGATAACACTAAATAACATATTTTCTCTGTGTAGGAAATTAAAGCCCGAGGACCCGAGTTCTTTCTTTGGGAAACAATGTGACATTTTTATTTTTCAGCTTGGTTTTGCTTTAATCATCTCCTAAAATGCTTAACATTCTTTTTCCTATTGAAGAAGAAACTGGCTTAAAAAGGATAAGACAGTTTTTATGGAAAGATTTTACTGGTTTAATGACATGTCAGTGAGTTTCAGCTGAGTAGTCTTTAATCTTTAGATGCATTTCTACAGTGATAAACCCTTTTAAAATGATAGGAAGCTCATTACTTAGAGCTGCATTCTGGTTTTTGTTGTCATAACTAAATCTGTAGAGCTGATACCTGTTCACACTGATTGTAATTTACCCCATTAAAAAGAGAAGCCACTGTCTGGTGATGCTGTGTCTTGGTATTACATCTTCACTGTTGAAGAAAAATCATAATGACAGCTTGTAGGGTCCTGAAACTTTTTCCAGATGAAAGGTATATATGCTTTTCTTTTAATAGTTTCTAAATTTTTCACAAAAATGAGAAAGCAAGTTTGAGTTATTTCATAAAATTATACATAAGCCCCTCCTGTAGCATCAGGTAGATCTTTAGTACAGCAGATGTTGCAAGGCCAGTGATAAAACTGAGGGAGCTTTTTCCCAGTGAAGGGTAACATGCAGCATTGCTTACCCAGTCACCCTCCTCTCCCAGGCACGTGGTTTTTTTGTGAGCATGGAGCAAGTAGCATCGGGGGTGTCCTTTTCAAATTAGGAAGTGGCTTTTATTGGTTTTCCTGATAGGTTTAATTTTACTAAGTCAGTACTAACAGAATTTATTTGTTTCAGTTTGGGGGAGTAGCCTTCAAATGTATGCATGCAACTGTCTCAGCAGTAGAAAAAGAATAAAGGAAAGCCCTTAGAGAGCTGAGCTTCCTGCAGCTTATAAAGTTCTTTTTCAGGGCTCCTGAGCTTGGTGCAAGTGGGGGCACGAGTTCCAGCACTTGCTTACACCATTTTTGGTTTGGGTTACCCCTGCTGTGTTTCCTTCCTAGGGAGGTAAATCTTTCATTGAAGGAAATTGGAGGCAGTAATTCCTCACGTTCTGCTGCTTTCCACTGGCTGAAGAGCTGGTCCTTGGAGTGCTCTATTCCCATTGTAAGAATTCCTGAGAATGTCTTGTCTTCCCTGAATGGTATCCCCAACTGATTGAAATTATTGGTGCTCCACTGGAAGCACATTAAATTATTCCAGGTTATTTCTTCCCTCTTTAATCTTTTTGGGGAATATAAACTGCTAGTGGTGCTCATGGTACGACACTGAGCTACTTGATCAATGGCAAGCCAAGGGTAAAGGCTAATAATCTACTTTCTTTACTGATTTGAATGGAACAAGCAGCTGAGGATAAAGGTGGTAGGTGAAATTATGAGAATATTTTTCTTGCATAAGGCCTATTTATTCAGTTGCTTGTGTGGCTTAAAGGCAGAAATACAGAAATATCATTCTCCTTGAGGACAGGTGTTGAGCAAGCAGAAGAGATGGTGGGGAAAAAATGCTATGTGCTCCCCTGGAGGCACATGAGTCAAATGTAAAATGTAAGTCAAAGGGAATGGTAGATAAAGCTTCATTTCATACCTGTCTTGATAAATGGCTGACTGTAAGTGTAAGACAAATTTAGATGGGTCAGTGAACTGGTGACAGGGCTGAAGGTTTCTTTTAGAAATAATTTAGGGAGAGTCTCTGCTATAACAAATGAACCCATGCTATTTCTCTAGTGTATTTTGGGGGTAATTGTGGGCAGGTGAGAGAGATATGGATGCAATGTCCAACTTTGAGGCAAAATTCAGGCCTTTAAAATCCTTCTTCATCAAGTGCAAGAGCAGATTGGTTTGCTGTTGGAGGAAGCTGAGTAGGGCTGAGTGAAAAGATCAGCAGACTAAAATTTGGGAATGCAATGCTGAAAAAGCAGAAATATGGAAGTGAGAGAGACACTTATTTTGCTGCAGGTTTGCACTCAGGAATGAGGTGGGGTTTTTTTGTGGGAAAAACTTTTCTGAGAGTAGAAAAATAATTTTCAAGCTGTTGAGTGCTTCTGAAATTAAGTCTCTAAGCCAATTCTCTTTCATGCTCCCAGATTATCTGTGATTTGCCAGAGCTTCAAGTGTTTGAGTTCCTTGTTAGACTTTCAGGGGTGACTCTTGCCCATAGAGTTTGAGAATCGGTATTTCTGTATCTGTAGGATGTTAACAAGCTGTGGAAAAATACCCAGAAATCCTGAAACCCCAAATTTTCAGTTAAAAAGGTTTTTATTAGAGTCTGAAATTCTGAGAAGAACTCAAAATATGTTTCCTCCAGCTTTCACTGTTGAATTGATCCAGCTGATGAAAGAATACATTTCTCTGCAGTGTGCTGAGAGGAATGGGCCATTTTTCTGTGCTCCACACTTCAGGCAGGGTGGTTAGTTTTGTTGGCAAGCACGAATGGAATTTTTTCTTAATTTATAGGAATTTGAAAATGACAGTCAAGACATTGTTTTTTTATTTTTAACAAGCTTAAATAAGGGATACATGGCAAAACCATCAGGGAGATTGGGGTGTGTGGGTTAGCTCTGGGGTTAAGATGATACCCAATAAAGAAATCCTCCTTGCTCCCATGAGTTGGTAGGCTTTAGTTTAATGTGAGACTTTTGGGGGTTTTTAGATATCAAAGGTACTCTTACTAGAGGAAATGACCAAACCTGTGCTGCCTTCTTAAAGATGTCTGAAGCCTAAAGGACATCAACTTCCACAGGATGGTTTTAATCATCACTGTTGAACCTGGATGACAGCACTGGTCAGATGTTATAAAAAATGGTCAGTAGTTTGGGTGTTGCAGTTTTGGTAATGAGCTTCTACTCAGAGTTTTGTCCTTTGTTTTTTTGCCCTGTGCTGAGAGAGGAAGTCAGGAACTGTCTTGACTTTTTCACTCCCAAAACAGCACATGAAAATCCCAAACTTAGGTAGTTTATATATAGAAAAATAAGAATATCTCCTCCTACATCTCACTTGACAGTGAATGAGGAGGAGGAGGAAAAATGAAGTTCACGAGTCACTTAGGACGTGCCTTTCCTGTATGTTCTGCCAAAGCCTTGAGGATATAGGCAGAAGGCAGCTTGGGTTTTGTATTCTTCAGATAATAGGATCTGAGTCACACATCTTAGTGGGTTAATAAGATTTCTGTGCATTGGCTTGTAATATGCTTTGACTTTCCCCTCCTTTCATGTAGCTTCTTGATAAAATGTGTGCCAGGGGAAAGAGGAGATGTGAGGTGCAAGTTACTGTCCTGCCCACTAACCTGGAGAGGCGAGTCCTCTGCAGCAGACAGACATGTGCCTTTCTTCTTATTTTATACATAGGAGGCAGTGAACATGCTTTACAACTATAGCAAAAGAAATATAAGACTCACGTTTGAAAGGGAGGGAAAGATGTAGAGAGCAATAAAAGACTTTCTAAAGAATAAAAATGTTAACTTTTTTAAAGCTTGAGGGGACTGTCATTTTGGCCACAGTGCTGCTAAATATTGTCTTATATACCTTAGTTATAAATAGTATGGCAGATTACAAGATGGAATTCTTAACTTCTATTGGACATATTTTGACATAATAGCCACAATTTCAGTTTTTCTGTGGGAATGTGAACATGCAGCTTGAAGGTTTGTGTGAACTCCTAGGATCCTGAGGAAGTTTGCATCAGTGCTGCAGGTCAGTAGATGTTCTCAGTTTCCCAAAGTGTTGTTTTGCCAAAACAAATTTCATGGGGATCCCAGATGGGAATGCAGCAACAGATTGGGTGCAGCTTTCCAAGGTCCAAACCTCTTACACTGTTGTTATAGTGATGCCTGTACTGTTACTAGTCCTGCCCTGGCTTGCTGTCAGAGTTGATGACACCCATAGGAGCTGTTTCACCTTTACCTGGTGGCTGTAAATTGGATGGGAGTAGTGGGAAGAAAAAAAGAAATAACCTGTAATTCATGTTTTGTTGACAGGGTTTTGTGTGTGTGGTTGGTTTTGTTTGTTTTTATCCCCCAAAAGAACTGGGGCAATCTTACTTTGTATATATCTTCATTTAACAAGTTGTTTTGACTAAATCCTCTTCTCTTCACTAAAATACAACAGTTTTCATTCTGACAGCATCAACCTGTTTTGTAGAATATAGAGCCCCAGTGAGAATAGACCTTTAACAGCAATTTATACCCCAAGTCTGAAATGTGCACTTTGTCTGTTATGATCCCTGGGTGCCTGTTATGGCATTACTCACATCTTAACATCCTCAGTTTCTTTCCATAAACAAATGGAAACCTTTGAGTCTGAGGTTCAAGGAATATGCTCAGATGAAGCATGGTTTAACAGCCCCTTGGGGAGAAAGGGATAAGGTGGGAAAGTGAAGAATTGATGATCTATTAACTGTTTAAATTTCCCACCTTGAATTATTGACAACATGTGACATTACAGCTTTACAAATTACTGTCTATAAACAGCTTGGAAAATATGACCTTTGTGTTACAATTGGTCTCCAGATGCCTCCCAGCTAAATACAAACAGCTGCTGATGGTGTATTTTGTTGCAGCTGGAGTGGGTGGAAGAATGCAGGGAGCTGAGGAACTTTTCTTGTCTAATCAGGCATATATTATAATTTGTTAAATGACAGAAAGGACTCGGTGAAATGTCTCTGTTTGAGACTGGCCTCACTGCTCTGGAGTTCTGAAGTGATCTAATTTTCAGTAATAAAGACATCTCATTAGTTAAGGTTAGTCCTCCTTACCTTCTGCCCAGTCTCTCTCTAGGGCAAGGAGACACTAGAAAGCCCTGTGTTACTCTTAATTCCTCCTATTTCCTGGCCTGTGGAGACCTGTGAGTCCAAGCTGAATGGATGGTTTGTCCTATTTGTTCATGGCAAACCAAGTGCACTAAATTCTTGCTTTGTGTTTGTTGTTCATGTGATTAACACACAAAGTAAGTATTGTGCTGAATTTGATCCTGAGATTTCTGCTGATTTGGGAGAAGCTGAGAACACAAGGACTTGATTTTCCATCTTCTCTTCTTATCACTATGGAGGAATAACAAGTCACCAAGTTAGAGTTGGCAGCCAGAGCACTCATAAGGCACTTTCTGAGTCATAGGCCTGAGCCAAATTAATTTCTAATTTAACTCCATTAATATGGGGTTGCCATAAGATGAGACCTACCAAGTTTGTTCATTTTATTATCATTTTTTAGTGTAAGACACATTGGGAATCATGGAGAGTGTTTTTGGATGAACAGGTGTTAGGAAGAGTAGATGTCCTTAACACAGTGTGGCAAAAGACTGTGCTGAATAAAAATCATCTTTACACCAGATTTGTTTATTTTCTCAGTTTCTGGAAAACATACCTTGTGTCTTTTAATGTAGTGTTGTTCATCACCAACTGAAGATCAGTCAAAAAAGTCTCTGTTCCCATCTGTGTGCGTGCAAAATCCAGTAGAATTACAAGAAGGGGAATAGAAGGCTTTTGGCTCATGTCCTTTTAGAGCTAGACAGGGTGAAAGTTGAGGCTTCACAAGGTTCTGACCTGCTCTAATGTTAAGCCACCTCTTCCTCTGTTAGAGGACAGGGAAGAATGATTTCAAGAGTGAAGACCAAGGGGCTCATCAGAATAAGTATTCCCACTCTGCCTCCCATAACAAACTCTCTTGAACTCTGCATGCTTGATGTTTGTAAGAAAACCACCTTATATCACAGAACTCTTGTAAGGAGTGATCAATTAATGTTTTCAGGGCACTTTTGGGACCTAAAGACAAAAGGCACCTTGTGGTGTTAAGTTTCACTACCCCTGCTGCCCCAGGATGAAACGTTTTACCTTAAAGGTCCAATTTCTTCCCTGGCAGTCTATTATTCAAGGATATCATCCTTATCTCTGTTGTAGTTGCCTTGTGGCCATGCAACATCACTCAATAACACTGTCAAGTATTATCTTTTGCTTGTGCCAGAGTGCTAAACAGTGATTTATTGCTTGAATACACATTGCTTTCATGAAAGTGATTTGTTGAAACAATAGTAAAGTACTAAATAAATTATTCATTGCATGCTAATTTTTCACTTTTGTATTCTGTAGTGAGCTCCAGAATAAACAATCTGGGTGTTGTATAAATCCCAGGTTTTTGATTGTGTGACTCCCAGTCTTTCCCCCAGGACATTGTTCTTTTCTCAAGGACGAGCATCTTCAGCATTTCCCACCTTGGCTGCCTTTTGGCAACCTATTTTTCCTCTTCATGCTTTCTTCAGATAGAGTTGGGTGAATTATGTTCAAGTAGAAGCTTGGATTGCTGGTTTGGGAAAAACTGTGTGTGTTTGGGGTTCATGGGTATTTCTAAATCCTTTAGGAACTTCTGGGTCTTAACCAGAAATGCACCACCACATACAGAGCTTACAGAGTGGTATCCTAGTGGCTGACTGGCGTGTTTTCATAAGTTTTTTCTTGCATAATTCCCTCTTTTTTCTGAGTGTTGTGTGCTGCTGTCTTTTAGCTGCCCCTGGCTATGCTGCAGTCCTAGTTTGCACATGAGATCAGGTGTCTGAGAAACTCCTCAAAAGCGAGTTTTTACTTGTAGGTCTGCTGGCTTTCCAGATTTCCTTCGGAAATGGTTTCTCAGCACTTGAAGTGTTTGTCCCCTGGCAAAGCCTGGAGCCTCTGGAATGTTTCTGAGGGTTTCAGTTGCAAGCCAGGAGCAGGCCAAGCACAGAACAGCAAAGTGCTTTTCTCCACTTGACCCTTCCACCCTTTCTGGGTGTCTGCTCCAAATCACTGGCAGTGACTGCATGTTTAAGCACAAGCTGCTGACTGGCAGTGAATATAATGGGGTGTAAGAGAAGAATTTTCTTTCCAAGGAGTTTTGGGCTTTACCCTACTCTGGTCTTAATTCTGAAATAATCCCCTAAAGGCCTATGTGGGTATTCAGTGAAATGAATAAACAGAAGACTACATTTCCCTCTTGAAACATGCACAGAGCTCTCATGCTAATGGCTTTTAAGCATCAATGCAATTATAGTGTGTAATCGATTCTTTCTATACCAGCTTTTGTCTTCTGAAATGAAACTCTGTCTCTTTCATAATTATTTGCCTTTGTATTTAAACATTTCAAGATGACAGGATGTCTATCCCATTGTTTTTGTCCTCCTTCCCATCTTTTCTGCCTAATTGTGCCACTGGAAAAAATTTGGTTGTTACATTTGCTTAGAAACCCTACTATCTGTGATTTTTTTTACCCCCCCTACAATAATTTACTTGCTAGATTTTCGTTTTGCTCCTTTTAATTTGTTAGGTTTGTGTTTGGTTCTTTGGTTTAGTTAATCATGTTTGGAGCTGCTCAGAAATATTTCCATGAGGCAGATTCTTATTGAGTGAAAGAGGAATTTGTGAAAAGGGATTTCAGTGTGGAAAAAAAAGACTCAGAGCAGGGAATTAATTCCACTTTGTAAGTTAATCAGCATGTCAGTGGCCAAGGTATTTTTCTGGAATGTGGTTGGCCTAGGTTTGAGTCCTTTTCAAAGCCATGAGAGGCAGTAACTCAATGTCTTGACCTTTGGGCTTTAGCTGTTACAGTCTCCTTCTCTCTGCTTTGGTGATGGTAGTATTTTAAAGTCTTTTCAGACTGTAAAAAATTTCTGTTTCATCCTGATGGCAAGCAAGAAGACTGGGACTGTCTTTAAAAGGCTTGAGGGGTCTTTAACATGTTTGAGGGAAAGATGCTACATTTTGCCTCTCTTCATCATAATTTGTGTTGCTGTTTATTCTAAAAGTTGTCAGCATGCCAGGGACCCCTGTAAGCTGAGTATAATAGAAACTGCCATAGGTCTTGCTCTACTGATTGAATTATAGAAGATTGAGAAAGGAAATACTGGTATCTGTGTTTGGCAAACATTGAATTTTTGGCCTACAGGTGGTTTTCATAGATGCTAAAACCAGGAATAAATATAAACAAATTTATGTAAGTTCATGGTCCTAAAGCTACCTGTGTTAGCTATAAGAGCAAAAGAATTGGCCATATTCTCTCTCTAAAAGTGGCTAAAATTGTATACCTGGGAAAACTTGCACAAACATTGCTACATATAGTTTCATTTAATTGACCTCAATGCACATTTTTTTTCTCCTGAACTTCTGTCTCCCCTTGAGCTAATAGTAAATTTTTGGTATCCACAAAATGCAGTGGGAAAGAACTTCCATACTCGTATACATGTAATATTTTTAACCTCCCAGTTTCGCTTCCTGTATGCTGAAAAGTAGTGAACAATAAATTCAGTACACTCGTGACTTTACAGATGTCTTTCATATCTCCTTTGTCTGTTTCTTGGATTGAGAGTTGGAGTAATTTCTCACTAAAAAAGGTCATTCCACATCTTTGATCATCCTTGATTGCTCTTTCTGATCCTTTTATTATTAGGCACACTAGTTGTAATATTTTTTGAATTAGGAAGAGTGTAGTCTGCTGACTTCTGGAAGTTAAGGGGAAGAGCCACCCTCTCCATGGACCCTTTTTAATGCTTCCTCTCTAAACTTCTGTCTCTTGTGCCACAGATGGGAGTGTGGGCAATATCGGGCCTTTTTTTCTGTTCATTGATGGATGTAGAAAAATTAAGGAATTTTGCCTATGGATTCTTTGTAACAGAGATTGGTCAAATGGAGAGTTGGTAGTTTAGCTGTGTTAACTGTGTGGTTGTTCTCCTCTGTCATTGCATCCCTGTTGATCTGCAGTTTATTTGGAAAGCAGGTCACAAGAGTCTTCATGACTCCTTAGATCTTGCTACTCGAGTACAGGTAGAGTCCCTGATACTGCTGGCTGGTATAAAATTGCTAAAAATAATATGAAGAACAAGATTTGTATAAGTAATTTGCCCCAAATAATGAGTTCTCTCAAATTTGGTGTTTTATTTTTTTTATTCATGAGCAGCCTGTAAAATTCTCTGTCATGAATTATTCAGGCTTGTTTTTGAATTTATTTGGAAGTGTTTCCTCACGTAGCTGTCTCACTGAACAGTTCATTGAGAATATTCCTGTATTCTGGTTGTGTTCCCCCTCATTTACAGTCCCCGGTTTCTGGGTGATAGTGTGAAATTAGAGATGAAGAATGGAACAGATAGGTGCCCAATTATTTCCAGTTTTTGAATGTGCAAACTCTCAAACACAACAGCCTGAAAATGATGGTTTATTGACTCATAATGCATAGAGAAGTTTCAAGTCCTTTAGTTTCCTGCTCAATTATAGCAGACCAGCAAGCTTGTGAAAACTTAATTTAGTGCTTCTTTGTTATTGACTTACATTCCTGTTAAGTAGGTGATGGAAAAGATCTCTGGAGTTTAATAAGGGATTCATGGATCACTGCACATTGAGGTGTACTTAAACTGTCTTGATTGCGCCTGGATATTTGTTTCTCTCTTCCCAATTAGAAGGCAGCATGACTGTTTCATCAGGAGAGCCTTGCAGATATAGTTACACCATTAAATCTAGCTACCATTTTGTACATAGCTCTATGTAAAATATCACAATACTTTGTTAAGACATTAGTTACATTGCAGGCTGCCTGTCCCTGTGTGAGGCAGTGCCTATGATGAAACCTGGCAGCAACAGAGCAGCCAAACTGCACTTTTGGGGTGTATGGAGTCCCAGCAGCTCTGCAAGTGTTGCACGCTCCTTGCATGAGTGGAAAGCACCACAGGAGAGGATGATTCTGGCAGCTGCTCTTCCCTCAAGCTGTGGCACATCCTGAAGGTCAGCTCCTAGTGCAGGGTGTGCAGCTGGCAGGTGACTGAAAGTAGATGCTTTCTGCTATGTTTCTAGTTCTAATACAGAAATGGAGTTCATGAAGACCAAGCTTAGTTCTCTTAGGCTAGAAATTAATATGTTCCCAAGGCACAGAAGATGGCAGTTTGAGATGTTAAAATCCATGGTTCTGGATAAGGAGCCAGGACAGAATAGCATCCTGAAGGTTTTCCTTGGGTTGCAAGGGTGGCAGGGTACAGAGGAATGTTCTCTTTTTTTTTTTTTTTTTTATTTTTATCTTCAGTCCTGGGATTTCAGTGGTCAAAAAGAGATGTCTGATCACCACATAAACAGTCCTCAGGAGAAACTGATGAACTACTAGAAATATTTTATCAAATATACCATATCCAAATGATTTCAACAAATGATGTCCACAACTCAAGCTGAGAGCTGATGGTGTGCAAGTCAGGAAAGTAGACTTACAAGGATATGGTTATTAGTGCTGTGGATTATCCCAGGACAGCTGAAGCCTTGAGTAAAATGCATACAAAAATACATGTAAAGCATGAAAGTCTGAAAACATTAAAATAGAGGTTCTGGTTTTGCTTTCATAAGCAAAGGCTATTGTGATTTGAAATCAGCATTTGAATCCTCTAGTATTCGAGGCCCCCATAGGAGCCATCTTTCTGGCACGGGTTTGGGTCAGTCTAGAGGCACAAGAAGCTACAGTGAACACCTTTAGAAATTTGATAGTGGTGTTCTGTTTGAAAAACTTCCTATCACTAGAAAGCCAGGAAAGTGTTTGTTATGAATTTAGGACCCTGTTGTGTTATGTTAAGGTGGAAAGCACTGGGAGGACCGGGGGATGGGAATACCTCTGATAAAATGTATTGAAGATAAGAGCTCTGTTGGTGTAAATGAATTTGGGTTGGATTATCACAGGCCACGCTGTGTAGTGGGTCTTTAATAATGGTGACCAGACCCCAAACACAGTGCCTGTTGTAGTAGATTGTTGTTGTTGAACTGAGCTTGGATGAGTGTGGACATCTTCTGACACAGTACTCACATAGCATTCCCAGGATAAATTTGCCGTGGTCAGTGGGTACTGGGGAGTGTTCCAGCAGCCTGCCCCAGGGTGCTGGCAGTTCCTCAGTGCTGGTTTCTGTGTGCCTGTGGCACTGTGAGCTGCTTTGCTCTGAGCACACACATCATGACCCCAGATGAGTTACAGTGGCACAGAGTGCAGCCCGTCGCTTCCTTCTCAGTGAGTTATGAACCTGATCAGTAGCAGAGTGGAGACTTTCACCCCCTTCCTGGCCAGCTAGTTTAAGGCTAGTTGATGAGAGACACATTTTTTTGTCAGGGGAGAAAAGTCAGTCTGAATGGAACAATTTCATTACATTTGGAACTTGTGCTGCAGTAAAGGACAAACTCTGGCCAATATCCTGAGGGAGCCTTGCTAGACATATTTACAGAGTAGCTGAAAACAGGGTCAAGACAAAGATCTAAGCCAGTTGTAAAGCTGGGTCAGAAGTGCAAGGAAGGATATGGTGAGACAGTGTGGATCAGTTGGTCATAAGCCAAGGTAGGTCTGGGAAAAATTCAGCCATGTTTGCCCTAGAATTTCTCCTGTGATAGCAAAGATCCTCCTAGGGCCTGATCTGGCAAGTTCACAGAGCAGTCTCCTCTGCCCAGCCACTGATGTGTGTTTTAAAACCTATAGATGGTCCTTCACATCCCAAGTCTTAAACAGCAGTTACAGGTCAGGAGTGATTAACAATGTTTTCTTTGAAAATGCTCTTATGGTTTGGAGAAAAACATGAAGATGTCCAAGGTGTGAATGCCTTGTCCTTCCTAGAAACTGGGAACTGATTTCCTTTGGGAGATCCAGGTCTCTGCACCTCTTTTGTCAGTCTGTCTTAGCAGGTGTCTGTTTCTTGCACTTTGTGTGAGTAATTAAACCCATTTTTAGTGCTCTATCTCTTGGTAGGTGCACTCACTTTGGGATGTGGTAAACCCAGGATCAAATATGCTTTTTGCTCTGAGCTGTCAGTGCAGAAGTGATAAAGTTTTGTTTCTCCTTCTCTTTCCCACCTGCTATGGCAGAATAAACCACTTCAAGTGCTGATCCTAATGAATAACAGACTTTCTGAAGCCTTGCATTTCTATGCAATAGGAAGGGTTATCTGTATTCACAGCAGAGCTGGAATAAGACTGGATTTTTAGCTCCTTTTCATTCTATTTCTAGTTTGCTTGTTTTTTTTGCTTCTTGCTCTTGTTAGCTTGCATTGATTGGTAAGTGGTAAAAAAGGGAGAAAAACACACAGTCCCAGAAAGCAAAAACAAAGCAAGAAATGAAGAAAAGGCGAGACACTATTTTCATTTCATTACTGTGCTTCTTCACAGCTCCTATTCTGACATTTAGAACAGCATAATATGCATGTCTCTGTTCATTAGGTTCCTCAGTACTACACAGTGACAGCCACAGAGGGTTGGGAAAAAAAAAAGAAAAAGGTATAGTCTTTAACATGAACTAACCTTTGCAGGCTAAATAACAAAGGAATGAGAACAGCAAAGGAGAAAAATGATTTCTGAAAAAGTAAATATGTCCAAAATCATGCCCTTGCACAGGCTACTCAAGTGTCATTACAAAGGGGGAAAAAAGAATAGTGACCTCTAGGGCAGAAATAACTAGTTTTCTGCCCAATGATTCATTTGTTTTGTACAGATATATTTGTACAGGCCTGTAACTGGTATTTGAACCACAGTAAATGACACAAGGAGACTGCTGAAGAAATGGATAATCTTGAAGACATTTGGCAGCTGGTATGGATTCTCAAAAATTAAGAAGCTTCTACTAGAAAAGCTCTTATGTGTTTTTTAAATAGGGAGTCTGCACCAAGTGGAGATATTTGAGCTGTTAATCCAGAAGCTGGTGCATGTATATGCCACGGCATGGTGTCAAATGGAAATGTTATCTTGGGAATGTTAAATGCTAAGATTTTGTCCTAAATTTATTAAGAAGTCAGGATATAGCAATATTGCTTAGGGTTCATGATGTAGCTAGTCAGTAGCTGACAGGCATGTTTGGATGGCTCCAGGGATGCCTCTGTATGAGGATTGTTAGAGTTCTATCAGGAAGAACTGTGATGGAATGCAGCTGGCTTTCTTCTCCCATCAGTACCAAGACAACTACAGAACTTTAAGATTGTGTGGGTTTTACTGAAATTTATCGAGGAAGGAAAAAGAACAAAAGAGGCATTTCAGCCCTCTGGAGGGGAAATATTTTGATTTCTCCTATTGGCACTTTTAATTTTTTTTTCCATTTAATATTTTTTTTGGGATGTCAATTACAATTTTGCTCCTCTCAAATGATGAGATTAAAATTCTCAATGGAGTTTCCTTTCATGGCTCTTTTAAGATTTGTAGATTTTCCTCACTTGGGAAAAAGTAAAAATCCGAGTATTTTAAGAAAAATAATTCTCAGTCTATTTAGCACCAGTAATTACACACTCCTGATTTTAGTATTCCATAAAATTAGCCTGATTCTAATTCTTGGATGTTACATATGGGGAAAGTGTTTCTTGGTTCTTGTATGATTTTCCCCAAGAATACATCAGCCAATGGCAAAGAACAGGGAGAAAATCACACTGCTCTTCCTGTTTATTCTTCCCAATTTCTATGCCTGCTCTCTTCAGGTCTGCTTCTAAAAGTACCAGGTGTCAAAATATTAATTGGTGGAAACATTCATTAGTCATTCACATCTCTGGTACCTCTGGCAAGCAGAGCAGGAGAGGGACAAGAGGAGAAAACAGGACTTGGAAAGAGATGGAAGGAACTGTGCAGCTGCTTTGCAGGTCCCAGGGAGGCTCAGAGCTGAGGGTATGTGCAGCTCCCACATGGTCTCCAAGCAGGAGTGGAATTCACTGCTGCCTTTCATTGAGTTGCTATTCAGAAAGGCTTTAGGTGCTCACCCCATCCCCTTCGTCTTCCCCCTCCTTGATTTTTATTTGCTTGTGAAGGAGGGGATTTGCAGACCTGTTCGGAGGGTGCTGTGAGGGGTGGCAGTGACACAGCTCTGTATCTGGAGCAGACAGCTGCCCTGCAGTCATTGATAAGCGTTCCTGGGAGGGTGGAGATTGGAATTTAGGATTTACAAAGCCCTGATTTGAGAGAGCCCTGGTGAAGAACAGGAGCTCACCCCAGCTCTGGCTGCTGCCTTGGCTGGGGCTTCCCACCCTGGCTCCCTCTTCAAAGAGGAGAAGGGGAAGCTCCTCCCTGCCAGCACTGGGGTTTTGGGGAGCAGAGAGGATGTTCGTGTCAGGGTGCCTTGGGGAGCAGAGGGGCAGCGTGGCTGTTGTGTGAGTTTCCCCATGAGCTGCACTTGTGTTCATGCAGATAGGAAATGCTTTGGGCAGCCTTTCTGCACGCTGGGAGTGACTTAGGAGTTGTGCTGTAGAAGGAGCTCTCTTGTCAGAGGTGTGTTCTCTGCCCCTGTACCTTCCCCTCTTGCAGTAACTGTGCTCCCCTATCTCCCATATCAGCTTTTCCTGCTGCCTCATGTGCTGGGTGTATTGGGAGGAGACAATTCCCACTGTGGCTGTTTCAGGGCCCTGGGTGTGTAAGAGGTGGATGGGCTTTGGAAAGGGCAGTGCTGAGGTCTGTTCCTCCCCATGTGGCAATTCCTGTGCCGTGCTGGTGCCAGCTGCCATTGGGCTGGTGAGCACTGAACTTCCTGCAGTTCTTTTCTGCTCTGCCAAATTCCTTGAAGTTGGCAATTTTATCAAGGCACCAGGGGCACTCACTGTGTGTCTGTGAGCCTCATTTCTTAGGAACCCAGGCTGAAAATAATAAGAGGTACATAGATCAGAGGTTTTGTCAGCTAAGAGTTGGTTCTCTAATTTACTGTGGTTTTAATGGGATAGGGAGGAGGATAAGATATAGTGACCTAGCAGGGAGACATGCAAAATAAATTAGTAACAATAGTTATGGTCTGGTAGTTTGTCCCAAATGTAGATTTTGTTAAAGAAGCCCATCATCTTGAAAATCAGAAATTATTCTTTGAAGACACTAACAAAAGAGCAGACTGAAATCTTTTGCTGGAAATTCTTTTTGCTAGAATTGCTTTCCTCCCCCTGGTAAGATAATTTTATTCTAGGAGTGCCTGTTTTGGCAGGAGGCAAAAGCTATTTATCAAAAGAGCCAATAAAAGTGATAAACTTGGAAACACTTCCATTCTGGCTAAGCCTAAAACTTTTCACTGAAGTTATAGAAACATTGGTTGTTAGAGATACTTGGAGGTCCACAGTTCAACCTCCTACTCAAAGCACTGTTATCACCAGCTGTAGGTCAGGTCAGCCATGCCTTTGTCTAGCCAGGAGTTAAAAAACTCCAAGCATGGAGACTTTACAGATGTTCTGGGTAGTCTGTCCAAGTGTTGAACTATTATCCTTATTGAGATTTTTCCTGATGTCCAGCCTGAGTCTCCCAAGACAAAACTGGTGATCATTTGCTTGTGTCAAATCATCTGCTGCAACCAGAAAGTGTTTGACTGGAGACAGGCCAGTGGGTTATCTGTGCATCACAGCTGTGAAAAGGATCAGCAGCTTCAGTGTCTGTGAAACAGAGCAGAAAATAGTCACTATTTCTACTGCATACAAGATCTTGTCTTGTATCCTGAAACTTTGTCTAGATCTGAACTCATTCCCTCTTCACTCTGCCTCCTGAGGTTGAGGGAAGAACCTTTTGGTGATGTCATGCAGAGGAACTGAACAAAAAAAACCCCGTCCAATTGGCTCAACATATATCTCTGCAAATTCTTTCCATGTCAGTTTAGGCAAATGCTTTTAACAATTCATTCAATTATATTAAGCACCCATTAAAGGAATCCTAAGCCCTCCCTGGGGTCATTTCAGTTCTGTGAGATTGTAATTGTTTGAGACTAACCATGATTTCTTCTTTTGCCTTTAGGTGATTCTAATTCTGACAAAGCTGTATGACTACAACCTGGGAAGCATCACAGAGAGCTCTCTTTGGAGGTATGGAGATAAATTGAGTTAATAATTACCACCTTACTTAAATAGGAAAAGCCTGATACAATTCTTTTATTGAATTTAATTGGATTTCTTTAAAAGTGCTGGAAGGTTTTTAGCTAAACCCTCTCTCACTCCTGTTCTTTCATACTCAAGGACAAAAAGGCTGAAGTCTGATTGTCTTGTTTCAGCTAGATAAGGTACTTCTCAGATATTCTGTCTTTTGATTTCCCCTTTCCCATCTCATTCAGATGGAAACCAACCAATTGGTTTACTTTTGGGACAACTGAACAGCCCAAAGTCCTTGTTTATAATGAAGGATCTCGTGGCTGGTCTGCCCAAATGATCCTTATGAAAAGCCAGTGCTGCTGATACTGGGGGAATACCTGTGAGTGAGTATTCAACATCTGTTGATTAGAACTAATGGGATTAGTACTACATAATTGATTTCCACTTGTGTGAATGTGACTGCTGGACCAATTTCTAGGGAATGTTTTAATACTTTCATGATTTAAAAGCATAACCTGCGCTATTTGAACCAAAGGAAAGAACTGGGTTGTGAACAATTTTTTTAAGGCAGTTATTTGGATTCAATGTGAGTAGATGGTGCCTGTTTTTATTTCTCTGAAAAATTAATCCAAGAGGTGTTTCCTCTTTCATGTGTCCCTAGTACTACTTACATGAGCTGAAAGGTAGGTTTTCTCATAGTTTCATCTGTGAAACTTCAGGGGGAAGTTTAGGAGTTTTGTGTGCAGGTCACTGATGAAGGTAGATAGGCTACTGGCAGGACAGAAGAAAACTTTGGGTATTTGAAACTAAAACTTCTTGTTAGAATGAACTTGTTTTAATGAACTTGCATAGGAAAGGAGTTTTCTAAGGGAGAGTTTTGGGTCAAAAGTAGAACAAATAACCTTTTTGCTCAGAAGCTGAGCAGGTTTTAATAGAATGACAAAGGAGGGATTTGACATGAAGTGTATTCTGAATATACAATATTCGGGCTACTGCTTCACCCACTGGCCTGAAAAAAATAAAACAAAACAGACTAAAACCTAAAGAAACACAGAACTTTCAGTATTTATTCTGAGCAGTAACAGGAATACTCAAAATGATTAGTATTTTGTGTGGTTGAATGAATGGTTTTTCATCCCACTATGAGGAGTTCATCAGTCTTTTCATTTCATACACCTTGCTGCCATTACTTTCTATTTCCTTGTCTTTACTATGGTGTGTGCACACATAAAGGGTCTTTCAGGACTGTGGCTTTGGCAGTGTTTTTCCAAAGGGGAGTTTGTGCTAGATTGTTTAATTTCTCAGTGGTTTTAAAAAAGAACATTCATAGATATGAAAACTATTTTCATTTTCTCTGACCACCCTAAGTCATTTCACCTGAGAAATACTCATCTGTCTTTTGTCAGTCATTTTGGAAGATGTGGGATTTCAGCATGCATAGATACGTCCTTCCCCATTGCTGACAGTGCTGAAGATCTGCTTATGTGATGCAGGATTGTGTTGAGATACTATTTTCTGACTGAAACTGGGACAGCCACATCAGAGTGGAAAGCACACTTCCTGATGAGATGTATGAATGCAGCACGAGATTGTGCTGATGACCTTACCCTCTTTTGTGTTTCGGGTTTCTGTGGAGCATTCCACAATGACAGAAAATTTTGCCCTGATTAGAAAGGGAGGGACTGTGTGGGTGTCACTGGAGGGTGTAACAGATAGCTGGGACCTCAGCAGAGTAGCAGTCCTAGAGTGAGTGCAGGGCACTTTTCCTGACCTCAGGCAGTTCTAACGTCCAAATGTGATTAACAACATAAGAAATAGCATGATGGTTTCCTCTAGTCTGGAATTCTATTACCAAAAACTGTCTGAGAAAGAAACACTAAAAATCTGTGTATTTTAAGAAAGATAATTCTCAGTCTATTTAGCACCAGTAATTACACACTCCTGATTTTAGTATTCCATAAAATTAGCCTGATTCTAATTCTGGGATTTTAGAGTTTCTTGATTCTTGTATGATCTTCCCCAGGAATACATCAGCCAATGGCAAAGAACAGGGAGAAAATCACACTGCTCTTCCTGTTTATTCTTCCCAATTTCTATGCCTGCTCTCTTCAGGTCTGCTTCTAAAAGTACCAGGTGTCAAAATATTAATTGGTGGAAACATCCATTAGTCATTCACATCTCTGGTACCTCTGGCAAGCAGAGCAGGAGAGGGACAAGAGGAGAAAACAGGACTTGGAAAGAGATGGAAGGAACTGTGCAGCTGCTTTGCAGGTCCCAGGGAGGCTCAGAGCTGAGGGTATGTGCAGCTCCCACATGATGTTCCCAAACAGGCTGACACTAAGATCATATGAAAATGATTATCATATCTGACAGGTCCTTCTAGTATTATAGTAGCTTTCAATCCTAAGGTTTAAGTTATCCTCAACCTTCAGTGTAAGGTCTATGAGGAGCTGAATAATTTTCTTTTTGTTTTAGTATATACCAGAGGATTAGTATTCCATGAGATGAGCTTCTCAATATCTTTTGGAGTGTGTTAAAATTTTTAGTACCTGTGACATCTGAGAACAAGGAATCCCGTAAATTATTTGAGGAACCACTTGTCTTACTTTGAACCCCTCAGCTTCACTTGGCATGTGCCACTTGTATGGCCAACCATCCAGAATCCCTGGGCAAATGCTTTGAACTGGGAAATGCTGGAGAACCAGAATCAACCCACTTGTCTTTGCAGTGCTCATGGCTGCTGTGGAAGCTGCCAGTGCACTTCATTGGATTTCCTTCTAGCCTGTGACCTTAAACAAGCCCATGGGGGTTGTGCTCTGTCCTGAGTCTGGCTCTGCTGTTAGATCCCCCCTCACCATGCAGCCATGCCTTCAGCTCACAACAAATACATCTATGAAGATCCCAGGGCAGCTTCTCTGTTCTTAATGTGGTGGAAAGAAATGGCAAGCTGGGCACATCTTATTATTCTGTGTACCTGAAAGAGGTTATTAGTTGTTGCTCCTTCTGGCTGCTTAACTGACATGTTAATTTAAATCTCCCTGGGTGTTTGAAAAGGATAGGAAAAAAACAGGTTTGAGAGAACGGGTGAAACATATCTTGCAATTTATTTCATGCCTCTGGGTTTCATTCTGGGGAATGGAAGAAAACATCATGTTACGTCTGGTTTGCTTTTTCTTATCAGGAGTCCTGTTTCTGAAGGATAGAGGAGAGAGGTAGTTCTGCAGGTACCCACAGCTGAAGAGGAATCTCTCTTAGGTACACAGCAAAGAAATACCACTTTTGCCTTCTGTGCTGAGTGCACTCTCTAAAGGTTGAGGGGCTCACATCACTGACATGAACCATTTATGCAATAGCTGGTTATAAGCACATCTGTCATTCCAAAGTGTATTTGGGTGATTTAAGCAGTCTTACTGATGGGACTGTAACCACCTACAACCCAGCTATGCCCTTGTCTACAGGATTTGAATCTGTCCTCTTTATAAACACATTACTTCCTGCTAGGATTACATTTTTTGTTATTTCTCAGCCAGTTTAACTATCGCTGCCTGCAACACTAAAGGATGGAGATGATCCTTCTAAAACTACTGATGAATAAAAAGACCTCTGCTGGCAGACATGAAGGGATGAAATACAGCAAGAGAAAAGAGACAGAGAGAACCTGTATAATCTTCTAGATTGTTGAAGCTCTGTGTGCACTAAGCTTTGGATGGCAAGTGAGCTGCCGCTTCTGTACATGGGATATGAAATTTTCCATCAGGCTGGGCCTGACTTCAATTATGCTGTTAGCCTCTCAGCAGATTTCTCCACAGTTTTAGTTGAGAACTTTTTATTTACTTTTTGTTATTATAGAAGAGAACGAAAATGGAGGAGGAAGGATTATCTGTCACTGAACAATTAAATGAATGTATTGTATTTATTTCTCTTCCTCTCATAGATATCTCTCAGATCAAAAAGAGGATTAAGCTGTGAGAGTTAGGGGAAGATGATTTTTACCACTGGAGTAAGATAAGCTTACATTTCAAATAAATAAAAATGTCAGGATAGTGGGTGAGCTGTAGACAGCTGTGGGAGGACTGATCTTTTCCTGTTTGTGTAAATATGATGCTCTGGAAAGATGTGCATGAGTGACACTTTCCCTCAGGACCTTGAGAGGTTGTCAAGCCATGAGTGCTGCCATTCACCTCTTGCCTTCTTATTGCTCTGTATTTGGCCAGAAATGAGTAATTTCCTGGAACTTTGTATAAAAATAACAGTAATTAAACTTTCCTTTTTAGCCAGGAATTAGGAAGATGTAAAGTTTGCTTAGTGTCAGAGCGTTTTAAATCATGATCTGTTGCTGTGTTAGTTCTGGAAGCTATTGATGATAATCTTGACACTCCAACATTTTGCCTGAACTCTGAGCTCCTGCTTCAGGAGTGATTATCACTTCCAACCTGCTCATCACTGCTTCTGGTTTCTGCATTAAGGAAGCTTCAGCACATATGCTATAAAGAAATCTCAAGGACACTGAAAAATACTTATGTCTCATGTAGCTCTAGATTTAATTTTCCATATGTAAAGTGGGGGTTTATAGTTGATATTTTTTTCATTCTTGGAAAGCTTAAAATGGATCTGTTTCTAGCTCTATCTTCTACGTGGCCTTTTTATTTAACCTTGGGCTGCTGTTTTAACCCCTCCATCAGATTACTTATCCATACCTTCCACTACCACCACTGCACATCATGCTGCAGCTCTGTCCTTTCAAGAAGGGAATTTGGATTGTAATCCAAGGAGCCAGAGTTTGCTCCAGCCCTGTGGCTATAAATACTACAGGTGTTTGAAGCCTCCCATGTTGATGTTTCTGCATGCAATTTCCTGGCTCCTTGCCCTCTCTGCAGATCAGAACTGCATCAGAACTATCTATGTGTTTGTGGAGATTTTCTTCTTTGGAGTAGAGAGTTCTTACAAACTTGAAAGTTTGTCTGTATTTGCTTACTTCCTTTAAAGGGAATTTCTAGGTTACATCTGTTATTGTATTCACTGTTCTCCTGGACCTTTTATGCAGGTTCTTTACTTCTGTTTTGCAGATTGACTGTTTTCAACTCACATTTATCTTCTACCTGCTAAGCCACACTAATAAGGTCATAATGTGTGGCTTAGTGACACAATGTGCTCTGCAACAGCAGATTAGGGTCTTTTAGCTGAAGTAGGTAGGAGAAGCAAATCCATATGAGGGGAACTGAAAAAGGGAAGGGAAGGAAAGTCTCATTAAGCACATTTCAGCCAGCAGTTTTGTGGGAAAAAGGAACTTGAAAAGGACTATTTGAAAGGCTTTTATCTATAAATACAGTGTTCCAGTTGCTCAGTGTAAGTCACTTTTCTTAAATGAATATCAGAGCTTGATAAATGCTGCTACATTATCTCCCATGGGCCGTTAGTGAAACTGTAACAATGACATTTCCTTGTGTCTTTTGGTTTAATATTTTTTTCGTTTTCTCTCCTGCATAGGTAGGAACCTCTGGCTGGTGTGTGCATAGATGCTGGAGGGTGTCTAGGGGAGGGAAGAATGGGTTTGCACACTCAGCTGTTTGTGTAGGGAGCAGTATCTTTTCATGGTTTGATCACAGCGGGAGATCTGCCTGCACTGCAAGTGGGCTTAGAACATGGATTTTTATGCCCTTTGTGTGGAGCTCAGTGCAGCCTTTTTCCTGTGTGTGGGGACACTCTGCTCAGCCATCAGGACCCCTAGGGACCTAACAGTTTCTATAGCTATCAATTCTTGTACCTGAGAGGGCCCATTTTGCCCTGGTGGCTAACAGTAAAAGCATCTAGTACAGTCAAATCTGCTTGGGTGCCAAAGTTTCCTTGGATGTTCATGTTAGCAAAACCAGCTCCAATGAAGATGAAGGGTGGGGAGGGGGAACTGTCAACCAATCAAACAAAAAGTGCACCCAAAACCCCCCAAAATGACCTAGCAAGGAAACAACCCACAGCAAATGCTTAGTTTAGCAGGAAGCTTAAATTTTATTGGATTCCACCAGTTTTATGTTCCCTAAAGACTAAGGGCTAGTAAAACAATGGCATTTTGTGGCATATTGTGTGTGTTTGCCTAAGCAATCTCATGTAAGTTCTGCCTTGACTTACCTTGAAGAGTCATGCCCTGATATTATGAAGGATCAGGTTAGGTTGAGGATTTAGTGATGTGTTTCTCACTCCCTAGTCTGTGAGGATAAAATATTCAGCACTAATGATGATGTAAATTTATTAAGCCTATTAAAAATGTGTTCTCTGTTGCAGCCAGTCATGAAATGTAGGAGTGTTATCAAGTAAATCAGAAAGAATCCAAATCCATTTTCTGCATGGAAGAAACATGTAAATCAAGAAAATTAATATTAACGCTGACATATATTAGCAATATACTGTAAATGACAAATGCACCACGTTCATGCCACTTTAAAGGCATACAATGTTTTAACATACTTTGTCATTCTCACTCTGCAAATTAGATGATGAACTTCCATATCTGTTTCCTAGGCTGTACCTGTTTGCTCAAAACATAACAGAAATATCTCTGGTTCTGGTCCACGGAGTTCATCCATCTGCTGTGGCTGTGTAATAACTGCAGACAAGCTAGACTGGAGCTGATGTCTAGGGGGAGAGACAAACCACACAGTACTTATCAGTTCATAAACAGAAAGTAGAACACCTTTTGCATTCTGATATTTTCCATTCTTTTCCTATCTATGCAGTCATTTGTCCTTTTGCAGAGTTGGGTAAAATTGTATTCATCTCTTCAGAGGGACATATCCACCACTAATCACCAAAAGGAAAAAGTGTATTTGGGGCTGAGCTTGGGTTAACAGAGAGGTACTTCAGGTGGATGCATTATACTAGCTTGAGATCTGAACTCTATGATTTTCAGATCCAAGTCCCAAAGATTTTTGCATCTGCACCTCAGGAACTAAAAGCAAGCAGTCAAAGTTTATTGTTGCTGCAGAAAGAGCCAGATATGTGTCATTAGGTCTTTCCTGGAGGACTTAGTGAAGCATCTGGAAAAGATGTGCTGTAAAAATGCATAAATATGTATCAATGATATGTCTGTTGTGCAGCATAAACTGACTGCCATTTACACTGAAACACAGTGGCTTGCTTGGAAGTGTCCTTTATTTTTTTCTGATTTTTCTAACCTAACAAATAATAATTGGGCAAAATGGAGAAGGACAAATAAAGCCCACAATTCATCAACTCATGCCTTCAATAATGATAGCAAAGCTGGCTTTTGAGTATGATCCTGCCAGTGGTTCCTGTGCCAGTAGCTCCTGTGCTTGTGGAGGGGGATGTGTGTGTAAAGTAGGACATCAAGGCATGATCTGTTCAGCAGGAAGGCACAGAGTCCTTTAGGAAGGCTGAAGCTACTGGGTGAGACTCAGATCTGTGAGTGGACAGAATTGTTGGTGAATATTGGGCAGGTTACTGGACCAGCTAGGGCAAGGAAGGGTCATTTTGCCCTTGTCATTAGAATGAACCATTGAGGGCCTCTGAGTACCCAGCACTGTGAAAGTTTGTGCTTGTGTGACAGGGACAACCTGAGGGAGACTCGATTCCTGGTGAGCAAGAGATTAATTTGCAGCTTGAGTTCCCCTTATGTAGGAGGAGGCATGGGGGAATTCAGGAACTTTTCTCTCCTGGCTGGCAGCTTCCTGCTGCTATTACACCAAGTCATTTCACTGGTGAGATGCATTAAGTGGCAGAGGAAGATGTGTCCTCCTTGTTATGAACATCACTTGTAATGTCCTCTAAAGTGATACCGTACTTTGCCAGTGGGAGGTAAAAAACTGTCCTTTCCTTTCACCCATTATTTCCCCCTATCCCCCAGATGAGTTTCTTCTGCAAGGAAAATGTGTGAATTTCCCTTGCATGCATTGTAGTGTGTGCTGTGTAGTTGGGTGTGAAGATAAAATCTCTTTTCAGTTATCCTGCAATCTAGATAGATGGGAGTATCTATGAGAGATGCTGAGATGAAAAGGAATAGAAATTCAGAAACACCACATGTATTGTGCATTAAATGACTTCATGAGGAGATAGAGACTGGTATCTGATCTTTCTCTAAGGCAAATTTCCTGCAGAAAGAGTGTTGTTCATTCTACTAATACACTTTTACCGCTGTACTTTATGGCTGTGTACATATCTGTGTAGATGTTCTCTTTAATTTTCTTCTGGTTTTCCTTCAAGCCTGAGCTTCTGGAGTTGGGTGGTTGCTCCAAATCTCAGCTTTTCTGTGGTAGGAGAAAGCCCCACTTAATGATTTTCATATAGTGAAGAGAGAATTGAATAGCTTCAATTGCTGTACAGGTGGGAAAGCCCAAACACAGATTCTTCACACTTGGTTCCTGAGACCTTTTTTCTTAATTGCTTGAAGTACCTTAACTATGAAGGCAAATCAGGATAGGATGGAAGTGGTATAAAAATGCAGTGGGTTCCTCTATGAACTGAGCTCTTTGTCATACCAAAGGCTGAGGTTCACATCACAGCCCTGGTTGGGCCAAGCAGAACCTTGAGACTGGCTGTCCCATATATTAGGGAGAAACAAAGCTGGATGGAAAGGACACAGACACTGAAGAGATGGCAGATTCCTTGTCACTTATTAGTAGCTGCCAGTCCTCCCCAGGAGGCCCTGACTGTCTGTCTTGAGCTGCTGAGAGATTTTTGTTAAGATGCTGGCTTT
The DNA here is from genome assembly GCA_013400775.1 of Chaetops frenatus. Taxonomy (NCBI): domain Eukaryota; kingdom Metazoa; phylum Chordata; class Aves; order Passeriformes; family Picathartidae; genus Chaetops; species Chaetops frenatus. Next base: position 525,637 of record VZTR01001352.1, on the reverse strand, counting down.
ATAATGTGCACAGCACTCAGCTGCCAGTCTGATGGGCCCTGTAACCTCTGGGGGAAAAGGGGTGCAGTCAAAATCAGGCCAGCATTGTCTTTTTATATTTGAATAGAAAATCTTTTTCAAATAACCTAAAAGGGAAATAGGAGGCCAGAACAACTGTCTATTTAATGACCCTTCTGTAATACAGCAAGATAAAAGGAATTTTTAGGCAGCTCTAGGCTCTCATTCTGCTTTACCAACAAGTCACTGTTTTCTTACTGATAGTTTTGAGTGTTTACACTGTCAGCTCCAAAAGATCAATCTAGGAGGCTGAAAACCACATTTTTAGTCTCATTTCTCCATTGTGGAATGAAAAAAACAGTTCTGAGTCCTGGCATTCCTATATCCAGCTCTAGGCAAGCTGCTTCACCACTGCATGTGTGTAATGGGGTTGCCTTACCTGCCCATCTACAGTACATGAGCTGGGAGTTTGGGATTAAACCGGTCAATAAAATCCAGTCTTGGAAGAGTGAGAGTAGAGAAACAGTTGTATAAGCCTACAGTCTCTATCCATGGCTGAAGCCTAACAGAGATTTGATCTATGCTGTACCAAGCCAGATGTCTGATATATTCTCTTCTGAGACAGAACCATGAGAAGCTCTTGTGCAGGCAGGGTGGATTGTTATCTTTGGGCCAACAAGCGATGTTGTTCGTTTGGATTTTGCCTGAACAGGGGCTAATCCCTGCAAAAGAGTAAGAAATGAGAACCAAACCCATTCCTTTTAAACTCCCTCCAAAGAGTTTAAACACTACAGAAGATGTTTTATGACCATGGACTGTGTGCCATTGCTGGGAAAGTCACTAAAGGTAACAGCAACATGAAAGTTTCACTTTCTTTATGAAGAGATGAAACAAGCCTTTTTTTCTAATTGTAACATTTCAGCTCCTCTGTTCTTGGGTTTTCTGTGAGGTGAGGGAGGCAGAACTAGAGCCTTTCTTTTCCTCCTTACTCTGTGGTAGGATTGCCTAAGTGAAAGCAAGGCCATTCTGGGGTGTAGGTAAGAATGTGAAGTTTTTGCACAGTTCTTCCTCAAAATGAGTTTTCCTTGCTAGAGTTTTCAAGAGGGATTCTGCTTTTTTTCCTAGCCTGCCTCCAGCAGTGCCCGATAAATGACAGCTATTACCAGTGTTAAACTTTCAATAAGAAACCTGCTACCTTTGGGATAACACTTCTTTCTTGCACTGCTACAGGAATCAGCTTATGCCCCAAAACATGAGTTTTGATGACTTGCCATATGACATTATTATCTAGTTAAAAATGTAAGTTAATTATAGACTGTTGGCCCTTTCCAGTGAGCGCATCTGTGGCTTGCAGGGGCTCTGACCTCCTTTGGCTGTGAGCAGTGTGCACTGACTACAGGCATTGTGGAAATATAATTTCTCTTCACTTCCCTGCCAATGCTCGAGTGACGATGTGCTCTCTTGTTATGAGGCAGAATAAAATTTAGAGGCTAGTCACGGTGAAGGTAGTAAGAAAAGAAACTCAGAGACCTCAGTAAATTTTCCTTCTAAGTGTTCCCTTTTCAAAGGTAAATGGTCTTATTCTTTGTAATCTCTCCCTGTGTGTTAACAGCTTTCACAATGCTAACTCTTTTGTAAGAAAAGCACATTACAATCCCAGTCGAGTTTATCTCTGGTACAGGAGCCAAAGAAGGAAGAAGCCAATACGCTTTTTAAAATTCTCTCTTTACAGTCCACCAGCTACTCAGCACACATGTATTGTAAATTCAAGATGTGGATGTTACTCAAAGAAGCAACTATGATGTCACAAGTGTTTTAATAGCCTATGATTTATTTTCCTAAGTGCTTTATTAAGATGATGCACAACAGCATTTGGAAGCCAAATGCTGCCTTAAAAAAGACTTGGAGGAGTTATTTTCAATCTCCTGACTTTTCTTCCTCAACACAGTAATTTGTTTGATTGGAGCAAAAGGGCCCTGGATTCAGAACAGGGATTCTACTTCTTATTTAGTGTTTCTTTGTGCGTTGATCAGCCCAGTTTGGGATCTGAGTGAGCAGGAGCATGAAAGAACTTACTGTGATATGAGAGAGCTGCATGATTCAGAGAGCAGGATACTGGCTGGGTTTGGAGGTTTGCATTCTGTCGCTGGATGGGTTTGTGGCTCTTTGATAGGGAAATATTTGGTTTAGTCATAGTCAAGAATCAGCAAATTCATGAGAACCAGAAGTTGTGTGCAAGGAATCCTCTCCTGGCAAGGTATTTCTGATGGCATTCAGGAAGGTTAGCTGTAGGTGCAGTGATACAGGGCCTCTTTGCCATTAGTCATAAATCTGGTATAATTTCCAAGTTTTGAGACAGGCAAGATAGTGAAGCAAAATGAGACCTGAGGTAGTCACAGTGGGCAAATGGATGGCTTAGTAAGCTGAGATCACTTGAAAAAATGTATTTTAGTTCAACAAAGAATAATAGCAGGACAAGTGCTGGAGGCTGAACTTACAGGACTATGTGATATCTACTTACAGCATGGAGAAAAACTGGACAGTGTGTAATAGACAACAAACTGGACTTCACGTCCCATTGTGAAAAGACTGAAATGCATTGATCTGATCAATGATTGTGTTAGCCAAGGAGCCAGGAGCTGAAGTTTTGAAGAAATTAGAGCCTTGAAATATTTAAGATTCTGACTTGGCATGTAAAGATTATTAAGACAGCCTACAAATTTCAATAAAACTCTTCCTAGGATGGGATTTCTGGGCAAAAATTAAAGTGACTAACTGAAATGTTGATTTGAATTAAAGAATAGACATAAAATTAAACAGACCAGAAATCTTCTCCTAAGGTCATGGATATAGCAAATGCATAAAATTGCAACTGAAAGGGAAGAAGGTAAGAATGGTGGAATAAAGTGGCCAGACGATTACTCAGGGTAGGTAAAGGATGACACATACCAATGAGAAGTGGGAGAGGAAATCTGATTTTTGGAGCAAAAAAGATTAGATACGGTTAAGGTGAGAAAGGATGCGTGAGGAGCCTTCTGCTTGTAGAAACTGGTGTTAATTCACTGACCTGAGTCAAATAACACCACTTTCCACAAGCTCCAGAAATTACTTCTGGCCAGTGATATAAAAGCAGCATCACCCTTCTTGTTAGGCTTTTCACCTTACCATTGATATTACTTTGATGCCTACTATTACCACTTTGCATTTTAATGATGTTAAAAAGCTAAATAAACAGAAAAGGTGGGTGGAAATACAGTTAGTGTAGCTGTAAAATCCATTCAATCTATGTCCCATTAGAAAATAATGGCCAGTATTGTAATAAGTATGAATTCATTTTTCAGACCCTCTCTTAACATAATTATAAAAGTACTGGGCTTGATAGTTCTTCCACACTTAGGTGCTATTTTTTGTTTCAGAAGAAACATGCTGAGTCAATTGGTTTAGAAAGAAGATGTAATAAAGCTCTCAGAGTAAACAGGGTTTGTTAATTTGCAGAATTTCTGTTGAAATTGCGTGAAAAGAACATGTGTAGAGATATAATAGCCTCATTTATATTTGTGGATTATCTCTGATACACAGTAACTCCTGAAATGCTCATCACTGCTCTACAAAAAAAGGGAAATAATTGTGGTTTTCAGTTTGGTTTTGAAGAAAATGAAAGATCTAGAGCTATTATGTAGAGGAGCTTCATGTTGCAATTTACCCCCAAACCAAATCCATAATCCAAGTCTGTCTCATTTAACTGAGGGAATGTGTGAGGCTATCTACTCCTGTTATAATAACTATCATTCTAGCCTTTTTTTATTATAAGTAATTCCATCAAGTCATTAAGAATTGATCATTGAAAAAAGAAAGATCTGCTGCAGTTGTACTGAGGGCTGTTTTGGATTGAACCAAAGATCCATTTGATCCAGTATCTTCACTGTGAACCTGCAGCAGGTAAAGATGTCAAGGGTACAGGAACAAGGCTAAGCCATGTGTGTTACTTTTTTGATGTAACCTTTCAGCTAATACTGACTTCTGGCTCCACAGCTATTTAAAACAGCAGAAGTGTTTAGTGGAGGTATTTATTAGCCCTAGTGGGTGTATCCGTGAGGTTTATTTGTTGTTCTCAGAATCTGTCCATCATTTGAACCAATACAATCTTTTAGTATCTGTGAGGATGGACAGCTGGAAAGCACCAGGTGGTTGTTGGCCTCTGGCAGCTGCAGAGAGCTGAATTAGTGCTTGAGAAGGAAGAGGCTTTTCTGTGCCTTTCGCCATCCAGTTCCTTTTTCCTACGCCTCTTTGTATTTTTGAAATCTTAGCGTGTGATGAAGGCAAACTCACCCAGCTCTTTTTTATCTTCTAAATGAACTTGCCACTCAGCATGTTGGAGAGTGAAAGTGACAAAGCAGTAAATGACATAAAATTTCACTTGTGTGTAACCTTTAGGGCAAGGAGCTTCATACAGCATCTGGAGAACAGAGTGTTCTTGAGTTCTATCGATTGCTCTTTAAGCATTGCTTTATCCTTTTAATGAACAGAGAAACTAAAAAGGAAAACTTCAGAAAGCTTCACTCAGTAGCTAAGGAAAATTCTGGCTCCTCAGTCAACTTTTCCTGTCGTACATTTGTATCACGCTGCCTACTAGAGGATGGAAATATGGAAGACTAAAACAATGATGGTTTTGGATGATCTTCAGCTCTGTATTGCTTGCAGGCTAACCAACCAGGTTGTTCCTACCAAATCAGAAATAGTTTTCTCTTCAGAGCAGTGGCAACATTGTTGACTCTTAAGACCCAGTTGGGATGAACATCAGTTACTCCTATTTAATTTGTGGGCCTAAACCTACAATGGGTTATTGGTTCGTTAGTTGAATTTTCTGAAAGAATTTGGTGGCTTCCCTGCCTTCTTGTGGTTGAACATGATGGAGTGAATTGAATCTACCTTATCCTTCCCTGTTTGATAGATCTGACTTCCTGGGAGAAAGAGCTGCTCCAAAAGTACCTATAGAAGTCTTGGTCAGAAAGGAAAAAGCGGAGGAAGTTAAAATTCTAGTGAGCTGTATCTTCTGTCTTCTGAGAATGAGATCTGAAAGGCAGCATTAGCTTCTGTAAGGTCTGGAAGTTCACCATCTGATGGGATGAGTCAGCCTCTACTGGCTGCAAAATAGCTTTTCAGTGCTGGAAAGCTGGGGACAGGGGATGCTGCAGTTATTGCCAGCATTGTTCTCCGTGGCTGCAGGTGATGCCTTGCATGGGGTCGTACCAACACTCACCCTCTCCGCCTGTCCTTGTGCAGAAATGCCTCCTCGCCCTCTAAGATTGAGCACTGACACCTGTGTTTGTAACTTTGGGTCTCTGTGTTTGATGGTGGGCTTTTTCTTAATTTGCAAAACACAAAGAGGCCATACCTCAATCTGGCACACAGAGAAAGTACACGAGTTGCCTGGTCTAAATCCGGCTGCATAATTCCATTCATTTTGGAACCCAATTTATTTCTCATAGGAGCTGATGTCTTCCAGCTGCACCTAATGAGGTCAGATTCATCCAGGAAGGGGTAGAGGATGCTGAGTGAATCAGCAACATCTCAGAAGCCTCAGAGCCTTAATTTACATGTGTATTTGGCCTACACTTGACAGTGATCATGTACATGCCTTTATATCCCACTGGGCATTGTCATCCTGTCCTCCCACATAGGTTTGTCCCTTCCTTTCCTTTCTAAAATGTTGCTTCTCTGGCCTCCCTGCTTCTGACATTTTCTTTGTTAGTTTCAAGAAGCTTTAAGTGTTGCTCTGAAAGCTAAATAATATATTTATATTTTCTTCTGGAACATCACACAGCAGTCCAGAACTTTCCTGAATGCAGATGTCATAAACATTTGTCTTCTTAATTACTAAACCTCTAGCAGGCTTTTATGTAATTATACAGGGTAATTACACAAACTCTCCTGTAAACTGTCATTAAGTCTGTGGAAAGGCTTGTGTAGATTTCAATAAGCTTTGGGTCAGGCTGATTACCTATCTAAAAAGACAGAATTTTTGTTGTCTGATTTGTTTTTTCTCTTCTCTACCATCCAAAAGAACACAAAGTTCTTTTGAATCAGTATTTGCAAAATGGCTCCTTTCTGTTTCTCTGGGCACTACCCAGTAACAGACCACCCTGGAACACAGTCCTTGCACTGTGCCTGTTCCAGCTGAGTGTCCTGGGATTTGGGTGGATACAGCACACAGGTGAGCCCAGTGCAGCAGGGGAACAAAGTGTTGCTGGCACATCAGGCAGTGACTCTCAGGTTGCTGCATAATTCTTGGAGGAGTTTGCGCTTTCTGGTTTTGGCATCCTATTCCTAGGAGAGATGTGCAGTGTGAATAGGTGCTAAAATTGATAACAGGGATTAGTGAACTGAGAGGGCTCTGTGAAGAATCAAACTCAGTTGCCTCAACAGTATGAATAGGGTTATCACCCATGGGATCAGAGATGTTAAGGCAGAGGTAAATTTTAAGGAAGAATTTGTCTGAGGATCAAATAGGTGGGGGGGGGATAGGTTTGATCAGTGGCCAGCTAAGGCTGTTGTCCTTGTTATGCGTTATTTGGGTTACTGGGCCCTCTCTGGGAGACAAAACAGGAAAAAAATATTGTCAGGTGTCCCACAGTAGCTGTTTGACTTTCCTGACCAAGCTTAGCTCTGTTTCTCTGCAGCACAGTGCCACAGCCTGTCCTGCTCTGTGGTTCTGTGGAGTGGCTGCAGGTGCTTGCCCTGCTTTTTAGGCACCAGCTGTGCCCAGTGTGTGCCTCTGGCAGTGCTGTACAGCTGTGGCAGAGACCTGTGGCAGACAAATCTCATCTGCTCAGATCATGAGCTGGCACTAGTCCTGCCAGAAGGCCCAAGCTTGCTGCTCCTGATTTACAGAGCTCACAGGACAGTCTGTTCAGAACCTCAGCTATATCTGAAATTTAACTCTGAAATATCTAAATGCCAAAGGGAAAAAAAAAGGATAAACTGCCAAGAGGCCTAGATTCTCTGAAGGAACAGGGCTGGCACCATACCTCTTCCACTGACAGAGTCCTGCAAAGATGAGGTAGTTGCACTCAAGGAGCTGAACTTAGCAGCCTCTATATTGGACAGGACTTGTCAGCACTATCAGCTGAGTTAATGCCCAGTGGTGCAGTAAGGGAGATCCACTGTTACTGCTGCCTTTCTGTCAGAGTCATAGAGTAGACAAGTAATAATGTCTTCATGCAGTATAAAAAGACTGTTTCATTAATTGAAATAATAGACTAGGACTGCCTTTGTCTGGAGGTAGAGAATAGGGATCTAGACCCAGTCCCCAGGCAGGGGTGGATGTGATTTACTTACTGTTTGTGTTCCAGTGCTGTCATTTGCTGCACTCTAGGCTGATTTGCTGGGATTAATTTATGATACTTTCTTACTAGTGCTTCCCCTAAAGTAGACTACTGCTCCATTGCCCACCAGCACAGCAGATCAGATGATCTATCAATTGCCACAAGAATCACTTCTCGTGTATTTTGCCTGTCTTCATTCCTGATTTTCTAAAGCAAACTTTACTTTTAGCTGCTGCTCTATCTCCTGCATCCTTTTTGCTCTGTCAGCCAAAGACTTCTATTCCAGCAGGTCCTAAAGGTGTGCTTTTTTAATTCCCTGGTAAATTTTGAAATTATTCCCCAGCTGGTACCAATCACTGGGATGAATATAGGCGTGCTGATTAGCTGCTGTGACAACTCTGTCTAATTAGTTGAGTTGGTTTCTCCTTCTCTGAGTACTCAAAGGAGATGTTTGGTTCAAAGTTTTATAAAGGTGAGCTAGGAGTTAATCATTATGCACAAGTCCAGAGGCTGAAGACTGATCAGCCTTTGATCTAGCTTAGCAACCTTAATGGAGGCAGTAGAGGCCTTATGTTTCAGAGGTAGCAGTACAGTCATTAGAGTTGACCACTTGTCCCTCTCAGTTTCTCTGTAGAATAAGATTCCTTTACCTGCTCACCTTTACACAGCCCTCAGAAGATACATTTGAGTTCATGCTCAGACAAAAATAGTGACAACAGGCATTTTACCTTGGCTGTCCATTTTTTTCTTTGACAGTTGAGCAACATCATATTTGGGAATGGTGGCTTCAGTTAAATATCTCCTTCCTTGGGAATAGAAACTCAATAAAGAACTGGGACCTAATCCACAGAAATTTCCCCGAGAACTGTCGATGTCTGGAATGTGAAAGTGGGACTATAAATGTTTCATAGTGCCAAGATTAGCCTTATTTTCACTTCCTGGCCAGTAAGAACTCCCAGCATTGGTGGTTAGATCTGTTCTGCAGAATATGGTTATGTTCCTAAGTCTGTGCCTAAATACAGTTGGTCTTCTTCCACCCTTTTCAACAGGGCTGAAGAAATTTGGTAACATATGCTCTTTTCTTTTGGTGTCTGTACACCCCTGGGATGAAAAGTGTATCTGGCATATGCAAAGGTAGAAGAGTTCAGGGTGATTTTCTTTTTTTGGTAGCAAGGGGTTCAGTGTCTGGTGTTGCCACAAGCAATTTTGGAGTGTGCAGTTCTCTCCCACCCTCTGGTTCCCTCTTCTACTGTCCTGCATCAGTGACCAAGCCATCAAGCCAGTCTTGGAACACTTCTTTTTTGGCTACCTGTTTACAGGGTTTGGGATTGTTTGTCCCACTTGGATGTCTTACTGATGGATTTTCTGGGTGGTTTGAACTAATTTGGATTGTAACACATTTCTTCCACAGACACAATTGCTTCTTCACCCACAGGTTGAAGCCCTTCCTCTGCCTGATTATGTCAATGTCCCTTAATGGTCCTTAAGGACCATTTAAGAGGTAGCTTTTCCTGAGCAATGCTTTCTTGTTTCCTCCATTCCCTTCTGTGTCATCTTTTACACCATCTTGAAATGTCTTTTATAAAAACTGTTAGCAGCTCAGGAATCCAATAAAACGTGTAGTTTTTTAACTGTTAATAACTTCAGGATTTTTCCCATTAAGTTTCAACATGAAGTAAGATAAATAAAATCAAAGGAGTTTTATTTCATTCTCTTCAACAGTTCTATTCTACTCTCATAACTAAAATATTCCCACAAAAAGACACTTATTTTAATATCTTCTCACACTGCCACCCAGGCTGAGTTCCTTGACTCTCAGCAGCCTCACACAGTGTTGATAACTTCGTGGGACCACTGCTGTGCTGTGTGTGGATGAGTCAGCTTTCCATTTTCAAAGCAGCTTTACTTTTTTTCTTGCAAACACACATTTCTCAAAAAACCCCTCTGGTTTACTTTCTGAGGTTTGTCATGGTCCTCCCTCAGAGCCACAGCTGTCCCCATTGCTGTGACAGTGCCTGTCATGTGCAGCCACAGTTTACAGCCACCTGACCTAACTGGTTCCATGTACAGGGGCTTTCCTTGCAGAACCTCCTCTTTGTTTGCTGATTGTAATGAAGTTAAAAGAGCCAATCCAGTCTTAGCTGCACCTCATACCTGATTTTTCTTGCTGGTAGTTGAGATTATCCAGGTTATTCCTTTTTCTTCCCTCTTTTGAACCAGTAAATTTTGTTACACTGGAAATGTGCAGAATTCCATTTTTATTTTAATGAACTGCTGCTGGGAGAGTCCTTCCCTTTTTGAAACCAATCACTTTGTCAGCTTGATTAGTCAAATTGCTGGTGAATCTATTACTCTTCTCCATAATCATGAGTGTGGTTGCATTATTGAACATCTTTCTGTCCTACATACAAGCAGAGTTCAAAGGGGTGAAGGAGAGCACCACCCCACAATAATTAGTAGTACAGTGGCTAAGAGAGCTCTCTTCAGATGGAGGATGCTCCTAAATTGAAGTTTTGTATTATTTGAGAATGACTACATCTCAATGTTTGCCTTGCTGTATAGGAGGATTTGCTTGAAGCTAATTTCCATGTATTGGTGGTTGCTGCAGTAACAGCCCCAGCTGCTGTTTTAATGCTTGGACAGCTCTGGGTGCGTCAGTGCTTTAGCTGACTCTTCTGCTGAGTGCTGTCCTCTCTCTCCTGGACTTCTCACATCTCAGAACTGAAAAAATATGATGTTCTGCAAGGAAATTCCATTCAGGAGCTTTTCTGTAAAGTTTTGCTTTGGCAGGTTGGCATTTTCTAAAGTGAAAACATGTCTGAAGCATTTCCAAGTGACCCTGCAGATGACTGAATTAAATTTCAGTTTTATCCCTGAACTTGCAAACACTGTGTTCCTGTGTATGTGGCTTTGTTTTTTGTTTCATTGTGGTTTTGGTTTTTGTTCTTTTGTTCTTTTTTTTTCCCCCCAACCACTCTGTCTAGACAGAAGCACAAACCTGTGAACTAATGAAGATTGTTCAGGAAGTGTGACAGCACAAATGTCAAAAATAGTCTTAGAGGTTTTTCCAGGACTCCAGGAGAACTTGGGAGTTGTCAGGGAAATTTACACCATGATGGACTTGCTTAGCTGCCTGGACAAACTTACTTGGCTGTCTAGACAAATAGAATTTCTGTTTTATGAGGAATTTTGCATTTTTTAAATGATAGTAAAGCATGATAGTAAAAACAACTGTAAAACCAGTCACTAAATGGATGATGTCATTCAGCCAGCTACTAGAAAGGTTGGACAGGGCCCTGGAGGATATTTTGATTTTATTCAGAGACTGAGGGAGAACATCCTTAGGGAAAATTCATTTTCAGTGAAAAAGATCTATTAGGACATATCACATTCTTGTATGGGTGCCACAGTAACAGCAGGTTACAGGCTCTGCTTTACTGTTAACAGTGAAAGGCTCATCAGCAATGTGGAGGCACCACAAGATCTGATGTCACTGTGTTCTCTAGAAGTTCTGGTTCAAGGACTCACATGCTACCAGCACAAGCTTATTTCTTGGGTTTTATTTGTGATGATGCCAGCTGTCTCCAGCTGCAGGGTGCATGGAATTGGGCTATGCTGAGAGTGCCACTGAGACAGCATTACAGGTATTGCCTCTGTGCTTATTGTGCTGCTTATTCTCCTGGAAAGCCCCAATGCCTCTGACAGGCACAGGAGCAATAACCAATCCTCATGAGATGCACACACAATAGCTCCTCTCTTGCACAGAGAGCTGCTCCCACTGCATTCCTGGTGCTGCAGCTATTAGAAATAAGAAGTCTGACTTGTCAGGGGCTTGGCCAAACTCCCCCAGCTCTGCCTTCCCTGCTTCCTGTGGGATGGTCTGGCCTCAGATCTCGAACAGTGGGGCAGGGATATTTCAGTTTCTTCCACATGTCTGAGCAGTCCCTGGGCTGGCTGTGTGGGCAGGCATCAGTGACCCTTCTCTCTGTGGGTACCTGACACTTTTCTCTTTTGGTTGACATGCCTCTCTTGAAGCCAGCCTGAAAACTGTTTGCACTTGAAGCAAGTGGAGCAAATTCTAATTTGTCTGGAATGGGCCCTCCTGTTAAATGTTAAACTGACCTTTTCAAGAGAAATTTACTTGATAGTTCTAAGTGAAGTCCTGCTTTAAGCTAAACCTGTCACTACAACATGATTAAAATCACTTAAATGTACATCAGTTGCACATATTATTAATGGAAATTGAAATCAGCCTAAATGGTAACCATAAATTTTAAAACAGGGGAAAGAGGATGGAGTCAGAAAAACCCATACATGATGTGAAGGTTAAGGTGCCTTATTCAAAAATTAGATGAGCTGAACAGGAAACTTTATTCTGAATAAGTGAAAAATCACAGCCTCTTTTTTTCATGTATTTACAGTCCTCCAATTCTCATCTACTGAAAAGGGGAATTCAGAATTGGTAGGAATTTGACCTGTGAAGATGTAGAAGGATTCATCACAGTTGTCTGCTCTTATTTCACCTGCTACAAGACCTTTAAGCAATAAATGATTAGATTTCTGGCAGGTGGTGAAGGCGGGGGGTGTGTGTGTGTGTGGGGATAGTGCTGAAAGGGGGATTTGGGCCATACGTGTGGTAAATGAATGTCTGCTCCCCACTTGAACTGCACATTTTAAAGTCTTGCACCTGTTCTTGCCTCCTTCCCTTCCCCACCAGAGTCACAGCTCCAGTGTTTGGCTGCTGTAGCAGCTGTTACTTAAAGTGTCTGTTCTAATTGGGCACTAATAAATCAAAACTGAATTGAAGACCTTCCACTTAGAGTCATTTATCAGTGACTTTCTATCACACAGCAGGGTAGGACTTGGCAACCATCTCCCAGAGAAATGTCCAGGGACTTATGAAGGTCCTTTTTGAGGATATTGTCTTTATGTAGCTGTGTGACCTTTGTAATTCCAAGTGCAAATCAAATCTTTTGTAATTAATAACTCTTTTTCTACCAGCCTTGGCTTTCACACAGGTGAAATTAGCATGGCTTTTTCCAGCTGTTTTGGGACATTGGGAGTTTATGGGACTTTTGTGGTCAAGTGTGAAATTTGGTTGGCAAAGCTGAAATTTTTTGAGTGTGTTAGAAGGCACACCTTTATTAAGGGCGTCGGTGGTGGCTGAGGATGACAGGTCTGTTACAAGGAGGTGGAAAGAATTTTCAGGTACTTGGCTGAGTTCCTGTTGCTAGCATTATTGTAATGACTAGATTGTATAATTAATGTCTTTATACACCCACATCTTTGGAAAGACCTTCCTTATCACTTAAATTCCAAATAAATTAAAAACAGATGGCTTGTGGGGAAAATAAGTCAAAATTTTTTTTTTTTTTTGTTGTTGTTCTTGTTTGTTTGGTGTTGGTGTTGGTGTGGTGTTTTTTTGTTGTTGTTGTTTTATTTTTGGGGTTTTTTTGTTTTTTTTAGGGGACTTGAATGTAGGTTGTGAGTAGTGGATGAATATGCCCCATCAGTAAGGATTTTAGTGTCAGGGACTCTTTTAAAGATGTTTCAATCTGCAGTCCTTAATTTCTCGCAACAGGAAGAGTTAATTAAAATAAGATGTTGCAATGCAGGGCAAAATAGTAACCTGATCTTGTGCCAGATGTTTCTTATATGGAATTTACAGCCAAGCTTTAAGTTACTTTTATCCTTTAACTTACTTTTATGTTTTACCACTAACATGAAAGCAAATCCCATTTTATCTGTAGCTGGTGCTGACTTGAAGAGATGACTTTCAAAATCAAAGAACCCGAAGAGCTGAGCTCATTTCTAGACTGTCAGCCTGCAATTCCTCTATGCACAAGTGCCCAGGGTATCAGTTTGCTAATGGGCTGTTTGAACACCTCACCTTGACCACAGCTTGCTCTACTCTTGACACGCAGCACATGCTCCTGACCATTTTTTCTGTGGAGTGACTGGGAGCATGCATTCTCTGCAGGCCTGGAAAACAGTATTAATCTTCTGCTGTGTACTTTCATTTCATTTCCTGTAAAAATCCATCTTCTGCTACTGGAGTTGACCTAAGGTTAAATGTCAGAGGAACAAATTACTGTCACTTGCTCAGTACCCCAAGAGTAGCTATAAATAGCAAGCTTTATAAACCCCATTGATCCTTGAGATGCACAGTGATAAATATGCTTCTACCAACCAAGAGGAAAAAAAGTAAAGCTGCGTGGCTCTGGGTGGTGTCTATTATTTGCAGCTGACACAAATGGTAGAACTGTATCACGCAGATTGCTTTAGAAAGGAAAACAGTAACACTGACTGTATTTTTCTGCTTTAAAGCATTAATTAATGATTCTTTGGTAGAGTAGTCCAGTAGCAAAGCTTTTATGTCCAGCAAGAACAAATTCTTTCTTAGGTACTCTGGTGTGCTAAGAGTTGAGCTAACAGCTTAGTGTGTTCACTGCTTGGATGCAGAGAATGAATTGAAAACCTTTCCAGTGGAACAGTTTTCTTCTGGGAAATGCAGCATTATTCAGATAAATCTTCTGCAATATTTTAAAAATGAAATCTTGACAGAAAATAGAGGAATAATCTGAAATGGAAAATGTGTTTCATTTTGATTTTTCTCCTTGTTTCATTGGAGCTTTTTTTCCTGTAGGGTGACAGCCAGACTGTGGTATAAAATATTCAATTGAACGGATAATGATAACACTGGTACAAGTGAAATTAAATACTCTGAATTACTATTTTTTAAATTTAATCTCTATCTCTCTGTATTCTTACTCCATCCAGATTTTGGGAATAATGGTATTTTAAAGCAAAGCAAAAAAAAAAAACAAAAACAAAAAAAAAAAAAAAAACCAAAAAAAAAAACCCAAAAAAAAAAAAAAAAAATAAAAAAAAACAAACTAAAAAAAAAAAACCAAAACAAAAAAACCAAAAAAACCAAACAAACAACAAAAAAAACCCAGCATTGCCTAAGGGATGAGAATTGCATCTTCCAGCTAACTTTAGTATGAATTAATGCATGAAGCACATTTTTAGCTGGTTTTAAAATGCTACTGGTCCTTAGGAGTTACTCAATTATGAAAACTAAGGGGCTTGGACAGTGATTTTGACAATAATGTCTTGGGCTGTCCGAATCTTTTAAGCTTTCTAGCTGTTGATTTGCACTGGCAGGACAGAATGAAGATTGCGTATTGTGTTGCAAATGCTTGGATGGTGCTAGCCAGAAAATCTTTTCTCTGGCTTTTAGTACGTACCCTGCAGAAGACCTGCAGTGCATTTATGGCACAGTAAAACTGCTCCTTACTCTTAATTGGAGGTGGGCTAAAGTGGCTTTCTGGATGTATAATGTGGCTGTGGGTGCTAAGGCAGCTCTACTGAACAAGTCTGTCAGACTTTCTAACTGAGCTCAGCCTGCTGTGAGTGTTTTTTTAGCCAAGCTGCAATGACCTCAGTGTTATGATGGGGTGGGAAGTGTAGGACATGTACAGTTGTCTCATCTCCCTGATTAATGGAAAAGCTTCCTGTTGCTCTGCCCTCAAGCTAGAAAATCCATTAACCACCCCTTGGGGTGCCTGAAATTTATTCTGGCCATTACCATCAATTAGAAAGTTAATAGCGTGATGATTGCTGGGCTCCAGTCCTAGCTATTTGTGTGATTTACACCAGACTGGGGTGAAAATGGGAAGAATCAACACTCAAGGAACCACTTTATGAGCAAGAATTTGGCATTAAGGGTGTGCTGATGTCAGTATGCCCCTGTAAACATATGGCAAAAAGAATCATTAGTCATTCTCAATCCTAATTTAAAAGGCAGCTTTTGATTTAAGCATATGGAAGAACGATTTTAATATCCATCACAGCTAAGCTGAGATCTGTTTTGTTGATAACCATAAGCTGTGAGTGAGGCTGGGCCTGTGGGAATGGCTGGCATTCTGAACTGCAGTGCTGCAGAGTGTTCACCACCCTGATGAAGGAAGGGCAGCAATTTGCGTCCTACCCTGCTTGTTTGTTTTGACAAACGAGTCAGGTGGATGAGGAGACCTTCCAGACTGGTACTCTTCCACTGATACCCCAAAATTCCTTTAAGGTAACAAAGAAAAAAGCCTATTGTCAGTAAACTTCCATTCTTTTCTTTGGGGTCTTTCAGTGAAAATACTGTTGTGATGGCAAATGGGAAAGTATGGAAAACCAGTACTATGGACTTGGGATCAGAGAATGCTTGGATCACACACACCATCAGATGAGCGAGTGTCAATAACCTGTCAGCTTCTGGTGTGTATTTGGTATTATATTTTTGGTATAAATTAATTAGCCACCAAAAATTAGTGGTTACCGGTCCTTCCCACGTGCATCCAGGTGCTGTGGCACAAGATGACTCACAGAGCAGGAGAGATGGCACTGGCGTTTCAGCCAGAGCAGCACTGGAGCCAGCCTCTGGAGCCTGTCACTGAGAGGGTCAAGTGGATGTCTTGCTTTGCTGGCTGTTCCTTTGTTTCTCCCTGCTGGCTTTCACCCAGCACTGGATTAGAGCAGCTAAAGGGGCTGTGACTGCCAACCTCCCTATGCTGCTCTTGACTTCTGCTGCCTCAGTCAGTGAGGGACTGGAGATGGGTCTGTGAGGCCACAGGGAGATGAGAAGCTGAAAGAGAATTTGAGGGGGAAGGTTGTGGAAAGAACTCTTCTGCTGCTCAAGCAGTGGGGAGGGAACACCCAGTTCCTTCCCCGTACTCAGTGGCAAACGCCAGCCTTGCTGGGAGTCTGATAACCAAGCAAAATAGGTGGTAAGTCCACAGTTATTTTTCCAAAGTCCTCTGCCCTTCACATCCTACCCCCTTTCCCAGAGCTAATCCTGCAAGTTGCCATTTAGCACAGCAGGGAGAGGTTCCAGAATGTAGCTGACCCTGCAAAACAGGGTTGCCCATAGCAAATAGTGGATTTAGAGTCCACTCCTGCAAAACAGTGCCTTGGAAACACCTCCAGAACAGAGTCCAGTCAAATCTTAGTGCATTATTTTTCACACAAAAATTTGCTAATTGTACACTTGACATAAAATCTTCATGCCTTGCATTCTGACAGCAAAGATCCTTCTGATCTCCTGGAAGCAGTTGCTTCCAAGCAAGCACAAACTGACCATTGAAGCTACCCAGTTCCATGTTTATGATGGTTCAGCTCCATAGTAAATAGTTTGGATTTACATGAGGCTGTGATCAGGATCTGATCTCTGATCAGCAGGCAGAGGAGTGGGGAATCTGAATATGGATTTTATCAACTGCCAGAATAGTCTGTTCTTAGCCTGCTGACATGAGAAACCATTATACTGGTAATGTTAACAGGGGGTTTGTCCATCAAACAAGATGGGGCAAGTGTCTAAAATTAGAAAAGGGAGGAGGGGAAAAGTGCATCATTCCCATCTAATCCAAATTCAGTCTTTTTTCAGGCTCAAATATTTGATGTTGCTCTTTTCTTTGGGTATCCAACCTTTATGCAGCAATGTCTCTGAAGCCTGAAGATAAAAATCCCTTCTCCACAATACAGTGTAATGTTACTTCTGCTAAAAAAGGCAGTGGCATCAGAAACGGATATTTAAGAAGTCATTTAATGACATCTTACAAGCATAGAATGTCTCTGTATTTTTTTCACATGAAAGCTTGTTCTGAATTATGCTGTTCCATGGCTAGTTTGGTAAGATAGGAGGATCTGAAGAGGAATTATGCAATGGAATACATGTGTCACCAGAGCTAAAACAGATAAATCCACGTTGGTTTTTTAGCTTTACCTCACTATATTTTTGATTCTTTACTATTGATTATAGTAAATAGTGCCACAGACTATTTCCTCCCTAGGTTTTATTTTCCAGTAAATTTACCAGGTGTCTCCAAGAAGCTGAGTGAGCAACATGGGTTAGTTTGTTCCAAGGGTTGTTCACCATGGCTTTTACAGGTGTGATGGGTCTCTACACAGAATGCTATGCTTTAGCAGAATAGACATCAGCCAGACTTCAGGAGTTCAGAGACACAAGGTTTGCATCACAGCAAGGGCAGTGCAGATCAGTTCAGGTGGATCATTCTGATCTCAGGACAAGAGAGAGCTTAAGTACGTTTAGCACAATTTGCCCAAGGTTTCAGGTGATAAAAAAGCACTTACAAGACTTACAGCCTGATGCTAGGGCAGCTTTCAGTCCTGCCAGCCTTGGTGGTGTGCTTTAACCCCAGCTGGCAGCAAGGCACCACCCAGCTGCTCGCTCACCCCACACCCTGGCACGATAGTGAGGAGAATCAGAAAGAAATCCAAAACTCATCCCTTGAGACAAGAACAATTGTTGAAACAAAGTAAAATATAACAATTAAAGGGAAACAAAGTAAAATATAAAAATTAAAAGGAGTGAGCGGAGAGAGGTAAACCCCAAGAAAAACAAGTGATGCACAATACAATTGGTCACCACCTGCTAACAGACACCAAACTGTTCCCAAATTGTGATCAACCTCTCTTCCAGGTAACTGCCCCAGTTTATATAAACCTGGCATGATGGTAGAATATCCCTTTAGCCAGTTTGGGTCAGCTGTCCTGGCTGTGCTTCCTCCCAGCTTTTTGTACACTTTCTTACTGACACTAAACAGTCCTTGACTTAGGGTAAGCCCCTCTCAGCAACAACCAAAACATTGGTGTGTTATCAACATTATTCTCGTACTGAATCCAAACCAGAACACTGTACCAGCTGCTAAGGTGGAATGAACTCTGTCCCAGCCAAAAGCAGGATAATGGTTCTCATTCCTGTTCTACCCTGATTATTAGGAGGGTTCTTCTTTTCCCTGTCCTTGCATGAAGCAGTTTTAAGTCTTGCTGCTGTCTGATGCTGTGCATTATGATATGAGTGGATTTGCTCTCCTGTCTTGTCCAGCTGGCAACTCTTGCATGTTCATCGTAATTGACCATTTCCTTCACCTTTCACCTGACATAGATAAGAGTACGAAATAACCTCACCCTGATTGCACAATTTGCTTTCATCCCATACAACCTGTCTTGTCTCCTGTTGGAATATTCCCACTGTCATCATCCCATGACTTCTGAAGCAATTGACCAAATTCTTGTTAACCTTGACAGAGGAACAAGTATTCTCTTCTTCCATGGCTTGGTAATCTGAGTTACTAACTCTCCACTGAAACAGCAAGTTCAGCAAATTTATTTTTCTTGAACCATTACTTAAAGGAGAAACAAGCAGCTCATCTGTGTCACCTCCAGCTGATATCTCATAGCCTTCTCACTCCCCTATTTTCTTTCTTTCTGAATTGGGTAATATTTTAAAAAACTATCCCATGCAATAGGTAGACTGGGGATTGGATGATAAAACATGAGCTGCTTTTCCTGCTTGTCACATCTTTAAATTATTTATAGCAATAATCAGCTGAACTATATTAAGCCAAAAATTACAAGAAATTTGAGTGTGTAGGTTTCTGTTCATTTAGATTACTTCAAATAAAAGTTGATTGAAAATGAAAAGAAGAAAATTGAATTAATTTAACAGATTATGCAGAGAAATGTCAATTTAATAGTTTCCTATTGTTTCTTTGTAATTTTTTTACTCCCTCTCCAAGTCTTTTTGGTAGCTTCTGCAGGTAGGAAACTTTATTTTGTAATGAGAAAATTCTTCCCATGAGGGGAAAAAATACACATTTCATTAAACTCACAAAAATTTATTACTTAATTTGTAGTAAAACCTACAGTCACAACTACTGGAAGCAAAATATTTTTAAAATGGAGGTTTAAATCTGTTTTAAAATGCCTATTTAAACTCTTTAATTTTGTAGTTCATCCTTTTGCCATTCATAGCAAAATTTTTCCAATCCTTATTTACACACAAAACCCCAGAAAATTTAAAACTGTCAGGATGGAGTGGAAAGATGGTGGAGCCTGAGGGGACTTGAATTTGGCTCTGTCACAGACTTTTTTCAAATGTAGGATTAGTTATCTAGTCTTTCCCTCTGTTTCCCCACCTAAACAGTGGGAACAGTCCTATTTGCCAGCCTGCTGAGGGGCCTCATGAGAAAAAAGTAATCAGAAATGTGTTCAGTTAGGGAGTCAGGCATGTGGGAGGTCCCTTGGGTTTTGAAATACCTTAATTTTCTGTACCCTGGAGATGTCTATAAATTTAATTTCAACCTACCTGGATAAATTTGAAGTGTTTTAATGTGTGACATGTACAGTGCTGTTACAGATATTTAAAGAAATGCTGACCAGCTGTTTGGCCTGTCACAACTGTCAGACCACTGCCCCCTTGAACCAAACTCTTATATTGCTCTTATGAAGCTCCTTTCTACATGAAAATTCTGTCCAAGGACACAGGACTTACTGTGTTTACATCTTGCAATTGCCCTTCCAGGTGGAATTGTAAAACTCCATTCAAAATGTGTCAGTCTCCACGAGCTAAGCAAACAGATCCCATTAGAAATGTGAAAAGTCTTGGGGAATTATTTACACAATGAATTAAAAAGTCAGACAGTGGTGAGAAGTGTTCTGGTGAGGCAATGAGAAACTTTTTATGAAAAGAAAGAATGAGATTTAAAAAAAAAAAAGGTTTCACCCTGAATAACTGAGATCAGGCATCTTTACTTTCTGGAAAAAATACCAGAGTTGCACATGAAGGAGTTAAATCAAAAGAGGCATTAGACCAGAAGTGATATCTGTCAGTGCCTTGTGAAGGGCTTAACAGGAGGAACATATGAACATAAATGGCTAGCTGTTGAAGAAGACTTTGACATTACTAGCTTTTGTGAAACATGGTGGCGTGGCAAAAATCAATGGGAAACTTTACTACCTGGCTATGAAACCAAAGTTAAGAGTTTCAATTTAAGAGATGAAGGAATAGCACCTCAACCTCAAAGTCTCCCTAGAAAAAAAGAGTGTGAAAGTCAACAGCTCTGCAGCAGAATTTAAAAACAGGCTTAAAACATTGCATACAGGAATACAAATCTGCTCCAGAATTACCAGCTCCAATATTTTTTCGCATTGAGACATAAAAGATCATATTTAATGTCTTAATTATTCCTTTATTCAAAAACTTGTTCATTTGAAAGCCTTTTATAAGTGCAGCCTGTGGCTCTGCAGTTCTGCCTTCTGCAGTCTGAAAGGCTTCTTTCCAAAACTCTGCTCTTGTGGAGATTTACATGATAGCAACTGGCAAATCCTGTGCTCACCTGGCCATTCCCTTTGGAGGCAAACCAGGTGGCAAACTCAGTTATGTGCGAGGTTGGAACACAGGATCTAATAGTCATTGCTTAACTTAAAAATGCCTGCCTTGTGCCAGGGGTAAATTGATGTGCAGAAGGAGAAAAAGGCCAGAGCTCATCTCTTCCCACTGCTCCTGGTGAGGACAGGCTGCCCTGCTGTGCTGCTCACTGGGCACATTTACAGGGGCTTCTGGTCCTGCCTCCCAGGGCTGGCTGCCTCCCAGACCATGGGTAGAGCAGCAGGTTAAATTTACCGTGGAGGAAAGAGGGGGGATAAGGACAGGAAATGCAGTGTTCTCCTGGTGGGCAAGTTAATATGTGAAAACCAGGCGTAACTGGTGGGAAAGGGAAAAAAAAAAAAAGTAAATGGTGCCAATTAAATGATTGCTTCTTAATGATGTCTGTTATAACAAGTAGCTTAATCTGTTAACATGGGAAGAAAGCTGTACTCTGATAAGCAGGAGACACGAGACAGCTTAAAGTCTGCAAGTAATGTTTTTCTTTTTTTCTTGTGGAGTGTTCTGGGACGATCTTGATGCAAAAAAAAAAGCCCTCTTGACCAAATGATCAACTGTTTGATTCTTCAAGTCTTCAGCATCTTATGTGAAATAACTGCAGGCAACCTTAAATTTGTAACAAAGGAGAAAACAGCAACTTGCTAGGGAATTTATTTAGTCTATATACTCAAACTGACAGTATGAATGTCAGTCTGTGCTTCTTGAGAAATAAGAAAATTTCCATGGGGTTCATGTTGCTGGTTGATTCAGAATGCCTATTATAGTTGTGAAATATTGGTAGGAATGGATTGAGATATATTCATGACAGTAGGTGGACTAATGAAATTCAGTGACTTTATTTAAAATGTGCAGGAGTTTATTATAATACTGTAATAGAAATGTCATTTACTCTGACAGGAGGAGAGGGAAAAGCCCTGTCAATGAATAATAATGAAGTTATTTAAATGTCAGCTTTCTTGCAAATAGTTTGCAAAACAGAAATTATTCTATGTGTTTCTAGTTTTGTTTTAATCTATTACTGGGAAAGCCAGAGCTTCAATCCAACAATTTTGGTACATTTTTATGCTGAGACATGAGCTAGTAATCGTGAAAATGTTTATCTTCTTGCATTGTCTTCCACTTTACTGAAAAACCAGGGAGTCGGATTTTAACAGCCACTGGTAAAATTTGGGATTTAATGATAGCAATTACAACTAATATGGTGGGAGAGATGTGAAGTTCAGAATTCAGTCTAAATACTTTTATTTTCTGAATATTATTCTTCTACTATCAGTAGACACTGCATTTCAGTGACATCCATAATATAACACTCACATCCCCCATCATCCCCTGAACAATTTGAGAAACCATTGCAACACGCCTCTAACACATAAAATAGGGCTTACTGCTCACTCATTTACATATAGTTATTTCCTTAGCTGTAGCTATTTAGAAAGCAGAGTTTAATTATTGTGTTTTCAGCCCTACAGGTCCTGGGTTTAGTCCTTTACGATGATTTATCCAGGCATTTGCTTGTTCCACTCATGTTATATAGATGGACTAAAACTGGTTTCTCTCTGCAAAATTTCAGAGGAGCAGCCTTCCCCACAAAATGTGGAGATACAGGTTGCTACATATCCTTTCCCCTTCAGATAACTGGGATTGAATTTGTTGATCCTACTCGGTCATTAGTGCCTGCACCCTGCTGAGGTGCATCTGTCCTTTGCAGCTCCTCCAGGTTAGGCTGTTTTCCTGGGCCACCCAATGGCTGATGCATTTTCATGGGTTGGGAGTCTCATGCTGCTTTATAAACCCACTTAATAAGACAAACAAAGGGCTCTTTATCTAGCCTGCTAATCAGTGCTTGCTTGTATATATATGTATATATATATATACACACGTATATGTGTGTATATATATATGTGTAATAGAAATAAGATGAAGGCAGGATGGTGATAATCCTTGGTTAGATCCCAGCAGAGACTTCCCATGTATGCAGTGTTTCCTTTGATAGAATTATTTTTTTCCACTGCTCTGCAAATGTATATATTGCCATTTCTTTGTGTTAAAACACTTACAGTTGCCTATCTGCTGCTGTATATATAATATTTGCCTCCCCGTTAAAATTAAGGGTAATTGTAAAGTGGTACAAAAGAAAAAAACAGTAAATAGGAAGGTAGAAGGACTGGCTATTGTCAGTTTAGAACATGATAATGAGAGTAAGATCTAATAGTAGCTACTTTGATTGCTTGTGAATTGGTTCATCTGAAAAAAAATAAGTTTTTCTAAGCTTTTAAATCTTTCAGTTTCTTTTATGGATGTTGACAGAAGCACACGCTTCCATCTGTGTAGAGTGTTACCTGTAAATAAAGCTGTGAATGCAAAACAATTGCCTAGAGATTTGAACTAAGAAGTGGCTGGCAATTCTGAGATTACCATTTGCAATAGGCAGTTGACATAAGTTTGCCTGTGTTGTGACAGGGGTACTGGCTGCCTTTCTTGAACAATTTCAAAGCATGTTTTATGTCTCAGATTTTCTTTGCTCCTACCCCCTTTTGATAGATCCCATTTTGAATCCACTGTCACTGGTATAAGAAAAAGCAGCATTATTTCATTAATATATTTTTCCTAACTCAGCAGGTCAGATTTAGTACTTACAATCTCTGCATTTCTTTGTCAGCTCAAAGTGCACAAAGGGTGGGTTTTGGGGTTTAGGCAGAGAGCAGCAGAAATACTAATTTCTGCTAAGGCTGGGTGGTGAGGTGAGGCAAGGTAACAAAGGGAAGCCACAGTCCTGGGCCAGGCTGTGTTCAGCATCCTGCTGTGGATCCCCTCACCTGGATGCTGGAGCATCTCTGAAATATTCCCTGACAGAAACAACCAGGACAGTATCCTGCTCCTCAGCCCACTGAGGAAATAGCTCAGTTAGTTTATATCTGCTCCTGAGAGAGATGACCTTATAAAGGGAAAGATCAGTCAGTAGATGAGAATTTGACATTAATGTTCTAAACACCAAAGGTCAGACATGCACACAGGAGGGCGTGAGTTTATTGGAGGAAAGGAGAAATCTATGGACATAAATCATAGGCCAATTGTTATATGAGCAGGCAGATACGTGGAAAGGCTTCTGTGAAGTTCCTAAATAGAAAGACCCAACTTCAATGCAGATTCACGTTTTAATGCAATTCATCTTTCATGGATAAAACCCTAAGCTGCTGCTTTCTTGTTTTATTCATGTACTGATTGCAATATCTGAAATCCCAGAAGCTGTGATACTAATGCAGGTATGGTACTTGATTCAGGAAAGTTCCACACTCCATATTCCACCAAGAAAAAAACAGAGTAAGCATTAAAGGTCTCAAATGCCTTTGTGAACTCAGCCACTATTGCCCTTATAGGAGAGAAAGTGCAATAAATTGGTGCCAAGATTTTACTTCTTCTGTCTGGTTTTGGACTGCTTAGCAAAAGGGAGAATTTGTGTTACTGCTTGCAAGTGAAGTTCTATATGGGCCCATTTGTACATGTTACAGATGAGATGCAGGAATATGTTATGCTTTTGAAGGTCTGCTACCCAGATACACATCCCTTTCTGCAATTTATGGGCACCAGCTCTGCTGATTTGGGCTGATTACCTAAATCCCTGGGTTACTGGGACAGAATTCAGGCAAGCATGAGCTGCATAATGAGCAAAACCTCTGCTGCTGATTGATCTTGGTGCCAGTCACACATTAAGAGTAACTCCTACAGAAACACTGGACAGTCTTGTTTGCTCACTTCTTTTGTTTTTCCCCTAGACATGCAGTCAGTGTTTTTATGGGCAACCCTCATTTCATTTCAGAAATATTTTATTTTCTCTACTGAACGGTGACTTTTAAAGCAAGAATAAAGCACATCTGTCCATCCTTTCTGCTAGTCAGTGTCAGAGAAGTTATTTTGGAATACACTGAGATAAGCCATCTAAACAAAATCAGTCTAAGCTTGGAGTATATGATGAGTTGAAAACCTTAGTTTCTTGCTGTCTGCAGTTTGGCGTTTCTGACAATCATTATCTTCTGTATGCAGGACGTGGCATTTCTTATTGTACACGTTTAAGATGCTTTGGGAAGATGCTGGTTTAATTTTTCCT
This sequence comes from Chaetops frenatus, assembly GCA_013400775.1. NCBI lineage: Eukaryota > Metazoa > Chordata > Aves > Passeriformes > Picathartidae > Chaetops > Chaetops frenatus. Next base: position 500,973 of record VZTR01001352.1, on the reverse strand, counting down.
AATCTAATTTAAATGCAAATTATAAACACTCACATGATGCTGTGTGTATATAATTAAGTATCATTATATACTACATGAATCATTGAAAAAGCTCTGGAGAGCCATTCTGCTATTTAAAGCATGACTTATATTGAAAAGCTGCCAAGTGACTTGTGGTTTTGTGATTAAGTGTTTGTACTTATAGGAATCTCTCTTGAATTGTAGGTCAACAGATTATGGGACAACATACGAGAAACTGAATGATAAAGTTGGTCTGAAGACTATTTTGAGCTACTTGTATGTTTGCCCAACAAACAAACGTAAGGTAGGTGACAATGTGTTGGCTCATTTTGGCTTTATGATGCTATTTCTGTCCTGGAGATCTGTTCTGATTTCCTCAGTATCTGTTACTGTTTAAGTGGCAGGAATCTCTCTGTTGCTCTTGCCTTGAAAAAAATGTGTAGCTTTATCAAAATACAGCTCAAATTGTACCACCTATACGACTTGCCAGTAGTACTTGAGGGAAAGATGGCTATTAAATGGATAGGCATCACAGGTACTGTGCATGTAATTGTTTGCTTACCCTCTGGATGGTGTTGATTTTGTTGTCTGAAAGGGAGAGAGACTCGTTAAAATGGCAGAAATGCATCTACAGTGACCAGATTGTATGTAACATTATTTGTCTTTTAAGTGCTCCCAATAGTGAACTGAACAGGATTTGACAAATTCCTGCAGAGAAAATGCCTTTGAAGCCCAGAAGGTTTTAATCATTCAGACACCCTACTGACTAACAATTTACTATGAATTTATAATGCTAACATATTCATGAAAGGAATCTGGATGCCTTCTTAGAGATACATTTTTGACAAAATTTTTCGTTTTCTACTCCTTGTTTTTCAGTCCTTGTGCATAGTTTGAGTCACCACAGGCAAAACTCAATTGCAATGGCAGAAAATGTTAGTAAAGACTCACCTCTAAAGGAAGCTGGGTGTATTTGAGCAGCTGAGGTCACTATAATGCTGTTCTCACTATACTGAAACAATTACATGTTCTTAAAACAGACTGTGAAAGGAAGAGGGATCTTTCCTAACCAGAGAGGACAATGCTTAGCAGTTTAAATTGCAATTCAATGCCCCCAGATTAGTGGAGAGATGTCATCTCATTGCAGTTGACCATTAAGAAGATATGAAGCTCTTCTCTAGGAGCTGAAGAATGAAATTCTCAGATCACTTTAATGTCCTTCAGCAAGCTTGTTAAGCCAACAGAAGTGCAGGCTGGCATTGAAAAACCTTCACCACCTCTGGCTGCATCCTGCACCCTCCCACTCCCTGCCTTTCCTTGTTTGTGTAGCCATCTGGTGAGCTGGATCCAGGACTTACCTGCCTGAAAACTAATCCCTTTCCAGCTCAAAAACTAAATAGATGAAAGGAAAATCCTTCAGGCAGAAGTGTGGAACTATCTTTTCTGGCAGAAGTTTGCTGTAAAGTTGGCCTATACTCAATATGGGACAGTGCCAGAGGAAAGCTGCAACACCTGGGCTGAGAGGACCTGTGTAATGGTCTAAGATTGAATTTTTCAAAGTTTATTTCAGCAGGAGCAGAGTTAGGCTCCATCAATAAACATTTAATGTTAGACACCCAAATAGTCCCCTGAGGCTAGGAGGGCACAGGGAAGAAAGTGTAGAGCTATCTTATGTGTCCACACTAAGAACATTTCTACAGGGAAAGCAAACATACAAAACCTCAAAGTCTTTATTGTACCTGCTGTGGAATGAAAAGCTGAAGGAAACATACTTAAAAATTTTGTCACCAAGGGAAAAGCTATGGATCCTGAGACCTGATCCCCCCTCCTCCCCTGAAATTCTAACACTTTCAGAAACTCTGGTCACTTTGAAAGTTGCATCTTGTTTCACTAACGTGGGCTGGGTGGATAGCTGCAGAAATACTTTTAAAATGTAGAACTCAACTACTCTAAAATCCATGAATTTTATAAAACTCATACCATTCATGTGAGGGGTTTTATACACTGCTGCAGTTAGTACTGGGCAAATGCTAACAGGGTTTTCCCTAAATATTAGTTTTATGTGGTGATTTCTCAGACTGCACCTGCAGCCTTCAGTGTCCTTTATTCCACAAGTCCTTCCTTAGCAGAGAGAAAAGGCTTCTTCAGTAGTGGAGAAGAAAACGGTGCATTTTTCATCTTGAAGTTATTGNTAGCACATATTTAACTTCTAGGAGTAGTTCCACTGAAACAGAAGGTAAATTTTGAACTTGTCTGACTCAGGACTGATTGCTTGTAATGAAAAAAAGCAAGTGTACCGTTTATGTAAGTCTTGTGTCTTCTTTGCAAAGCAGAGCAGTTAGAACAGTGAATGGTAGAATGAATGTAATTGGATTCATTAAAATAATTGATAGATTTGTTCATGAATTTCTGATTATTTTCACATTCTGGAAAAGAACAAACAACAACATGTGTTGAATAAATTGTTTGTTGTAATTTATTTGCTCTTCTCCATCTAGAAAAAAATGGGTCTATAAATACCCAGTATTTGCAGAGCTTCCCACAGCCCGTGCATGCCAATTTATTTCTAAAAGCTTTTGACTTGCAATTCTTGTCTCTTTATTGAACAAAATTAAATCCTTTAACCAGACATTGCAGGCAATGTCATATTGCAAAAGGGTGCTTGGAAAAAAAAATTATAACGAAGTCAAACATTATTTGCAATTTAAAATGATGACCTATTGCTGTTGCTTGGCATTTTTCTGAATTACAATATTTTCTGAAGGAAATGACAGAAAGTGGTTACTACCATAGTGATGTATAAGTCCTGGCAAAGAGAAGTGGAAACATTTTTTAGTATCCTTTCCTTTTACTGAATTGCTGTGCTACCTGGTCATGTGATTGATGACCCAGATCAGGGGGTAAAAAATGTACCACATGGATCTTGCCAAAGACACAGAGCCTGTTTGAGTATTTGTCAACAAGTCTCCAGTAGAGATATGTGCAATGTGTAATAAATCCCTAGGCCTAGGTATGTCAACATTGGTTTATTGGTTAGGTTCATAGAGCCCTTTGTGATGAGAAAGAAAATTATTGGAATGCTTCTACATGAAGAAATAATGTTTGGGAATAATGCTGATGGGTTACAAACTAAACTAAAATAGAAATCCAAGTTGATACCTTGAAATTCCATTTTCACAGAAGTATGTCGTTCATTTTCCTAGAAACTCACATGCATTAAGCTTTACAGTCTGTCTCTATAAAAGCCTTGCAGATAGGTTGTTTTTACTCATTGCATGGAAAATCAGAGCCATATGCACATAAAAACCAAATGGGTTGTGGTGGGACTCTAGAATTTGTTTAACTGGAGGTTTCCTTTGCCTCACAGTGCTGCTGGCTAATTTAGATGCTGTATCCTTGTAGGAAGCACAAGGTGTTCTCTGCAGAGAGCCAGTTTGGGCAGCCCATTCGTTCCCTGTAATTTTGAGCCCCTTGGATCTGTGTATCTTCAGTTAATTAATAAATGCTGGCTGATAGTATTTGCCAGTGGCTTTTATGCTATTCACAGGACTAGTGCATCAGATATTTCCTGTGGGTTTGAGTTTTTGTGGTAATGTTTGTTTGTTTTATAATTTTCTTTCCCTTTCTGCAGGCCTGCCTTGATTTTTTTTTTTTTTTTTTTTTTTTTTNTTTTTTTTTTTTTTTTTGTTTTATTCCTCCAACTGTTCAGATTTTAATTGCTGTGTGGAACAGTATTGCCTTTTTTTTCTCTCTTTAAAGATGAATGGATTACAGATGCCTTCCTCTTCCTTGAAATCCACTGCTTATGACCTTTATCACAGTGTGTTAAGCATTGTCCTGTTGAGTGTGTAGCACCAAGATAGCAGGTATTTATTGCAAATAAAATTGCTTGGGTTTCAATGCTGGCTAGATCTCCAAATACTTACTTCAAATTTATTTCTATTAATGAGTTTTAAATGAAAGGAAATTAAAGGAATGGCAGCCTAGCCTTCTGTTCTTTCTAGCATTGGCTGGTGGTTCTGCACAGAATAGTTGGCAGAAGTTTCTGTTAGTCAAGACAATAGAAAATTTACCCTTATTAGCTGAAATGGGAATGATTGATTGCTACTTTCTATCCTGTGGTATTAGGTGAGTTTATTTGCTTTAGGAAAGTTCTGTTTCTGAAATGTGAACTGCCCTCTTGTATAAAGGGTAAGACCTAGAGCTGTGTGCTTTACACTTGCCTTTGTACCCACTCTGCTGAGAGTTGGGGAAAATGTCCATGGAGGTGAACAGGTCCTCCTGGCATTGCTGTTTCTCAAGAGTCTGCTTAACTTCAGTTGCTAAAACCAATTGGGGAACACATCTAAAAATTCTCTTTTTGACCTGCCTCACCATGGAAGCTTTCAGAACTCTGATGTGATGGCTGGTCTTGCTTTTTTCAGTCAAGGAAAAGCAGTTCTTTCCAGCAGTGTCCTCCTGGTAGCCTCTGTAAATCTCAGTGTGAAGGCTGTGGGTTTGTATGGGAGAGGTTAGAGCTCAGCAGAGCTCTGAGCACACCTCACTGTGGACTGAGTCAATCCTGTGGCAGCCAAGGGATGGCATCCTTAGCAAATTAGGCACAGTGGGAAACCAGCCTCTGTCAGTCATGCCAATAGCACAATGTGTGATTGCAGTCCACTCTTGCTGAGATAAAATCAATTATTTTCTCACTCTCCTCTTATCATTTGGAAGGAAAGGTCCTTGTTAGCTGCAGGCTGTGAATGCAACCTTCAGAGACAGTCAAGAGACCAAAAAGGCATATGTGAATGGTTGGAATTGTTTGGGGTTTTGTGGTCACTGTTTTTTTGGTGTGTGTGTTTTTTTGTTTGTTTGGTTGGTTTTTTTTTTTTTTAATGTTGTAGTGGACAGGAGATCTCAAGGAGATGTTTACTGAGAATGTTTTCATACCTTTTAAAAGGGAGGAACCACCTTGTACTGCAGTGTTTTGGAGATCAAAACATAAATTTGTTCAAATGGAAACTTCTGTTTGGATTAAACACTGCATAGCATAGGAAGCATTTCATAGCATGAAATGTCTCCTATGCTATGACCACAAGTAATGATTCTTTGTAGCCTGATAATTTGCTTCAGACAGAGTGTTTTGGAGGAAGGGAGTCGAGAGAATGTGGTGTGGGATTTATCTCCTGTTTTCACTTACCTGATAGGCAGTTTGGGTTAGATAGTACTACACTTGCCTTTAATCCAATGGTATTCCGGTGGATGGACTTATGATTCTTCTTCACTTCTATTTTTTCCTCTAAATACAGTGGCCAAAATCTGTTTCATTCAGCAGTTTGAGCTAAAGATTCTACCTCATCAGAAAAGGGTTGAAATCTTGAACCTACAAGAGAATTATCTTGGGCTGCAGGGATGGTTCAGGGGATAGCACTGAACACGTGCAAACAGTTCACTACCCATGGGAAGAGGGATGTCTCACACTGAGAATTAAGAAGTCTTTAATTTTCTGCAGTTTAGCAATAATGATTGATTAAGTTGACTGCTTTACAAGCCTCTGGTGGTGGTAACTGGAAGATCTGATAATATTGGGATGTCCTTGGGTTAATGCAATTGCAGTTTTAACTTTTGCTTGTAATACCTTTAGTTTTGAGAGTAATTCTAGCTGTGAACCAGATAAAAATGAATAGACTTGATTTCCATTTCAGCAGACTGTCTTTTCGGCCTCCCATCTCACATGCAAACACAGATAATTTTTTGCTAGTTTAGAAAGGTGGATTGTTCCTCACATCTGTTGGATATGATCTGGCAGTTTGGTAGTTCCTCTGCAGTCAATGAAGATGTGTCAAGTGGAGTGACTGTAGAGCTGGTGCTGTCTTTAATTTTGAGTTTGTGGGGAAAACAGTAATTAATGATCATTTGGTTCACGTGAACAAACTGAAGGCAGAGCCTCGTCTTTTAAAGTGAATATTTTTACTTTTGAAGTGTCTGGCAGCATTTGCTACCAAACATTCTGATTCATGGCTGCAGTACATGACAGCTCTCCCAATAGCCATTACACACAAAGCCCTTGCTGTTACTCTACATCCATATCTCTTCTTGGATATGAAGTGAAATCAAAGCCCATTTATTCCACTTCTGCTCTTGTAAGCCTATCAAAAGTAGTGGCAGTTTTGACATTTGCTCACTCAAAGTAGCACTGCAGTATGCCTTTGTATCTCACAGAAGTCTCCAAGGGCACACTGGGTGTTGAAAGTAATGATAGGGAGGCATAAGCCACAGAATTCAACTTTAGAGTTTCAAAAGTGTTCTTTCTATTCTGAGTCTGTTCCCTGTTTTCTAAACTGGACAATTACTATTTATGCAAGATAATCTCTTGTTGAATGTCCTTCAATTCTTTTATCCCTTTTTAATTCCTCCGTGGTTTACTGAATATTCTGGAACAGATGAGATCCCTTTTGGCAAGGAAGGATATATGCCAGCAGCTTAGAGAGCACAGGAGCAATATGTAGTTAGTTGCAGGAGAACAGACCTGTCTTATTTTCAAGCTTGTAGCTCCATCTATTTCCATAAGTAAGACAGGCTGTTTAAACCAGGAAGAAAGCCAGTTGCCATAATATTGGTAGTTTTTTCCTGTGAAAAACTGGTCTCAGGTGGTTGAAAATCAGTTTGTTCAATGTCCCGTAAAGCTGACCTAAAAATATGTACAGCAGGGTTTTTTTTCAGTTGCCTTCTGTATTTTGAGATATTAAAGATATATAACTAAATCTCTTTTATCTCCTTTCCCTGTTGTGTTGTGCTAAGAACATACTTTTTTTGGTCATGAAATTTGGAAGTTGTCTTCATATTATACATCTCTAGAAGTTCACCTTCAAGGGAAGAAGAAAGTGATACTGTGACATAACCATGCAATGGCTGTTTTGTGGCACGTTGGAAATGATAATACAAAAAAACCCAAATGTTGTTTGAATATTGACCACTCAGCCCTCCCTTGCTAGGCCTGCAGCAAAGCACCATCTTTTAATTAGCAGAGAGTGTAATCTGTAGGGCATGTTTGCCAGCAGATTGCAACTGCTCACTCCTTCTGCAGTCTAGATATGTTGTTATGCAGAAATGAATGATGAAATGACAGGATACTCGAGGGCTTTGCCTTCTGTCTAGCTGTGCTTGGAGTACAGGGAGAAGAAAGTGAAGAAAATAAACAAGGAAAATATTCTTGATTATTAAACTTCTGATTGATAAGTGCTAGTAAATGCAGGGAGAGGGGAGTGATGGCAAAGATTAATGGATGCAATTAGAAAGCCATCTACTGGTAAGAAAATGTGGAATTTGACTTGTATGCAAATAGCATGAGAACTGGAGACCAACAAGTGATGACTCACACATCAAATTGAGAGTAAGAGGTCCTTGAGGAAGCAGCCAAGCTTCGTGGAGAAAATGGGAATAATTAAGTGTCTGTTATGAAAAAGATTGCGAAAACCATAAATGACCTTTTCCTTTTAATACTATTAAATGAAAGGCTCAGGTTTCTTGTTGCAGGGACAAAGAGAGATTTTCCAGAGCCAGAATAACAATGATAATAAAAAAAAAATAGTCAAATTTAACACAAAACAGAGAATTCAAGGGTCAAAACTTGCTGAAAATAAGGCACTGTAATCTTGTATCTTTTCTATCATGTCTTTTGATTGCCATCTCTCCACCTCTCTCTCAATAGTAGTCAAGAAAGGAATTAAAACATTTAGGAAGGGCATATAACTTGGGGAGCAAGGAAAATACAATGCTTGCCACAACTTTGAGAGTAATAGCATAGGGAGGCTGAATTCATTCTCTCTCTGTTTACCAGGATGTGGCTTTCAGATGGGCATAGGTTGGAGGCAGTGCTGAGGGTGGTCTTGAGATTGACATTAACCAAGCAGACCAAAATATGTTCATAAAGAACTATCAGAGGAGTTCTTGTTCTGTATTCTGGTTCAATGGATCAAGCCCTAGACCAGTGTTTCCTAAGCATTTTTTCATGGATAGGGGAGTGAAATCAGACCATGGTGAGTGTTCAGGGCACACTTGCACCTTGTCAGTGTTTCTGGGCACATTTGCTAAGAAGAACATGTGAGGATTTGAGAGAAATACTTGGTCATAAATTCTGAGTGTGGCCAACTGCTACCATAAATCTGTGAGCCAACACACATTTGTTGCTTTTCTTAAACTGACAGTGCATTTAGAAAGCTGGTGAAAGAAGTATTTTCAAAAGATAATGTTTTACAGAAGCATTTAAATTAGCACAGTATTTGACAAGCAGAAATCAAATTTGCAGTTTTCTATTGCAAATAGAATATTATGAATAATGAATTTTGTTATTTAGAGAAAGAAAAAAAAAATCATATTGATTGAAAGCACTTATTCCTAGTCAAAACACTATTTTTTTCTGCTGAGGTCATCTATGACTTTTCTGTCTTGAAGAGACTGATGTTAGAATACCAATGTCCTGGGTATGAAAAGCTAAAACCATTTTATTTTGAAATGTTTCTTTTAAAATTCCTTCACAATTTACCAATATAAATTTTACTGAAAACAGTGGAACATAATAATGGTACTTCAATTACATTTTTAATCACTTTGCTGATTCTCTTGTTAAAAGTCTGCTCTGAACGGCTTCAATGCAAAACACTGATTTCTCCACTGCACATATGCATTTAGGTCTCTGTTTGCCTCTGTGTAAACATAAAATCTCTTCAGTCTCCAGTCCCATATACCTAATTCCTTCATTAGAGGTAATTAGGAGAATTAGAAGGGAACTGTGATCTGCTTCTTGCATTGCAAATTCTCTATGTGCAGGGATTTCTCAGGGTTTTGTCTCTCTTGTGGTGTGATGAGATGCTTATGTGTTTGCATCAATATCTTTTTTTTCCACACAGATCAAAGATAGAAAGCTGTGGAATATGTTCTCTGTGCAACTGCACAGTTACCAACAGAACCTCAATTTGTGATGCCTAATCTTAATGCAAAATTAGATGTATCTTCATCAGATATGGTTAAAAAAATCACCTTCTCCTGGTTTAGGGCTCCTTTGCACAACACATTGCACAGACCTTGAATATTATTTTTCTGTGTTGTTTTTTCTTCAGACAGAATATGTTTTAGAGGATTTAGCCTTGTGTATGTGCTGTGGTTGCTGGGCTCTCTTGCCTAATTCCTCATAGATTCAGCAATTTCTGTGAACTCCACTTTTGAGCATGTTGTGTGCTCTGGATGTAGCTTTCTGATGAAGACAATCTATTAGAAGTAATTCCTTAATAATAAGCATGGCAATGGGCTTACAGCTGTTCCTGGACATTATGCAGCCCTGAGAACATAAAATCATATTATTGTGACTCACCCTTTTGCGTCAAGACCAAGATACTTCTGTCCTATTTATAAGTTAAGAATTTATAGGAAGAGGTTTTTTTAGTCTGTGTTTGAGCAGTATCTGTTCCTTTGGGTCCTGATGTACAACTTGTCTCCCATTTATTACTATTACTAATGGTAAATAATCAGTGTAATAGCAGAGCAAATCAGAATGACAGCAGTTTGTGCTTAGCTTCTGGCAGTGTAGGGAGAAACACAAACACATCCATATGCCCTCNTGCCCTCTCTAATGCCATGTTACTCAGATCCCTGAAAGCAAAGAACAAGTGCAGATGAACCCAGGTAGTATCACCTGGAGAAGAAAGTTGAAAGTTTTTCTCCTTCTGCTTGAGACCTTTGCTTATTTATGGGTGGGGTTTTTTTTGTTAATAGGTCATTTGGGAGAAATATTGTCAGTCCTAGTTTATGAATGAGATCAAATGTATATTTTTCTAATGTCAAAAAATAATCAGCTGCAGACAGAAACTGAACACAGGATTTTGGTTGAAATCCTAGCCACAAAATCATCTTTCCTCCTAATTCTCATGACTCTGGAAGATCACAGTCTTCCAGATCCCCTTTTATACCATTTCTTTCTGAGAGGGAACCACAAAATGCAATCCACCTGTGCAGGTTTATGTCCTTCATTTTTATTGCTTAACAAACAAACCTTTTCCCAAAAAAAGAGGGGGAAAAAATAAAGACAAAGGACACAGAAAGGAAACCATCAATCACTGGAACCTGTTTGGGAGAGTAGCAGTAGGTTATGGTGGAGGGATAGAGGCAGCTTAATTCAGCTCTTCATTGATGCAGTGTAGTGGTGGACAAATCTCTGCTGCTCCAGACCTCTGTGTGCCTAACACCAGGGGCATGGCAATATTCCTTTTTAAACCTAAAGAAATTTCTCTAATGAAAAAACGTCTGCCATTTCAAACCTTGGAGCTGAGAGCTCTCTTCCAAGTCACGTTCCTGGTTAAAGCCTTTCACTGTTTTTTTTTTTCTGTACTGCCTCTACCAGCAAAACTTTTCCATGTGTATCCAGGATGCCAAACCTTTCCTCTTGCTGCTGTTTCAAGTGTGTTGCTGCCATTTGCAAGCTTTCACTGGAGCATTCAGTCAATTACAACCAAAGACTCCCATTGTTCCAAACAGACTGACCTTCCCCCCTTGGGCACCAATTAAAATCTATTACTTTTTTTTCCCATCGTATTTGCTGTAATTGGAGCTCTGGCTCTTTGCCTGGTAGAACTTGCTGGGTTTTCTTCTCCTTTTCATTTTCACTTTGCTGAAGATGGCAAGAGTGAATAGTCCAAACCATGTATGTATATACCTTGGGGACACCACCAACATTTTAATGAGACTTTTAATTTAATCATTCTTTCACTTGTCATCAGGAGTATAAGAAAAATGCAAGTGAAAGAATAGATATGTTTCACATGATGATATGGCTTACTTCCTTCCTCTTTTTGTTATCTTCCTTCAGGTAATGTGCCCCAGTTATTCTACAGAAAAGGCTTTCCA
>VZTR01001352.1:396399-480185 GCA_013400775.1 Chaetops frenatus | reverse complement strand
TTCAAAGAAGACCATCTTAAATATTAAAAAGTTGACCGTGTTGTAAAACAAACCTTTTCTTCTTAAAATGCTGTGTTTGCACACAAATATTGATGTGTGTATTTGCACACACATGTTCTAAATATGGGAATATCTATTAGGTGAAATAGGTTAAATTCTTTTAACTTTTTTTTTTTTTTTCTGGAACATGATTATTAGGATGTGAGGTCAATGTGGCTTCCTCCCAGCAATGTTTTCAGTTAGAAAGCTCATAAAGCATATTCTAGAACGAGAAGTAGGGAGCCAGATCATCAGCTATGTGACTCCTAGTACATGGTCACTATGAAATAACTTCCACAATGCTTGTGGCCTGTGCCTCTCCCTTACCTGCTGCCCTTACACTTCTTGACACTGATTTCACAGTATAGAATTGTAGTCTCAGGCACACAGTTAAATAGAGTTTAGCAGGCTGATAGGTGCTAATGGATTAATCAGCATCAATGTCTGTGTATGTGCTCTTTGCTTGGCAATGCAAAATGGCAGAATGAAGCTTAGGTCCAAATAAATAAATGCTTAATCTAAGTCTAATGTACTGGGGATAGGAGGATGTTCACAGAAAGGGAAATGCCTCAGGTGGCACACAGTCAGTTGTTAAGCTGAGATGAATTGGCTGCAAGTCTGGAGATTTACTTTTGACTTTTCCTAGCGTAACCACGATCAAAACTGGGTGATGATAATTCTTTAAAAACACCATGAAAATGTAACTAGGTTTTGTGAAGTATTGATTTTTAGTGTAACTAGTTATCCTTGAGAATGGACCTCTAAAATGAGATAAAGTATAAAATTTTCCCATTTCAGGGTAGCAGAATTTTAGGATCTTGTATCTCATGATTTGTAGGGGATGGGGTGGAGACTGAAGCTGGATGAGAAATAGCAAGCAAGAGTCCTGAATATAATATTAAGAGTACATAACAGAATATCTGACAGTTTCTCACTTCTGCAATCTTGACTCTTGCATAACATCATTTGTCTCTTCGTTGTCATCTCTCATTGTTAAAATAATTTAAGATCCCTGGGACAAGTACCTCCCATTTTATTTGTAACAGCAGTACCTCTGAGGCTGTATAAATAGTGCTCTGATAGGAAGGTAGAGAATTCCATGCTTTCAAAGATACAAAATGTACTTGTAAGCTGGATGCCCTTTGAGGTATCAAGTCCCATATCTGCCAGTAGCCCTTTGATCAGCTCTTCTTTTTTGGCACTGTTCAGGAGCTTAATTTCTGGGGCTTTCTGATACTAAAGACTCTCAGCTTCAGTGTCAAGAGTAAGAGTTCGAGTGGAAAGGGAAAAAGGTTAGATTGTAAAGCCCCTAATTCTGATCTGCAAAAGAGCTGATTCTTCTGGGTCTGAAAAAGAATTCGGGGAGATTAAGCAGTATTGATGCAACCTGGCCATGTGGATTTGCTTCCAAATAAAACCTTATTCTGATACAAATCAAGCCAGCCATTAACCTTTCAAATAAAGGACGAAACAATCCTAAAAGTGCATTCACCTTGCCTTGTGTAGGCCTGTTACTAAGGCTGCAAAGCCACGAGGTTGTCATTCTTGACTTGGTGTCATCCAGACCGTGGACTTGTCAGCAGCAGAGTCCAGCAGTCAAACAAAAGGTTCCACTGCAACAGTCTGTCAGGGTTAGGTCCCCTGTGACCCCCTTCACACCCTACTCAGCAGTTGTGTTTCCCAGCTGATTTAGGGCTGTGTGCCCCTGCAATGGTCAGCTCATTAAACCAGTTGGCAGATGGAGTTGAATGAGTGTCAATGATAACACAAGAAGAAGGGAAGAGCAAATCTGCAGCTAGAAGTGAAGGAGACAGGAGGATCTCAACACCTGTGACCTGTGATCCTAATTCCTGCTGTGGCACTAGATTCTCTAGAGCACTATCTTTTAAAACCTGTTTCTCTCTGCTGGCCCAGAGCTGTGTATATCACATATGATGTGAAGCAATGTACTCTTCTCTCCATCATTCCCCATCTGAGAAACAGGTGATGAAGCCATAATAAACTCAGAATTCAAGATTCTTTATTTTTCCATACCTGTTTTGTCATGTTAATTGATGTCAGTGCTGTGAGAGGGCATGGGAAGCAGAATGTCAACATGGACAGGATACACTGAGCTGTAGTCTCCTTAATTAGCAACCTTCATGAAAGACCCTGGAGAGAAGAACATGTCTAGTGACTATGTTCACAGAGTTCAGTGCCATTTTCCAGTGCCTCTTAGAAAATTCACAACTAAATGTGGAAACTGGCACCATTCTCATGATTGGATTTTGATCAGGCTGTTCTCAAGGCATAGATGTATATACTGTGCTTCTCAGAGTACAGGAAGGTGGTTTGCAGGGTATAAGAAGGTTGGAATCGGTGAGTTTTCTGGAGTTCTGCCATTTTACTCACTATCTAAATAGTTCCAGTGACTTATTACGCAGGAGAACATGGACAAGGCAGATCTGAGTATAATAAAAGGAGGAAAGCTGTGCCAAATCAGCACCTGAATCAATGAATATAGTCATCTGACATCTGTTTCTCTTGTCAGGTAAAAAAAAAATTTATGCAATCAGCTGAGATACATGCCTAGAAAAAATTGCAAATGTTTTAGCAGGATTGCAAAGCTGGAAAGCTGTAAGCTTTTATTTTTCTGTGCAAGTGCTCTGGATCTAGGGGGGAATCTACATGCTCACAACTGCTGAACAAATGTTTATAACTTAAATATTTGTTTGAGAGAGGGTATGTAATCAGATAGCAAACTTCCTAGGGAGCTGGTTAGCACACAAATTGGGCTTTCTTTATAAAGGTTTTTAAAATTCATTTTAATGGGTGAAAAAAGCTGGCTGATGTTTCAGAACTGAGTGCTGATATAAAAACTCCCTCATTCATGGCCCATGGGAATGCAAACATTCACTGGAGTTTAAATCTCTGGTGAATTTTCTGCTATAGCTACATAGCAGCCTAATATTCCTGTCAGAACAGATTTGCAAATGACCCATAAACCAAGGAAGAAACTAAAGCTGAAAGGATGCTCTGGGCAATATCATTTCCTTTATGGACTTTTTGTCTCAGTCTGAGTCATTGATAAAGGTTTCTGAATCTGACTTCTAGTCAAGGTTAATAAAGAAATTAGGATATGTGGAGAGGAAGATGTTGGCTTATTAAGAAAAGCAGTTAATTGTTATCACATAATAATGAGATTTCATTGGTTTCCATGGCATTTGGTCTAGGCTGTGGAGGGAATCTCACTGAAGAAGAGGGATGTCCAGAGTACCAGGCATAGGATGTACTGTGTGTTATTACATTCTGGCTATGCAGAGTAAGCCAGCCAGCTCTAGAGGGAAAAATATCATTATTCATACAAATTTGCATGCTTTGGTCAGTGGTCTTAGAAAGCTTAAAATCATAGAATCATCTAGGTTGGAAAAGACCTTTAAAGTCATTGAGTTCAACTGTTGACCTAGTCCATGTGAACAGAAACCTTGTCCCTAAGGGTCACATCTGTGTCTTTTAGATCCCTCCAGGGGTGCTGTTCAGCCACTTCCCTCAGCCTTCTGTTCCAATGCTCGACAGCCCTGCTGGTGATGGAATTTTTCTGAATATTAGTCCTAGCTCCTGGGGAAGTGGGGCAGTCACAGAGGAGATTGATGTGCTGTGCAGAGCAGGAACTTGTCCCACCTGCCCCTACCCCTTAACTGTCTCTCTGAACTCCCTTCAGTTCCCCCCAGCTCAGGAAACCTCCCTGTGCAGGATTGTGCCAGCACTGGAGCTGCTCACTTCGGCATCCAGGGGTTACACTGGCTTAGAAACTACATACACAGCTGAAATTCAGTCTGTCTGCATCTACACTTCAGGCACTTCAACAGAGGCCAGGGGATACCCATTTACTGGTTTTTGTTCTGTGAATTAATAAAAAACTTCAGGCTTCCAGCAGCTTGAATCCTCAGGAGAGACTTCTCTTGACTCCAGGGAGCTTTGGAACAAACATCAGAGAGTTTGGTGCAGCATTGTGTGGCAGTTTTTCTTAAGGCAGTTCAGAAAGACTCTGTGCAAGTCAGTTTAGAGAGCTGTTTCTCAGTGACAGTGTATAAAAAGTTGCAGTAAACATCCCTCTTATTCAGGAACTTTGGAAGTTAGCAAAAAGACAAAAATATACAACATATATTAAATGTTCTTCAGAAACATAGCAGTGGAGCTGGTGACCTGAAGGAGCCTTTCCACCTCCAACTTCCAGTAATGTAATCTCTGCCTCAGATATTTTCTCAGACTGAGTCATTCAGCTGGATGGATTTTAACCTTGTTTCTAAAAGGAGAGAATTGCTGTATTCAAAGCTATTCAGAGACTGGGACTGAAATGTCACAAAGTTCGTGTTTGACAACAACACTTTCCTTTGTTGACAGTGTGTCTGTAGCCTGATTGTCTCCCGGAGAAGATACTTGGCCCAGAAACACGTGGTAGGAAGAAGGAAAGTCTTCTGTTACAGATACTGCACTTGAGCATTTAAGCCTTGGCACAGGCTTTCTTAAGTCTTTTAATGAATGTGCTGTTTAATTGCTTTGTGCCTTATCTTTCCATGATTAAAAGTGAAGGTGAGAATACTTGCTGTACTTATGATACTCAAAGGATAACTCAATGAATACATGTGAGGTAATCAAATTTTCTGAGGATCATTTGCCCCACAGAAATCAATGTTAGATAAATGTAATTATCATTTTGAGATTGATGTAAATTTGATGCCAATTATTTCTAAAAAAACCCCTAAAATTCACAAATCATTTATATAAATGTTAATCATTTCTCTGCTTTTGAATGTTAATAATTGAGAACATCATTATCCATTAGAATTTGGGAAAATGAGGAAAAAGACATCTCTAACATTTTTTTGATGGAACAGGTACAATAGAATAATATAATGAGAACTTATTAAGGATATACTTTCCAAATAATTTTTTCAGTAAAAAGTCCTAGCAAAGTCTGCTATTTGTCATGTTCCTAGCTCTAATTCAGTGAATTCTGTTTTACATAGTGACAGTTCAGCTAATGAAAATGGCAAATACCTTGAGAGACTCAAGAAGATTAAGTAATTATGTGAAAAAGAATGTCTTCACCACATTCAGTAATTATTACAAAATCACACCACTTGTAATCCTGAGCAGTATTTGATGGCCCACTAAAATCAGGAAGAACATCTTTTAGTTTGTTGACATGACAATATCAATCTATCCTCTCTTCTTTTTCTGGGACCTGCATGTTACGTGTATGCTACTGGCTCCTCAGGGATTTTATTTCCCTAGAACATCATATGGCCTCAAGAGGAGGCTTCTCATGCTGGTAGGCTGAGGGAAGCAGAAAATTCAGCATGGACTCTGTCTCTCGGTGGAATATGGTCTCTCTCACAGCCCAAGTATTCTTTTAGCAGGGTTAGTGCATCATCTGGAGAAGGATACATTTTTGTTTTGAATTTATCTGTAATGACTGGGCTTAATGACATATTTATGAGCAGGGGTTGTGGTTAGAATTGGTTGCCAAGACCACTAACACTCTTGATTATTTTGCCTCTTTTTTTCTGACTGCCAGTCCTTGATTGTTTTCTGCTTCTGGTTATGTCTCCATAACAAATGTCTGTCAAGCACCTTGGGCTGTCAATTTCTAGCATGTTAACTCCTGCCTGGTAACTGCCCACATGCTCACTCCAACAGTGTGATAAATTTGATGGTGCTTCAGTCTTAGTGAGAGAGAGGAGAAATACGTACACACGGGCACCTAATGTACAATAAATAAGACAGTTATATTGCCTGTGGGAATTGACTTACATAGCTGTAGTTTTTACTTTTCTAGCCTTCTTATTACATACAGTTTTTTCATTCACCCACACGCGTGCAGTTAAATTAAACTGGTGCCTTTCATTGGTGTGATCCCTGTTTTGGGTTTATTAATAGTTGCAGTGCACAAACAGAATGTAATTGACTCTTTCATGATTCCAGCTGACTATGACAGCAAGTGATCCAGAATAGTAGGGACATCACAGTGTTGTTTGGCTTCACCTTTGTTCTCTCTGTTTTTCATACCAGTCATATTTGTTGTGAAAAGTTTCTCACTGCGTGTAATTCTGGTTCATTTGTCTTAACTAAGAATGTTCTGAAATTTCACTTCAAAATGCAGTCCTGCTCTAGCTTCTAATGTACCTAAACCCTCTCTGTAGTAAAGTTGTTAGGATCTATTTCCTCAGCTTTCCACTTTTTCCCATGCTTGTGTGACTCCTCTGCAATGTGTCTGGAGCGTGTTCTTTCCATCACTAGCTTACCACATTTTGCTTTCTTTATGTACAAAATGAGCTGCTCCCTGAAATTGTATGTTGGGGGCACTGTTTAAACTCCTGCACAAAAGAGGAATCAATTGCACTGTGTTATGCAGCTGCCCCCTATGGCAGTGGGGATAGTTTTCCCCAGGGCCAGAGTGGTCTATTATTTGGTTTTTGCTTGTGAGGTGAACATGGCCAGAGAGAAAGCTTAAACCAGAGATGTTGAGTGCAAATGTAGAAATACTGCTGGGAGCATCCAATCAAACAGCCTCGTCTGTATCACTGGGCAGCAGACAGACCTGGACATTAATACCTGTCTGTATCTGCAGTGCACCCTCCAGGAAGCTGGGTGAGAAAATGCTGGTAATTGATGATCCTGTTTGACACTGCCTGCATGGTAAGAAATGGTAGCTTTCCTCTCACCTTGCATCCACTAGGCGTTATAGGAAAAGCAAACCTTTAGTAGGTAACTCAGGAGTTCTACAGCATACTACCTATAAAAACCTAAGCATTGTGATCCTTGGAGTCTTTAATGAGGGCATGGATGCTGCAGAAACAATTGGAGAAATACTTACTGAATATCAAGCAGCATGTGGAATAGCAAGAAATAGGCAGCACTGGAATTTGCCATGGCTGATGATATAATCATTCCTAGCTTATTTTCCTTTTCATCAGAAGCAGCCCCATTACAGTCAGATTTGCATCATTAGAAATACTATTGATCAAGTTCTCATTAGCAGTTATTGGCACTCGACAGTCATTGTTGCATGTGTTATCAGTGCTCCTGAAGCTGATACTGATCACTGGCTTCTGATAAAGAAAATACAACTCTGTCTTTGAAGCCAACTAGTTGATTGAGTTAGATTGCTTCCATACTCTCCATAATTAGGAGTGAGTTATCAAAGGGTTTAACATCCAGCTCTGAGAAGCCATTAAAGCATTACAGCCTTAGTCCGAGTTTCCTTTGTCATCTCACGAGTAATAGCACTGCTTGAAGTCGTTAGTGCCTCAGCCTCTCAAACCTTAATTGAAGTTTGGTGAGCAGACACCCAAACACCTGACGTGAAGTGTGACATAGAGGGACAGTTCATGCCCTCACAGAACTTTGCTCAGGGTAGAAGCAGATCTTTGACTCCATGGCATCAAGTCACTAAAAATACCATAAATTCTGTGGTCTTAAAAGTGTTGCTAAGTATAATTCCTCTCTTTCTTCACTAGAGAATTGCTTCTGTACAGTTTTGACAATTAGTCTAATAATGAGTAGGATTCTGATTTGGCAAGATCAGCTACACAGCTTGGAAGGTCACTTTAAAGTACCCACCATCTTTTATTCCTTTAAAAAAAACCCCCTAAAATTAGATTAGGTTTTAATGTTCCTCCTTGTATGCTCCTTTTTAAGCAGAAAGATAAGTTCTGTTAAAGCAATATGCATACAAAACTCCAGCAATGCTTTGCCCTGGTTTGTTTTTAATAACTAAAATGTCTATTGTGCAAGAAAGCCTTCTTGCAAGTTCCACCACTCTGTGAAAGCTTTAGTCACCTTATTAAAAACCCAAGGAGGGTTATGGACTGAACTTTGCATCAGCATGTCACAGACAGGTGACATTCAGCCTTAAAGAAGGCTCTATTTGGAGATGATAACATGAAAACATACAACTTACTGTAGTATTTCTGTAAAACCAGAAAGGGTGGATTTCTTTTCATTGGTGAAGCCATGCACTGGGTGATGAAGGCAGAAAGGTGTAAGCCTCAGTTGCTTCAACCTTTAATAATGCCATTATCTTCTAATCACACTCTATTAACTTCAGTAGGCTTTTATACCAACTGAGGTTCTGTTTTAAAAATTGGTTTTCTGTGTGTATTGAACTAATTGATCATGCCTGCTGTGATAGTATATGAAGACAAACCAAGAATGCTGATCCTTTGCTTTAGGTGTTGCAGAGGTAGATTAGGTTGTGAACTGAAGGTGAGGTAGTAACAAAATCTCAGCAAACTGTGGTATCATACTCTTTTTGCCACCCTTATTTTAAAATCTGGGGGAAATGACTGATTTCAGAAGAAGGAAAATTGCATGGGAAGGAAGGGAAAAATGAGAGGTCAAGGAGAAGAAGCATTGACAGCTCTGAAATGGAGTAGTAATAGGACAAGAGCACTTTACTTTCTACATTGCCACCCACCTGGGGTGTCACATGGCATGTGCGAGGGGAGAAATGAGGCATGGGGCATCATTTCTGCAGGAATATTTGAGCCCTCATGCTCTTGCAACAGTGTGTGTGTGGTGTGACCCAGAGCAGCTTCCATGTCCCTGTGTCTGAATAGACTCAGGAGGTCACCCCTGTGAAAATCAGCTGTGCTGGGGCTCTGGCAGCTGAACAACGCTGCCCTTGCTTAATGTGAGCTCCGTGCTTGAACTAAATTTGCTTAGATGTTGGGGTGGTCTGTGACACCGTGGTTCCATTTGAGAGCCTGAATCGTGCTAACCAAAGAGTGATAACAGAGTTGAAAACTTTAGCACAGTAGCTACCTAGCAGCATCTATGAAAGACACAGTTACTCTACATGGTAATCAGGTGTTACACCAAAACTGATAAGGAAAAAGAGTGTTTTATTCTGTTGCATAACTGCACTGAATTCCCTTAACAAAAACCAATACAGAAAGTAAAGAGAATTATTTATTGTTGGAGGTGGAATTCTTTGCAGGCATGTTCAGTATGGATAATTTGAGTCCATCAATTGCAACAACAAAAATGAAAAGCCAAGCTAACAATTTGCAAGCAGATGCTAATTCCCCAATTGTTCATGCAACATGGAACATAATTTGAAGTGATTATGAAATTAATGCATTAATACAAAAAATTTTTGGAGAGAAGCAAATCAGATAAGTGCGCATAAAAAGAATTAGCTGTAGACATAATTAGTGAAGCCGTGCTTTATTCACAGTCAGAGGGAAAAATTAAAACCAAACTAAGTAGAAATTTTAGAGAACACGTGAGAATTACCATGTAAGAAGCCAAAATGAAATAAAGCATGGAGCTTCAGCAAAGCTAACACATAGACACACGCTTTGGAATTCAAAGGTACAAGAAGTGTCATGTAATCTGTTTGGGAAAGGCACATTTTCTTGTTTGGGTAAAGAAGAATTTCCAGCTGTATGAGCACGTGTCCTGGTTAAAGATGACTCAAAGCCTGGAAGCAGGTAGATGGTGGAACAGAACTGTGTGCCATGAATCTGAAGAGACTTTATACTGTGTGGTGAGGAGCAGAAAATTAACAGACCAGGTCAGAAGAATTCTGTGCTGTTTGCTGCTTTCTCCTCTAAGCCCATGCTTGTTTTCATGACCATCATAGGGTAGGAAAATTGACCTGATTCACACCTGCAGGAAAGAGACTTTGTTCCTGTCTAGTTAGTCCCTGTACTCATTTTTTTCCCATCTTCATGCCTAAAAATCAAGAAGTAGCAGAACCAGGTGTACCATGACAGAATTGATATTGATCCAGTGATGTATGCTCAGCTGTTACCATCATCTGTTGTGTGCATATGTGGTGATAGATAATTATTTGAAAGCTATTCCATTTAAATCTAGTAAGAAAATATCATTAAGAACCATTAGATTGTATAGGCATCTCCCAAGAGAAAAGAATTGTAACTCAGTGCAGAAATTGTGGTGCAAACTCTGATGATTATGTTGGGAGTCTTATAATATGTATATTTTCTAAAGTTGTCAGCTGGTAAAATCAATTTTAAATTGGAAAGAATTTAAATCTTTGTTAAAATAAAGATTCTACACTTCAGAGATCCATAGAAAAGCTTTTAAGAAGTAAACAGTAACTAACAACCTCCCTTCCTCACCCTAAAACCAGCAAAAAGGTAAACAAAAATCCTAAATGAAATGAGATTTTTATGAATGACTCTTTGAAACCAGATCCTTATTTTTCAGACAGTTAAGTTTTAAAATACTAAGGCTTTGGAAAACATGTGAGCAAAGTAAATGGAAAAAAATTCTTCCACTATGTGAAAAATAGCCTTTATTATTGCAGACAATTTAGTAAACTTACTGCTCTTTTTTTTTGCTGTGTATAAGCGTTCATTTTCTTTTTTATAGATTCTATACAATTTCAAGAATAAAGGAAAAGGCTGAAATGTGAATTCCTCCTTTTCCAAAACTTTGGTAATTATCCTGAAAAACTGTACTTTTACTTCCCCCCCCATTTCTACAACCCAGAACATTTATTTTGGGTAGCAGCTGAATACTCTGATTTCTGTCTTGTTGCACTTTCTGTTAAGATTCTCACTTTCAGAACACAAAAGCAGCAGATGCTAAAGGATCTGGTATTTTCCTCAGACAGGTACAGTGCCACCAGCTGCAATGACGTCAGTCCCAAGCATTTTGCCAGTAAAGGGAAAACAGATGAAGGAAAATTAGCATTTTCTTACTAACCCTACCTGGTTTAAGCAGCTTCTATTCAAAGTTATTACTGGGTTCCAGGGGCCTCATGAGGACTCTTCCTGCTGGAAGCACCCGTCCCTACCTGAGAATTGATGGACTGGTTTAAGCACTTTGGATAAAATCAGCCATGTTCATTGAACAGTTTCAGCTGGTGATTTTAGGTGAAATAAGATGAGAACATCTGTAAGAAACGTAGAGATAATAGCATTGTGCAGAGATGGAGGTGAGCAGGGGTGGATATTAATGTCCTTGGGACCAGCAGGTCACCTCTGCCCAGTCTGAGGTGCATTTGCTTTGTGATGTTCCCTCCCCTTTGTTTCTTCATTTTGGGTGTTCTGTCAAGCATAGGCAAGGGTAAGAACCCTGAAATATTAAACAGCACAGTGGCACACAGGTGCCAGGGCTGGCCAGAGGCAAGTGGCATGGCTTGAAAGTGTTGGCTATGAAACCAAGTGTTCAATGAATTGACCATCTGCCCAGGCTTGGCATAACTGTCAGACAGAATCATGGAATGCTTTGGGTTGGCAGGGACCTTAGAGATCATCTCATTCCAACTCCCCTGCCATGACCAGGGACACCTTCCACCAGACCAGGCAGCTCAGCACCCATCCAGCCCTGCCAGGGCTCATCATGTGAATTGTGCATTTATCACTTATCCTTCGGGGAAGCATCGCTTCTTTGGTGACCCTCTTTTCCCTGTCCCTTTTGTAGCTCTGCTTGGGTTACCACACTTTCAGGCCAAAAGTTTCCTCTTGCTTTCATTAGGATTAACAACCCTTAGGGCCTGGTACTTGGGGCTGGGAAATGCTATTGTTTGTAATACGCTTACAGTGCAAGTGGCTTCTTTCTTTTTGTGCCATTGATTGATTAGTGGAGTTTGTCCAAGTAATTTTCCCTCTTGATATGTGCTGTTTACTTCTCTAGCACAAAGTTGGTGTGAAGATTAACTAATTAATCTCATGAGATTCTTTGGTGAAAGGAATGCCTTACTGAGCAACAGAACAAAGTACAGGCAATATGTATGAACGCAGCTCATTGCAGATGTCTACAAAGCTGAGCATCTTTTTCTCCCCTAAGCAAGTACGACTGTAAGAATGTCTCAGCTTATTTTTTTTTCCTCTGTTCAGTACAATGCAGAACATCTGTTGCAAAAGAATGGATAATTAATAAATGAGACTAGATTGCACTGTCCAAAATAAAGTGCCTATAGTATGTGTAGATTTCCTGAGTTTTTTGCATTTGTCTCTATTTCTTCTCAAAGTATAATAATCAGTCATTGTTATGAATTAGATTTTATTTCAGAATGGAAGTTTCCACTGTGTTTTACTTAAGTTTTGAGTAATATATTTTCAAGCTGGTTATGGTGATAAAGCTTTTTATGTCAAATATAAAGGAAGAGAAAGCAGAGTGTAATAATAGTGAAACAGGAAAAAATTGTAATTTCATGTCAGGTTACTAAATTAGACCCATTCTGTGGAATGAAGAGATAAAAATCTAGAATCTGATTTGAGGGAGATTTGAAAAACCAAGAAGCTTAATCTTTTCATGTTCCTTCCCCCAGAACTGATTGCTCCAGAGCTCATGTTTATGTCTGTGATTAGGAGCTGAGCCTGACGAGTTCTATTTTCAGCACTGCTACAGGATCCCAGCGGGGGAAACTAACCTTGGTGCTTTGGGCTCATACAGCACTTCCAGCTTCCAAAGCTCTTGCTAAGTTAAGACAGACTTTTAAGATAAAAGGAATATAAAATTGAAGGTGTTTTTGTTTATTCTAGAACTGACATAACTCCAGGTATTTAAAATTTACACTCGAATGAAAACTAAACAGTATCAGATTGGATAGGCCTAAAGAGTTTGTGAAATCTCCATCCTTGAAAGTATTTAAATATTGACAGGAAAAGGTCCTGAGAACTTACCTGTACCTTTGAAGCTGGCTCAGTGTGAAGCAAGAGTTTGAAATAAATGACCTCTGGATGTCCTCCTGTACCTAAATTAAATAATTTAAATTATAAATCCCTGTATAGTTCTAGGTAAGGCAAAAGTAACCCAGAAACATTCTGCAGTAGTCTATTAAGCTATATTAGTGAAAGGCTTTCTTTAATGTTTTTAGCATTATGTTTCTGGTTTTTGGTAAGGATGATGCAAATAAAAATCTGTGTCCTTCTTTACAATCCTCATTAAAACACTATATGCATTAAGTCAGGTAAGGATAAAATGTAGAATCTTTATTTTCATTTAATTCTGGTGTAATGGAAATGGAATCTGGGCTTAAAAACCCTAAGATTTAAAAAGTAACACTAATCTTCAGTGACTCCTTTCTCCCCCATCTCATCTTTTTTTATCCTTTGATTAATTATTACCTCAAAGCAAAAGTATATATTTTGATAACTCGCCCTGGCTGCTGGGATTGCAGCTTACTTTTGAGAAGGTGAAGGTCGATGTTTCTCTGTGTGCACAAGCAGTGACTCAGCAGCTCACAAAAACCCTGAGATGCTGCAGCTCCTTCAGCTTTAATGGAAAAAAAGAAGTAGCTGAATCTATTCGGGTCTGGTCCAAGGTGAGGCACTTCTGAAAACGGGGCTTCTGCCAGAGCTCAGCTACGAAGAGGAAAGGCTGTGGGTGGGAACCTGTGCCCTGGATGGATGTCCCGATGCTGAGTAAAGAGAAGGGCTTGTGGGGGTGCACTGCCCTCTCTTGGATTTTGGCAGGAACAGGAATAGGAACAGGAACAGTCCCATCCTGACTGGTGCTTTCAGAGGTTTGCTGAGGTTTTGCAGAGTAAGAAGGGGTTCTTTTTTATACGCTGTTGTCTCTTAGGAAGAATCTTCTCCCTGCACCTCTGGACTTTCTGTGTACCCCCACTCATATCAAGTAGGATTAAGAGAGAAAACAACTGAATCACATCTGCACAGGTGTCTCAGCCTCATGTTTGCTTTTCTTGAGTCTAATATTGCACTGACCCGGCCCTGTACCTGGGACTTTGGTGATGTATAGTACACACACCACCACATGAAATATTTGTAAGTTGTTGTTCATACATACATTCACTCTTTCAATCTAGTAAAATAACCACAGATGATTCCCACAGACAATAAAAAATACAACTTTCATTGGCTGCTTTATTCTGTGGTCACTTTTGGCATGTTATGAACATCTTGAATAATACAGAACAGGTACATGGATTTTTTTTCCCCAACCACTAGCCATCTTTTTATCTCAAACAACATTCATCAAGATGCCCAATGCAATTCTCAACAATTCTTTTATTAGGAACATTGTGCAATCTCAGCTTTCAAAAATATTGGCAGATGGTAATTTTTCTCTCTTAAAAGATAGGCCTTTGCCATCTAGTATTCTGGTGACAAGAAATTGTCTTATCACTCAATGAGCACTAAATCTTTCATGGGTGCAAACAAGATCAATTCTCTGTCTGAACCTTTTGCCACGTCATTTCTCTTACATTTAAACAGCCAAGATTTGAGGAAGATGATTGTATCCTACCAGTTATGCACCTCCTGTGGGATCTTGGGGGAACTGATGATAGTTTCTGCTGTCTGGGTCTGGATCCAGTCTGAATTTGAATTACACTGTCTGGCCATGTTGACTATGGTTTTCTTTGGGGGAAGCTTGAAGTATGTTACCCTCCATATCAGCAAAGTGCAAGCTGATTTGATGAGTTTGGCTTATGCATCTTTTTATCAATAAGAACTTCTTTCTTCTTAAGTCACTGAGTAATAGTTGCAAAATAACTTGTTCACAGACCTTTTCCTTTTATTAAAGAGGTCATTTTTATCTGCTTCTGAGACCATTCCAAACCAGGTCATCATTCAAAGACAATATTCTTCTTCTTTTCTTCATTGTTAAAAGTATAATTCTGTCACTGAAGTATTTTCTTTCCTTTCAAAATTGCTGCACTTTCTGAGTGAACGAGAACTTCTGGCAATTAAATACTGCACAATGCCTCAATTGAATTATTGGTGTATTATTTTAATGGTGTCTTAATGAAATTGCTCAGCAACTAACTTTGTCTTTTGGTTGACATTAGAGACAGCTTCAAAACTGTCAGCTCTAGCTCATTTCATGTTTTCATTTAGGTGCTCATACTCTTACCCAATTTATTTGAAGCAGAAATTCGGGCCAAATTTTAGTGGCATTACTCATGTGCACAGTTCTACAGCAGTTATAGCCCATGAGGAAGAATTGTTAAAACTTCACCAAAGCTCCAGTCTCCTCTTTACCTATTAATACCCAACTAAATGCTTGTGTTATTTCTTTTGTAATTCTGTCTCTAATTTGTTTGCTCTTGCAAACATGTACTGCTTCCAGGAAGTCAGTCCTGTAAAAGGAATAGGTCTAATTTGCTTTACAGTAGTGTTGCATTTATTTCAGAATTTCATGACCAAAGCAGTTCCTTCCTTTGGATTATTTCACTTTATATCTTATTCTAGGCCTTAAGAAAGCTTAAGCAATGAATGAGTTGAATTAATTAAAAACGGAGCACGTTTCTTTGAAATGCACGTGTGGAGTGCTGAATCTGGAGGATCAGATTCTCTCTTCACTCACTCACACACACAGTTACACAAACTTACACACTCTTGTACACTCTTGCACACATTTACACACTCTTGCACATTCATGCACACTCACACTCACTTGTAAAAGGCAATCCAAATTCAGAAGTGATGTGTAAAGTGGCAGAAATGACATTTCATTGTGCTGGGACTCCA
Organism: Chaetops frenatus; assembly: GCA_013400775.1. Classification (NCBI taxonomy): domain Eukaryota; kingdom Metazoa; phylum Chordata; class Aves; order Passeriformes; family Picathartidae; genus Chaetops; species Chaetops frenatus. The sequence goes on along the minus strand of VZTR01001352.1, from coordinate 464,688 downwards.
CAGCACTGATCCTCTTGCTATCAGTCACCATGTGAAAAAAACAAAGCCCACAACTCTCTTAAGTTATGCAATTGACATGCAGGGAAGCTCAAAGAAAATTAAGTTCTTAAGGGAATTTAAGTAGGGAATGCCCTGCTTTGGTTAGGAGTAAGATATTTCTGATTTCTGTTGCTGATTTCCTCTTCTGCTGTGCCTTGTGAGAAATATTACTTGTCACCAGAGTTGGATCTATACATGAAGCATGTGATAGGTAAGAAAGGTGAAGGTTCTTTCAATGGATTTGACCTGATTTGCATTTTATCCCCATTTCTGGTCAGATGATATCTGTTGATACATCAAAAGTGAATTAAAAAACGTGTGACTCCTTGAAATAGATTTATTGGGTTTTTTTTCATGTTGCTCTATTTCTCGTGTACTGTGCTCTTTCCTAACAAAGTGTTAGCAAAAAGCTGGTCCAAGTAGAGATATGAGTGGCCAAAATAAAAGACTGAGAGCAATTCTGGGCTTTTTTAACTTTTTTTAAGCCACTAAATCTAGCATTCATGACAGATTTATAAGGATCACAATTCTATCTCTAGAAGCAAAATCAGAGTCCTCTTGCTAAGAATTCTTGGGTTTCTTTGTGACGACAGCAAAAATACATGTAATTGTTAATGACAATGTCATCAGCAGAGTTAGCACTGAAAAAGGGGGTGAAAAAAGTGTGGACTGTTTTAAGGTCTATAAATTATGTTTCATTGTGATTTGTCCTTTCTGTGAAAAGCAAATCACGTTTCTGCCTTTTTAGAGGGAGATGATTAATGGATGCTTTGCATTTGGTTGAAAAAACCTGTGTCAACTGTATTGGCTTTTTTTTAACAGAGGAAAAAAACCTATCCATCTGGAGCATCAGGAAGTGCAGTGTGCTTGTTCTGCCTGGTGTGAATAAGCAGATTCTGATCACTGGTGAACACTGATCTGAACAGAGAAGTAACTTCTGCTGGGGAGAAGTAGAGTCTTAGCTCATACACACTCTTCACTTTTATTTAACATAAGACAACAGTAAACCAGACCAGAGGAACTCCAGGGTTGGTCTCCCACTACAGAGGGCTTTTGCTGGAAGTGAGAAGCAGATGAATATGGATCTTATTCCTGCATTAATAACTTAATTTTGTAATGGTAGTTTGAAAACTGTCAACGTGAAAATCATGGGCCCAAGTCTCCCCATACAGCCCAACCAAGCTGATAATGCTATTGTTGTGTACATAGGTGGGGGTTGGTCATTACTCTCAGGTAACAAGAAATAGGACAAGGGGAAGTGGCCTCAAGTTGCACCAGAGGAAGTTTAGATTATATCTTAGGAAATATTTATTCATTGAAAGGGTGATCAAGCATTGGAAGAGGTTGCCCAGGGATGCTGTGGAGTCGCCATCCCTGGGAGTGTTTGAAAAGGGTGTAGATGTGGTGCTTAGGGACATGGTTTAGGGGTGGACCTGGAGGTGTTAGACTAGTGGTTGGACTTGATGATCTTAGAAGTATTTTCCAGCCTTTTATCCCATGGCAATTTCACACCTTTTGGCAAAGTGACACCTCAAAAATCATATTTGACTTAATGAGCTAGGTTGCCTTTCCCTTCAGGCTCTAGGGACCTGGATAAATTTAAGGTGTGATTTTCACGTGCAGAAGTCATGTTAATTTCTCTGTGATGTTTGGAATAGACTCATCCAAAAAACCAGTGTTAGCTGGGAAAACAGTAAAATGCTGTATTAGGTACTGTAGAAGCAGAGCAAGATGTTTGAGGCTTCTTTGAGCAGCTCACATTTCAGGAAACCCAGCATCCTTTCTACAGTGAAGCCCAAAATTATAAAAATAGTTTCTTTCTAATCTCTTTATCTTAGCTGTTAAAATTTATGGCGTCTAAACTTAGATTAATTTTTGTTATTGTTGCTGGTTTGGTTTTCATGCATTTCTTGTTCAAAATGCTTGTCAGGTTGTATTTTCTATATAAGCAGCTGCATAAAGTCAATGGGTAATAGACTACTTCAAAGCAGAAATTGGCTTAATTTATTTAAAAGGAAATTCTAAAGTGTACTTACTCTGTATTTTATATGCTGCAACAACAAAAGCATTAAAATTAATTGTACTTTCCGTCCTTTCTCATTTATATTCCAGGCAACTTAGGCAGTAAAACTAAACTAACGTGACTGCAACTACATTAGCATGTAGTGCAGCTCAGTGAAAGTGTGTTTGTAGAGTGAAATGGTTCATGTTGAGATGACATCTGCAGTATGGGCATTTTGGAGGTAGAGGGTCTGACTTCGGAGCAGTGCTGACCTGATACTGTGATCTGAATGCCCGGAATAGTGGTTGGAAAGATGAGGTGCACTCCGGAGGTGTATCACAGATTCACTGAATGGTCTGCATTGGAAGGGACCTTAAACGTGATCTAGTTCCAACCCCCTGCCATTCTGGTTTAGTTTCCTTGAAAAGGAATGCATTTCGTGGTCTCTGAGATCACTGTGGCCTGAGTCAGAACACAAAGACTTGCCACAGAGGTTTCCCCAAAATTTTGGAGGGTTGATTTCAGAAGCACACTCCTGGTGAGCTCTGGAAGGTTTATATAGATACACACAGCCTTTTCCTCTTGTTTTGACTTACTTTTCATACAGGTACCAATTTCTTCGACTTATCCAATAAATGCTATCTTTTGGGCTCATAACTGATTATTTACACACAGATATGTTGTAATGAAATTTGCTTTTCTTACCTTATGAAAAGCATGGTGCTGCGGCTGTGATGGGGGTAGTGACTGATAGCGGGCTCTAACTCGTTTTGCTTTATGACATGTGCAGAGTGATTAGCAATACAAGGTACAGCAGTGGAGCAGATAATGCTGAGAGCTGGTCTCATAGTTAGCAATCTGACTGGTGGATGGAGTCATCCATCAAGTCCCTGCCCTGTCTGCCACTCCCCCTGTGCCCTCGCATAAATTCACGGCATTTCGGCACAGCTCAGCCACATCTGAGGTGCTGTTGGCACATGAAACAAAACTGGTGTGTCCTGAAGCACTTTCACCTACAGAATGGTTATCACAGTGCAAAGCCAAGGCTTTTGGAGACCAGAGATGCCTGAAGACAAAGTGCTAGCAGTCCAGGGTGGTAGTTAGCAGATTAAGGGCCAAGTCAGCAGTGTTTGACAGTCAGAAAGTCTGTTCAGGCACTTAAATTTTATTGATTGGGTGAGAAATTAGGTGCTTCAGTGCCTCGACTGTTTCTCCCTCCACTCCCTTAGTAAGAAATGCAGATAAGAGCACTTTACCACTTCAGAGGAGTGGCCTGACAGAAGATGTGTTCAGGCAGTGATGTGCTTGGCTGTGACAGTGATGAAGTCAGATGAGTTCCTTGCACAGGTGGAAGGAAGTGAGACTGGAGCGGACCTTGATTAACAACTTGCCTTGGAGGCACAATCCAAAGCCAGTGACACGACTCTTATTAACTTCAGGGAGCTCGGATCAAGCCCATTGATTTGTGCTTATTTCTGCTCTAGTTCCTCTAGTCCAAATTAGTGCTGTGCTGTGAGATTTCCAAATACCAACATAAACAAAATCCACTCAAAAAAGAAGTCATAAAAATAGGAAAAATCATAATGGTTGAATCACAGTATTGAATCAATAAATGTTAAACATAGGGACCTGGTCCCAGAAATCAAACAGTGTGATTGATAAGAAAAAGGAACCAACTGATAAACATCACAGGTTTTGGCTTTAGAAACTGGATAGGCTACTTACTGACAGTATATCATATTTATATATATTGGTAGTTTGATTATTAATCATTTCTGTGTAACTTCTGCCATCTATCAATCTTCAGTTTGGAAATCACATTAATTATATACTTGGTATATTTGAAAGTTAAATGAAAATAAAAATGTTTTAAAATGCACATTTTCATTACTAATTTCTAAAGTAAATCAGATATAATTGGAAATTCTACTTTTATGCTACAATGTAAACATAACCCTATTTTGTGTTAGAGGTACAGTGGGGTTATGTAACTGGTCTGAGATTATTCAGGCTCTGAAGGTTCAGGGCTTTGCAAACTTTTAAGTCAGAGGCCAAATTGTTATGCTACCAAGGGGATTTCTAGAGATAGAAAAAAAGATTTGGCAGCTGCACAATAATGAAGGACATGTTCTGTGTAGATTATGTGTATTTACACCTTCACATACAATAGTTCTTTAGCATCTGGTGTCTCACAGACACACCAGATGCTGTTTCCTTATAATTCATAGGTAGCATGTTAAGTTGTATCTAACTCTGCCTGCCTAAATGAGAAAGGAGAAGGAAATGGAGTGTGTGATTTTTGCAGTGCTCAAACCCAGACAGGAATTTGCTCTGAGGAATGCCAGGTGTGGACATTTTCATTTCAGGCTTGTCTAAAAACAGATCAGTGTTTGCCATTTGCAAAGGAACTTAGAAAAAAATAAAATAAAAATGCTAATGATTCGAGTCTTTAATACCTTTCCAAGGCAAATATTCTTTAAAACTTTTCATGTTTTTCAGTCATGATGCCTCATTCCCATTACTTAGGGGTATTCCTGTGTTGCTTGCCAAAATAATGGAACAATCTCTTTTTACTGCTCAGACCTATAGATTCTTTCATACAGAGACACATGAGAGGAGTAGCTTGTTATTGTCCCTGATTCATCAGCTGTGCAGACCAATTAATACCACAGCTAATGGGGTGAAGTAGCTACTACAACTGTAAGCCATGTATCTTTTGTCCCTTCTAAACTAACGTGCCTGGCCAAAGCTAGAAAGCAAATCTGCTATGCAGAGATTGTTTTTGATACACTACCAAATCTATAGTTCACATAGAAATTGGAGGTGGGAAGAACCCAGCACGGTATCAAATGTGTTCTTGTGCCAAAGCAAGACTGCTTTTGCAGACAGCCAGGTCATAACATTTTAGGCAGTGAAACTTCCTTCTCTGAAATTTCTGCCAGAGTCTAACAAAACCCACCATTAGGGATCAGTCTCTTCTCTCTCCTCTCTCTGTGTTTTGGGTTTCTTTTCTTAAGACCTTACTTTTTGTCAACCACTCCAATAGATCATTCTTGAAAACCCTAGCAGCCCACTGTGCCTGCCAGATAACTTCTCTGCTCTGGTGTTAAAAAATCCAGGTTTAATTCTTCAGAAAACCCAAGAACAGCTTCATTTAGGTCTGGTTTAACTAGTGGTAAAGTCATTCTTCCTGTTTGATCATATGTTATGTGTTTTTATACATAGCTGAAACATACTGTTTTCATTAGTGAAACATTGGCTATAGTAGTTTTGACATTACATTGCAGCATTTTGTAATAGCCATATATAATAAGCTTCTCTGAAGTTCCTAGCTGCTCACTTAGTTTTCCATCTGACTCCTCTTAAGCACTGTATTTTCATCTCTCCCTTCCATACAGATTATGCTGCTGACTGATCCAGAAGTTGAAAGCAGCTTATTAATCAGTTCTGATGAAGGAGCCACCTATCAAAAATACCGTCTGAACTTCTACATCCACAGTCTGCTCTTCCACCCCAAACAGGAAGATTGGATCTTAGCCTACAGCCAAGATCAGAAGGTAGGAATTGTGGGTTGGTTTGCTTAGGGAGAACCTAGAGTTTCCCCATCTCTCTGTGCAACTGCTACAGAGCTTTCAGGACAGTCCTCGGGGTGATACCAGGGCAGTCTTTGGAAATACCAGTTTGGTATTTCCAAGCAGAAAACATTGACTGAGCCTCAATGTAAAGGTCAAAGTAAAGGATGTGGGCACCTGCTGGGTTCCTGGGGCCTGGCCCTCTATTACTGATCTGGCAGTGTGTGTTTATTCATCCATCCTTTTGGCAATATTGTGTGACAGGCAATGGGCAGAGAAGACAGCTAGGATCCTACACAAACCTCTAATGGGGCTTTTGGCCTCTTATTTGATAATTCTCTCCCTTCAGTTTAGTATCAGCTCCAAGAACAGTGTAAGACACTCCTTATTCCTCTCTGGTTGGCATATTTTCAAGTAGTTTTTCATTTTCTAAGAGGAAAAAGTAGCAGTGAATCAATTTCCTTTGAAGTCCAGTTCCCTCAGTACGGGTAATCCATCAGCCAAATAAATATGCTGTTAGATTTGCCTTCATTTTTTGCTGCCCAACCTAACACCAAAACACAGGACTTTATTGTGGAGAACTCGATGGAATTTTTTGAAAATCAGGCACATCAATACTCACAAGTCAGTTTTCTTACACTGAAGGACTTGATAGACCTCAATCTGTTTAGTTCAACAAAAAGTATATTGAAGGAAAACTATATTGTTGCACATAAATATTTCTATGGGGGAAGACAAGTCATAGGAGAAACCATTTCGATTTAGTGATAAAAACTTCTAACAAAAGTTGATAGTTAGGAGTCAATGGCAGGTAAACTTGGCTGTAAAGTAAGTAGCCTTTGGAGCAAACTGCTCAGAGAAATTGTAGATTTCACATCCTGACATTTTAAAGTTTTTGAATAAAATTGGATAAAACCAAGAGTTGTGGTTAGTGGTCTTCTTTTTGTTTTGTGTATGATGAATCTATGAGAACAGAATCTATGAATATAATCAATAATCTAACTATTGGCTGAATTTCTCGGGTTATACATTAATGTAAGGATCAACATAAAAGTTTGAAAACTGTGATGTTTTCCATCTACGTAGTTACATTAAACCTACTAATTTCAGTTTTGCATAGATAGGCTGTTTGTTACTCTTACTGTAAGCCTGAGAAAACAAAGGCATAGGGAAACTGAGTAAGTAGATAAGGTTGCAAAATGATCATACTGAAATTCTTGGAATATTTTCATCCTTCACTTTACACTTAAAACCAGAATCCTTCCAGGACTGTAGCTTAATACCCTTTGCAACTGAGAAATCTTTCTTGCCTCCTAACTCTTCCTATGCAGTCAATTGATGCAAGACTTTTCACTCACCCCTCTCGTAGCCTTTTGTAGAGTGTACTATGGTTATACTTAGTTCGGAGGAAGGTGCAGATTAAATTATTTCTCTGTGTTCTGTATGTAATTAGACAAGGCCAAAATGTTTCCTTTCCCTTGTGGCTGTTGACTTCTCTGGGCTGATATGAAACAGAGCAGAAGCTGGTCTCTGATGTCTTTTCAGGACCACTGGAATGAAAATTACTGTTTTAGTAACAGGAAATTTATTACATGAAGATCAATGAAACTTTCAGTGGGAACTTTGTCAAATAAAAGTAGGATATAGTAGAAAATTCATTTCAGTTGTTACGGTATTCAGTCTGGTCAGGAAATAATTCTGAATTAGAGGCCATACAGCTAAGGCTTATTTATTTTATGATTGATGGCTACTGAGAAGTATACCATCACTATTCTGTAGGAAATGCCCATTCTTCCACAGAATTCTAAAAGACAGTCTGGATATTAGAACAAAGGGTTCATTAGTGTGTGAACATGAATTTTTGGGGTTGGTGTTGGAGTAGTGTGTGTGGGGTGTTTGGGGAGAAAGGATGTAGGCTGTATTATAAAATTCTTTTGTTATGGAATTGATTAGCAAATTGGATAACTGTTGGTAATTCAATACTGTAGTTGTAAGACAAAAATCAGGTAGCACAAAGTCTGTACATCTGTACCAGTGAACTCCAAAATAGAATTTTAAAAGTATACTGAATGGGTATGAGTCACAGCCCTGGTTTCTACATTAAAGCCTAATGGATACATTTTCTGACTTGAACAAGCTTTGGCCAAGAACTGTAAAGGGTAACCAGCAGGCAAAGAGTATTAATCAGCTTGGAGTAAATTAAATGTAACTGGAACTAAGGGTCAAGTTCAGCCTATGGCTAAGTGTAAATGACTCCCATTGGTTTCGTGTTTGTCTATCCAAAGGCAGAATTTTCTCAGAGTAATTAAGAGGTCCTGCAGGTATTTAGATAATTGCAGTGGGAACTGAGGGGTGCTTTGCAACAAATGTCACTGCTGTTAGCTATTTCCTGATCTTGTGCTAAGGCCATATTTAAGGGAAGAGAATTCATTACTCCTTGGATTCCAGGCACTGTGTGCATACTGACTGAGAGTCACCTGAGGAGGCGAGGGACATGTATCTGCATGGAGAATTTACATTTTGATGCCACTAACTTTGATGTCACTGACTCAAAAGGCTGTGAAGGTTTTCTTGATGGGGACTTTGAAGAGTAATTTGGATTTTGACCAGTTAGGATTGGTGCAGTCATTTAATTTTGCTGTTGACGGGAGGGAGGTGATAATCAACTAGAAGACACTTTTACATTCTTCCAGCAAGCCACTTGACTGTTGTCATCCATTTGTGTTGTGGCATTGCAGCAAATGGGATGAGGAAAAGCAGGTGGTGAATAGAGCAAGAGCTGGAATCACATTGGATCTGGACTGTTTTTGTTCTTGTCCATCCAGTTGAGGGCTGATGAAGGCAAAGCCAACAGTAGTGGATGCCTCTCATTGCTCAGCTGTAATAAACAGTAAATGGGCCACACAGAATCATCCCTCAATCTTTTCACAGCCCACTGAGTCTATCACTATGATAAGACCTTTTCTCCTTTGTTTGAATAGGGATTTACTCAATGGCAGGGAAATCTGTTTTAGCTGAAGTAATTTTATGTCCCAGTTTCTTGGGTGCTGATTATGGGTGAATGTGGTTAATTACTGGGGTTCAGCTGACGAACAATAACTCATTAAGCTTCAGTGACTCGTTGCTTGTGTTCACATATCTTTGTCCTGTGTCTCTGCCTTGGGCAGTGGACTTGAATTACCACTGCTGACAGACCAGTCCCTTATTCAGTCATGGCTTTTCCCTGCCAGTCTTGGGAAAAAAAAGAGCAGCAAACCATCTGCTGCCTGCTCTAATTGCTTCATGATTGCATTAATTGTTCTGGCTGAAAGTACAGTTGTTACTTGGCTGATTCTTACCACATAATTGGAGAACTACTGCATGCTTCTCCATTTTCTCTGTAAAGGAGTTACAAATCAGAAGGAAACTTCAGACACAGTAAAGCAGAGCTTGTGAGGCAACAGCTTTTTGGAGGCCTTGTACATGTGAGCTTTCACGGGGTTTAATCAGCTTGCTTGTAGAATGAGGGTCTGTATTTTATGGGAGTATTACTTATGTATTACTGTGTAATCTTCAAAAGTGGTTTGCTGTGTAATCAGACTGTGGAATATAAGAGCCTCTAGTTCACGTGGAGACATCTTCTGCTATTCAGATGGGTCAGGCACACAGAGGAGTGGTTAGTAATCAGGCAGGAATAACAGAGCTATTTGGGGAGATGAAATAAAGGTGAAATTGGGAAACACAAGTCAGACAGGCAAAATGCAGAGTCGTAATTGCCCAGCTCAGGAATAAATGCACATAGGCACTCAAGTACTGAAAGGCAGCAACACAGGCTGAAAAGAAAGCTTAAAATGGAGTTATTGTTGTTGCTTCTCCACTCTCATTTAAAAATAACTCTTTAAAAGCGAGGCACCCCAAATTAAAGGAGCCCTGTCAATGTAGCACTGGTAAATGAAGAGGTTTATGTTTTGGGGTTTTTTTTCTTTATTCATTTTGGCCTTTTCCAAGTACTTGATTCCATCTGCCTACCTTTATTTACTGTGTATATCATGCTGAAGATGAATATTAGGGACAGATACTTGGCTGTATTTCTAAAGTGCTGAAGTTTGGCAAATCAGGATTCTGATACTTTTGAGACAACATATCTTCTGACATCAAACCATATAATCTTGTTCATTTTCCTACATTAAAGTATGTCTACTCCTCATAGTTGTAAGTGGAAGAGAAAGGTATTCTTATATCTGAGATGACAGAGAAACCACTTAGAGAAGAGATATGGATTCGAATTGGCCACAGGATTTTTGTGAGAGGACAGGCCAACACTTAAAAGTACCTTCAGCCCCATCTATCCATGTGTTTTAGTCTAATACTTGTGTCTGACAGTAGAATATCTGCCATAGATGTAGCCAGTATTCACTGTTCAAGATGTGATGGGCTATTCTGATTACACTTCGTAATTTTAAAACCTTTTATTTCTCTGCATTAGGATCTTTTGAGGGTGAATCTACTTGGAAAAGGATCACACCCGGAACCTCCAGGGGTTCCTTTCAACATAAATTATTCTTTTTCTATTTACACACTCTCAGTTTCAATGGTAGGAGCCATTTCTGACTTAGACCAGAAAAGAGAGAATAAAATCCAGATTAATTTTAGCAGAAATTGCATCACAGGTAAACAAGAAAAGAAAAACAAAACAAAACACCCAACCAAACAAAGAAATAAACAAAAACCCAAACAACAGCAAAAAACCAAACAAAATACCAACAAACAAACAAACAAACAGAAAAACCAAACCAAAAAACCAACAACCAAAAGCTGTTACCATTGAGTGACCTCTTTTTGGTGTGGGTTTTTTTTTTTTTCACCCCACACTGCTGACAGCAGTGGTGACAAAAATGTAGAGGACTATTCACTTGGGCTAGTGTTAGCTGAGGGAGGCTAATCCCATCTAAAATTAATGGAGAGGAAAAAAGCTTCTCTAGAGTGGTAAGCATTAGCCACTTTGAATCATCCTCTGGAAAAGCCTATCTCGTATGACAGACTGTGGACACAACCAGGGAGCTAGTTTGCATAAAGCTAACATTAGCCTCTGTGAATAACTCCCCCTTTCCCTGTGGCATTACTCCTGCAACAGTCTACACTATTTGTGTTAATATTTGGGGCACCACTAATAATCCAAGACAGTTTTCCAGCAGACTTGATTCTCTTTGATGCACATTGTTGAAGATGGAAAGAGTAACAAGTAATTTCCACGTTAAAAGTTGTTTGCCCCAGGTTTTGCAACGTTGCACTTTCTGTCTTAGATAACTCTTTTGGGTTAGCAGCCCTTGTGCCAGGGATGCACAGGGCCTTCCATACAAAGGCCTTGTGAATGCTGTTCCCTGTTTTTAAGACAGTCCATGTGGTTGTGTTTTAAAGCAAGCAATGCAGAGAAATACCCCAGTTTGTAGCTAGGGCTGTGTGTGAGTCCTCGAAGCACAGACACCTGTTAGGCATCCTGAAAACACATCTTGCACACAACCTTCTGCAAATACCCCTTGCTATCTCTAGGCAAATTGATAAGTGTTTGGTGGCAGCCAGCGTTCTGAAAATTAGCAAGGAAGGGACATCAAAAGAAGAATAATGGTGCCAGATTGTATATTCTTGTTTTTTTCCTTTCCTTTTTAAATTGGCCCTAAGCCAGTGTAGAAAGTGTGTTGAAAAATATAGTTTCCTAGAGTACCAATCAGTCTTTTACAGACCTCGCTAAGCATAATGTGCTAAAGTAACAATTTAAAATAAAGAATGGAATTAAAAGTGATAGGAATCTCTAATGTTGTTTCCTACTCTAACAATAAAAAGGAAAAAAAGAAAAAATTAGCGGAGCCCAGTGGAAGATGGATTTCTGGGCCAGGAGTGTGATCAGTGAGACAGAAGGAAAGACTCTCAAGCAGTAATCACTGTGCTCTTTACCACTGACTCACTCATCTTTAGGCGAATCAATATGTCCTTGCTTATCCATCTGTATAAACATCAGCCTTCTGTACCCTTAGAGAACTTGTTCTTTTTCTGCTTTGGGATCTTTGGATACATATTTTCAGTTAAGGGTAAATCTGCTGTTTCTCTGCAAGATTTTCTGGGCTCTGTATAACTTCACTTTTCCTACTTCCATGAAAAAAAATTACTTTTTCCTTCTCATCAGAGTTGGATAGTTCCCTGGATTAAGAATAAAGACATGTACTCCATATCACTGGATGTGCTACTGATCTCTGTGGTGTTGAGCAACTCCTGTCACTTTCCTGTATGTGATTCACCTCTGTCTTTGCTGTCTCTGTCATTTGGTTTATTGTAATCTCCAATATGTCTCCAGTTTCTTATTATACAAAGTGCCTGTCAACACTACATTCACTTGAAGCTATAGGTTTTAATATAATGCAAATGATAAATAATAATTTATTTTAAAATTTAAAGCTCTGCATGTGTGCATGAAAATTCTGACACTTTGCCCTAAATTCAGCTGCAGTAAGCCTTTTCTCTTCTCTTCTCATTCAAATACGACACACTCTTTAAACAAAAATGTGCTTATTGATTGCAGTTATCTAAGCAATTATGAACCACCTTAGTGAATTTACAACAGAGCAGAAAGCTCTGGGTACCCTATTGCCTGTAACAGAGATATTATATTTTAGTAGAGAAGGGAATTAACCTTGAGGGCAACATACTAAGTGGAGTGGTAAATTCATCATCCCTTGGATTTGAGATTGGGTGTCTTTCCAAATGATACAATCTAGTTCACCCATCGCTTGTTGGCCTGAATGATTGTCTCTACTGCTTGAGTTACTGGTAAAGATGCTGCAGCATCTGTTAGGAGAACACACTGATGATATTAGAGGCTCCTTCTGTCTTTAAAATATATATTCCAGTCAGAGTCCTTTAAACACTTCCTGTCGCTTTTTTAGTGTGTGAGTTGAAAGAACAGGGGACTTCATCCTTCATCCAATGCAGCTGCTTGCAAACTGCCACAAAACCAGAACACTGGCTGGTGTGGCTCACAGCTGACAATGTGTGAGGAGCTATTGAGGGATGGGTAGGAAGAAAGCTGAGGGTCATCTTCAGGGTGCTTTGATCTGCAGAATATTCACAGAAGTGATTGCTGTGTTGTGACCATACCAAACCACTCTGCATGGCAGGAGCTGCGGCTCATCAGCAAAAGCAGCTGCAGACATCACTGCTGTTTGAATGGGCTGTGAAACAGGGGTCTGACAGCTTTACCACTCTGATGTGTTTCCATCAGCATTCAATAAACACCAATTATTGGGTAACCTTATTGATGGCTTCTGCCTGCGTGATTAATGCATTGCCTGCAACTTAAAATGTTCAAAGTCTATGCAGCATCCTGTGAACTTTATTGCTTCAAGGATATTTAAGCTTCTTAACAGCAGAACTTACAAATAGATCAGAGATCAGGGAAGTAAATGAGGATCAGCTCTGTAGCCCATTTCTGTATTGTTAATATTGAGTCTCATGTTTTATTTTAGGAAGGAAATACCATGCATGATTTCAGATCCTTTTTTATACAAAACATTCTTTTAAATGCAGTGTTGGAAGAGAAAAGGCTGACTTGTAGTCTGACTCAGGAAGTAGCAGCACATCTCCCAACCTTTGGCTGCTCTGCAGAAGAAATGCCCTGCACAGCAATTTCTTTAAATATAATGTGCTTAGTTTGATACCCAAGTCAGCTGCACTGGATGCATGTTGGGAACGTGTGTCCATCCGAGTCCCTGTTCATTCCATTTCATTCCTCTTTTGAGCCATCTCTTTTGCCACTGTGGAAACCTCTTTCCCACTGTGATAATTTTTCACCCAACAGACAGAATCAGGGGCAAAGGGGTGTGAAAGACCATAAAGGACTGTTGTATGTGCCTGTATAAGCATGTTCAGTCTGACGTCCCTCCGTGATGCACTAACCCCAATCTTTCTGCAGACTGCATAGAAAGCAAAAGAAATGCAAGAGAGATTTAAATTGGAGAAGGACATCACCAAATTGCAGCAATCCATGGGATGCCTTCCCTACTGTTCTTTGCTTTCCTGAGATATTAGATCCGTTCAAAATATGGTCTTTCACAGTTTATAATATTTGAAAAATGCTTGTATGAACAACGAGAATGATGACTGAAACCTTGTGGAAGGCTAGAATTTCTTCAAATGCACCTTCATTTGCAGTAGTAGTAAAAGTAATAGTGGTAAAGTATAATTTATCAGCAATAAATTTATTCTACTTAGATGAATGAGATGAAGAAGGACTTGCTGGCATGTATTTAAAATTGTATTGTTACATCTTCAGAAAAAATTGTCTTTATCCAGTTGGACTCTGTTATGTTTATAGTTAAAGCTAAACTGTGCTTTTGGGATGTTGCATTCTCTGGTAAATTTTAAATTTGAGGAAAAGAAAGATCTCTTAAAATACTTATATGGTTTACCAATGCAAAATCCATGGCTAAGGTGCACTGGTGTTTTGAGGATTTTTGTGTGTGAATAAATGGTGTGTGAAGTGGTGAGAGGGCAACACCATGGGTAGCATTAGATGTAATCATCTCATAGAAACCCCAGCAAGTGTAAGAGTCAAGGAGTCAGCATATGTGAAGAAAGTACCAGGAGCACTGACTAGTAGAAACCTTCTCATGGAATTAGAGGTGAATTTGAATCAAACCCAGTGCTTGCAAAGCTGTTCTGAGCTAGTTTTCCAGTTGCATCTGGGTTTTTTTAGGTGAATAAGGTAGTGTAGATTGATTTGCTTTGGTCTGATCTGTATCCAGGGAGAAGGAGTGGAGAGTGCATGGAAACTAGAGGTGAGAGAATGAGAGCCTTTTCTTTTTTGAATGTTAGAATACCAAAGTTGATAAACACAGTCAACCCAGATTCCATGCTGTACTCCATCATAACTTGTTCAGGGGAAATCTCTTAAAAATATTAGGAGCTTTCTCAAAGTATTTCCCTAATGTTACTTCCAACATACAATTTAAATCACCCTTAATTTAACCAGGTTTTGAATTTCTATGTGCCTTTTTTTTTTTTTTGCACGTGATTAAATCAATATATAAAGTTTAATATCCTCATCAGCATAGGAAGCACATGGAACTGCCACATGATTCAAGATCTGTATGTGGAGAAGCATCAGAATCAAATATTTAATCCAATTAGTTTAAATGCAGAGTGAAACATTGTGGACACTCAGGGTCAGTTGTATCTGCAGCAATCTGTGTAGACACTAAAGTGAAGATGGAGGCACAAGACATTCCTCACATGACAGCTTTGTCTGGGAAAAATAATCTCTTGAAAACAGAAGGGATGATGGTAGACCTTGACTGCCATAATGACCCTTTAGATGGCATTATATCAGAATGGATGGGTCAAATAAACCCAGTTATTCTTAAGGGAACATTTTGGAAAACATCATGTTTTCTCCCTATATTTTATAGAATTTAGTTGGCTTTTTTATACTGTGAAATGCAAAAGAAAAAATTAGTGAAGTCTGAAGTTGGTGCTGGAAAGATTAGGATATTAGAAGGGAAAAAGAATAATATGTGGCAACTGTATCCTTCTGTTACCTAGATATCCCAGAGCATTTTGAGGTGAAGCTTGCACTATCCCTGTGAAATACATGAGCAGCTCTTACGCTCCTCATACAGGCTGGCAAACAAAAGAGAGGAAGAGGGAGTATCATGTCATGTCATGTCTGGTGTAGATAAAGAGAGAAGTTAAGTTTTTGAATGTCCCTACTCTAGGAGACAGTGGTGTCCTGTTGTGAGAGGGCTGGGGAATTGTCTCACCATTCAGAGGGTTTATTTGAATCCCTGCTCAGCATCAGAAGGTATTTATAACCTCAGAACAACTTTTTCTTTTCCTTTGCATTTCTTTTTTCTTATATAAATGAGGTAGGTGGTAGGTTTCTACTTCACAGAATATTAGGATCTAAAAAGGCAAAACAAAGCAAACCCAAACTGCTTAATGGTTGTTACACAATCTGCCTATTACACAGAAAAATAAATGTACAAGAGAAGAAGCGAGAAGAGAATTATTCCCTGGTGAACAAGGGTCAAATCTGAGAGATCAATAGAAGATTTGTACTTCATAACAGTTTTGTCTCCGTGAAAAGAGAAATGTCAGCTTGGCCCTCAGATGAAAATGTACAATAAAATTGTAATAGGTTCTTTTTCTATCTGTGCTTGAAAAATAAGTGTAGCAAAGAGCATTATCTAACTTCTGTTTAATAATGCAAATTGTCATCAGACAGCAGTGCTTACCAAAGAAAACAAAATGTCATCTTTGAAGGGACTGCATGCACAAGGCTATCACAAGAAGTCCCAGGAGAGAGAGGGATTTTGTAACAAGAACAAAATGCCATGCTGGGTTTAAAAAATATCCATTCAAGCACTACAATTGCTAAAAGGGGAAAAATAATCCCAGCTGTATCATAACTGATACTTGACAAAAATGTAGCCTTCAAATACTTCTTTTTTTGGGGGTCCAATTGAATAAACTAGATTTAAAAATGAACGACACTTAAAATAAAATATCTGAAAAAATCCTTTCTGCAGTTTTTTTTTTTTTCTTTTTTTTGTTGGAGGGGCTGGTGGTTGTACATAAGGTGGGGAATTCCCCCTTTGCTACAGATACATTAGTGCTGCTTGTGCCGCTGTGAGTCAGTAAAGGCCAAAGCTGGTGCTGAGATAATGACAGAGGATGAAAAACCTTCTAAAGTCTGGTTATTAAAGTGTCTTATCAAAGACAATGAGAGCTTTGGATATGGGCTCCCAGGGAGCTGGTGCTTCCCTTTGAGAGCTGGTGCCTTTTCTCACACGCTGTCTCCAGCTCACTGGGTACTGGCTGCTAATTTCAGAGTCCAGCCCTGACGGCAGAATTGCTGCATCCATTTCCCACCTTCGAAACAGAAAGTCTCGCATTTCTCCACTTTTTCGCCTGAATCCCGTTTTCCTGAGGGCACAGATCAGGAGCGAGCAGGGCTGTCTGGGTGCTGTGCAGCCTCACAGCCTCTGTTCTTTTGGGGGACCTGGCAGGTGCTCCAGGTAGGGGCCCCTCTGGGGGAGGAGCTGAGCTGGAAGAGCCGGGGGGAGGCGCAGCCGCTGCGGCTGTCGAGCACCTGGCCCTGCAGCCGTGGAGGAGGGGGCTACACCAGCACAGAGAAAGCTTTTGCAGGCTGGCACTAATTCATTTGGGATCCCATTACTGTCACCAGCCAATTCAGAGAGGGAATAACCTGCTGGGAGTTGTGCTCAGGGAAACCAGAGAGGGATAAGGGTGAGAGATACAGAAGTGGGACAAGGTTCAATATGATGACTTTATCCATCAGAATATCAATGCCTCTGGAAAGCTTCCATCCTGTTTACCCCTGGTCTGGAAACACGGAGGTGTTTGCTGAGTTTGGATTGCTCCCTGTTCTTAATTAAAGGATCATATGAGCTTTATTGAAACTTGAATTACTGTATGTCAAAGACAGTACTTGGCACAGAAGAAACTACTTTGTCAAGGAAAGAAAAACATTGACATTAGAGAGATGATAGATAATAGCAATATCTTATTGCTGCCATGTTTTTATTTTTTGCTACAATTATAAAAAAGGTCTAGAGATGGATTTTGAGTGTGAAGAAGGGAAATACCTCCCGAATGGTAAAGTTCTTGAATAGGTGACCTCACATCACTTCAAAAAGTGGAAGTTAAATGTTCCAAAAGATTTGCTTCAATTTTCATAAAAGAAAGTTTTCTTTTGTTATAGTTAGAGTTTCCTAAAGTTTCAAATAAAAATGTATCTGGAATCCTCTACTTAAGGAAAAACAACAGACTCACTGAAGTTTTAAAATTGTATGCATTTCTAAACACAGACCTAAACTGTTTTTCCTTCTTCTTACTCTTGTTATCTTATGTCCCCTCCACTTTCTTCCCTCTCTCTTCTTTGACAGTGTTCAAGAGAAAGGGAGATGAAAGAGGGGAATTTTTAGTTCTCATATTTTAAAGTAAATTTTAACACATGCCAGTCTACTGTTTACTAAAAAGCTCTTTTAATTAGCTTCTCCCTGGCCTTCCAAGTACTTACCATAGAAAAGGTGAGGGATATTGAGGTTTGCATTTGGAATCGAAATCCAAATAAGTAGATCTGAAAGTTTTTTACCTCCCAGTCTCATAATTCTTAAAATACATTAAAGTCATCTTTCTGATGAACCCAAAGCTTTTAAATAATAATTTTTTTCTACTCAGCTATTCTCAGAGGCATCCATCTTTCTCTTTCCTACCAGTCCACTGTCACTTAGTGTTCCAAAAATGTTTGCCATGCTTTGCACATAGAGTCAAATCATCTGCCTTTTATGGAAAATCCCTTAAGTGGTGCCATGAGAAGGGAGATCATAGTTCAAAAAATGATGTCCAACTTCTGCCTTGCCAGTAAAGGGGACTGACCAAGTCTACCAGGCAAAGAAAGGAGGGCAAACAGGATGAATCTGCAAGAAAATTGTAGGGCTGACTGCGGCTCAATCCTTCCATATGATAAATTTGAAGCTAAATAAAGCAAAATAAATAAGAGAAACCAAGTGATCCTTCCCTCTGCTGGCCTTCTGACAATTACCTGTTGGCAGCACTTAATGGAGAGCAGCTGTTTGTAAGTGCTCTGCAATAGTAACATTTGTATATCATTCCACAAAGACGTGTCAAAGGATTTATAATACCTCCAACGTGCTTCTTTGCTGACCTTTCTCAGCCTGGTTTGGTATTTATCATGGAAAGATTTTCTGAAATGATTGATGGATTTGGATATTGTTTGCGTAACCAGATGAGGAGAAGGTGTCACGTTGTTTGCAGGAGAAGGACAAGAGCAGAGGGAGAATCACAGGTTTCCTTGGAACAAGTAACTTGTGCTATTTAAACTCATCCAGTCCTGCCAGGGAAGTCTAGACATGTTAGAACATTTTTTGGTGCCAGATTGAAAAAGCTTCCTAAGGATGGCACTGCTAATGGAAAGACAATGTTCTTCTGACATGATATTGAGGAAGGCAACTGGATGATGAATTTTCATTCAGAGCAGGTTGCTGGGTGTACCTGTAAAGCAATCCCTCAGGTAATACCAGCTGTGTCCCATATCACACATCTCAGTATTCTCTGCCAATAAAAGGCACCACAGACATGTTTCAGCTGCCCCAGGTGTGTTCCTTTGAGACTGAGATGAATAAAAGTCCAAGTCCCTATCTCAGAAGTGATAGATGGTTTTTCAGGTAATTTCTCTGATATTTTTATGTTTTACTGTGATTCATGATGGTTTGTTTTTGTCCACAGTTATTCAGTTCTGTGGAGTTTGGCAGAAGATGGCTGCTGCTTCATGAGGGAGTTACACCAAACAGGTTCTACTGGTAAGAGCAGAAAACTCTACTTGATTTCCTTGACACAACTTCCCCACACATAGAGAGGTGTGGGAAGGCAAGGTGCCTGAATACAGTCTGCACTGGTGATTTGTTGAGATTCATTTAGAACTGGTATGAAGGGGTAATTATGTGTTTATACAACATTGGAATACTGGGTCTTTGATCCAAGAGTGATGCAGAACTGAAATATACTGCATAATAGTCTAAAAGAAGCATTGATTTAGGATGGGAGAGTGAAGAGTTCAGTCTGGTCCTGCTACAATGAAGGGAAAAAGCCTGAAGTCTTGGAGGACACCAGCATTTCTGCCACAGATAGCCATGCTCTAGTGGCTGGTGGAGTGCTCTTAATTACTGTTAGACCTACTTAGTCCTTGAGAGTGAGCACACTGCCAGTAGACAGCAATTAGTGTACCTGTGATTTACATGGAAAAGGAAGCTGAGAGATGAAGGAGATGCTGGACTTTTTTTCCCCCTGCAAACATGGCTTTATAGTCCAAATCAAAGATAAAGTTTTCTTGTGCTTTGGTGTAAATCTGTGGGACTTCTCATCTACTCCTTATAGAGGCATAAGTCTGACTGTGAGCAGAAGTGGGCTTATGTCCTGTGAATATGCCTTTAGAAGAGAAGCTTTTGATAAAGCAGTCATCTTGAGATCAGGAGGAGTTGAACCCAATGATTAAAATGAGACCAGAGTGGTAGTTTCTAAACTATAAATTTATGTCTAGCCCACAGGTTTTGAACATAGCAAGATTCATGAGTGGTTTGGTCAAATATTTTCTTTTAATTTATAAAAGAAGGAAGAGCTCTAGGTCAAATTTACTTCTAAAGTTGTATTTATAGTTGGTCTGCAGAGGATATAGCAGAGATTTTGTTTGCTGCTTCTGCTTTTTAATCCTTTCTCAGAACCTGTGTTATCTGAAGCTAATGCAAGCTAAATTCCATTTTTAACTTAAAGTCATTTCTGTGGGAGTGTCTGTATAGATAGTCACATGTGTTATTTATATCACTATTTCTTCCTGCAGAACTGCTAAAAAGGTCTCAAAATGGTAGCAGACCTCTATACATCTTCTGGGTTTTTTGGGGGCTAATAAAAGAAGGTCATAGAAATCAGAAACCCTGATTGAGTACCAAAATTGTAATCCTCTGAAGGGGCTCAGAGGGCTGAAAAGACTGTCCCTGTTCCTGGATCCCCATATCCTGTATAGTATTCCAAACCTTTTGAAGTTTCCTTTCATTGCTTACAATTGTGGTTTATTGTGAAATGAGCTAATGAACACCTGCAGTAAGAAAAATGATGAAGTTACAGTTTTCCATTTCTCTGGAGTGCAAACTTTGAAGACCTCTTAGCACCTAACAAATAAGGGAACTCAGGTTTAGGACTTCAAAGGCAAAGAGCAAGTTAAAAGAGGAAAAGATGTTCCAACCACCCATCTAATTTCCCTACAACCATTCACAAAGCATGAAACTGCAAGCCTGTATTTTCACCTTGAACAGAATGCCCCTTGCATAACACACCTCAGTGCAAGCTAGGCTGTACTTCTGCTGTCAAAAGTGAAAATAATACAACTTGTGGAGGCACTGTTGCATCTCATTCTGGAGTATTTATGATGATCAGAATTACCCTAGGACAAAAATAATACTTTTAGCTGCAATTCTATGGACACTGTCTGTCCTCAAACACACCCACAGTAGAAAACAGCTGTGCCTGTGTGGTTGAGAACACCACAGGGAGCAGCACTGGGCTTTGATATGCATTTCCATTCTGTGCAGCCAGGTACTGGAGGATACAAGAGCACTGAAATGCTGAATCAGAAGGGAAGCCCTTT
The DNA here is from genome assembly GCA_013400775.1 of Chaetops frenatus. Classification (NCBI taxonomy): domain Eukaryota; kingdom Metazoa; phylum Chordata; class Aves; order Passeriformes; family Picathartidae; genus Chaetops; species Chaetops frenatus. The sequence goes on along the minus strand of VZTR01001352.1, from coordinate 443,864 downwards.
GCACTCAGTGCATGGTCACAGTTGACTCCTCATGTAAGAGAAGCAAAGGGGAGCTGGGGCATAAGAGGATGCAGAAGTACAGGTGAAATCCAGATTTCTGCAGCACCATCTCTGCAGCCAGTGTTGGTGTACAAGTTGGGTAAAGCCTTGCTCAGTGCCCCGTGATTTGCTGTTGGTTGGACTTTTAAAATTTATTATTACATACTGTGGCTTGTATATATGCAGAGTGTAATCAACCTGAAAAGTGAGAAGACTGACTTCACTTACTCTTAAAAGCAGAAATAAATAGTGAAGTACAATGTCCTGAAGTCACAACTTAAAGCAGAATGTGGGGATACTCTCTCCTGCTCCTGGTGCTTTATCTAAATCAAATGGCTTTGGAGGGATCAACCAGGAAACAGCTGTGCTGGGCAGAGAATGAGAGAAATATTCAGATATCTGAGGAAGGCTGAGGAGTTGCTTTAGTACAGGTTGCTTCCAGTACTCTCTAAACTAGGACTTCTGTGAAGCTGGAAGACACAAAGCAAAGCCTCTGGCATCAGGCCTTCTTGAGGCTGCATTTTGTTACGCTGCTTGTTTTGACAAGGAAGGTGCACCTGGAAGACTTGAAAGACTTTTACATGGATTTGAATGGTTGATGAAAGCAAAGATGCATTTTCCTGATTGCTCACTGATATTTTCATTGCCATTTTAGTCTGTCACGTTGTCTTGTAAACAGCTTGTGGGTCACTCAAGAGTCTTGTGAATAAACTCCACTGAGCTTGCTAGTTTTAGTCTTGAGAAGGCTCTACCTGCAAACACTGTCAGAGAAGCTGTAGTGTCCCTTACAGCTGCATCTTTTGTATCTGCTGCCAAGAGAATTTTCATCTTTATTTGCTTATTTTTGGCTGGTCTGTGAAACACTTCTTCTCCTACCACCTTCAGAGAAATTTAAACCGCTGAAGAAAAACAGTCTGGTGATGCCTACTACATACTCAGAAAACACTCTGTGTAGACACAACTCAGTTCCTTGTAGCCCACGTGTACTTTTTATTCTTGCATCCTCTGTTTTATTAAGAGGAGTCATTAATATGGAAATAGAATATATTTTTTATTCAAAGCTCATCTGTTCCCCCTTTTCATTCTTCCACCTGCATCTCTGAGTAATGCCCTGACATCCACACTTGAGATGAAAGAGGTGTAATGTCACCCTGTGAAAGGAAATACCAAGTGGGAGATGAGCAGACGAATTCAAACCTTTAAAATGAGAGGTGGCCAGAGACTTCTTGTCTTAAAAAACTTCACCAAAAAGCAAAATAAAACAAAAGTTGACAAAAGGGATCTTTAATTTTCTACCTCATTAAAAGATTGTTAGGACACACTTGTGGCTGGGCAAGCTTTAGTGATGGGCTGCTCTAACTGATACTTGTAATAATTGCTGCAATTTGGGTATCATCATGGATCTGTTTGCATAATCTAGGGATGTGGAAGTGGTGTACTGAGGAAAATGCACTCCACTCAGAGAGTCAGCCACATACTATGTGTCAGGTGGAGACATGGAAGATGCATACAAGCCCAAGGCACACCAGTTCTGCACTGGATCAACAATTTTCATGTTTTTAATTATTTTTTCTGGCAGCTTCTTGAGATTTTGCTGTTAAATGTGCTGTGACAGAAAAATGCATAAAAGTTATCAAGGTACTTGCTAATTCTAGAACTGTGCTCTATGGAAATATTCTAATTATGAGGAAGGAGTATTCTAAGCAATATTAATTCAGCAGTGTAATACAGAAACAACAAGTTAATATACATGGATTATTGTTGATAGCACAGTGTTTACTAATGTAGTTGGCATTAGGGAAAGAGAATACAGTAGATTCTAGTTAAAAGAGTTGGATAAAAATGCTTTATTCAAATACTTCTGAGTTTATTTTTGTAATACTTGGTGATTTTTGGAATGAATTCCTATTGTGGAATTTTGCTGGTGTGGATGCAGGTTTATAGTGATTGGGAATTAAGTTGCTTTTTTCTTCCTTTTTTAGAGTGGGTCATCTAGTCAAAGTTCAGTAGCGATACTTTGTGACTTGCAAATCCAAACATCCATGACCAGTAGTTGCAGAAAAACTGCTCAAAGTGCATATAGGTCAGTATGGCCAAAATATAAATGCAGGCAGTTGTTGGTCATTAAAAGCCAGGTTTTTATTCTGGTCCTCAGATCAAGTAATGTCTTCCACCAGAAATTATTTCCTAAGAGTCAGTAAGTCAAGGCATCACAATTAGACCTGTTCCTAAAAAAAAAAAAAAAAAAAAGTAATGGTTTTTAATTGAAATGAGACATTTTTCTGAAAAGATTCTCATGTAATTCTAATCAAAACCTAACCTTGAGAAACTTGGAGGAGTAGGCAAGAAGTAAAATCAAATAATAAATATGTCTTAAAAACTGACATAAAATTAACAATAGAAAAGCCCAGCTAGTAAATTACATCATCTATTTACAATCATTATCTCTATCAGTGGTATTGATTTTAGTTTTTTACTTACTTTAGTGTTGCACCCAGACAAGGAAGAAGGAGAAATACAAAAGTAATAGCATTCCATACTTCAAGAAGATCAGAGGGCTGTAATAATGAGAGGGCTGGAACACGTCTCCTGTGAGGCTGAGAGAGCTGAGGTTGTTCAGCCTGGAGAAGAGAAGGCTCTGGGGAGGCCTTAGAGCCCCTGCCAGTGCCCAAAAAGGGCTGAGAGAGCTGGAGAGGGTCTTTTGCCAAGGGCTTGGGGCGATAAGACAAGGGGTGATGGCTTCAAGCTGAAAAAGAGCAGGTCTAGATTAGATATTGGGAGGAAATTCTTGACTTTTGGGGAGGTGGGGCATTGGCAGAGATTGCCCAGAGAAGCTGTGGGTGCCCCATCTCTGGAAGTGTTCAAGGCCAAGTTGGATGGGGCTTCGAGCAACCTGGTTTGTGGAAGGTGTCCCTGGCCATGGCAGGAGAACTGGAGCTGGGTGATCTTCAAGATCCACTCCAACCCACACCACTTATGATTTCCAGTAGAATCACATGTCCATGATGTTAATGATTCCCTGCAGAAATTAAAGGAGACACGTCAGTTTGGTAAGAGATGTTGCTAGGTCTCCACTCAGGCTTGTGTTTTTCTGAGTACGAGTAGGAGAAGAAAATGGAGGCAAACATTGTGAAATAGTAAGGCAACCAACCATTCCCATCAAATAATACAAAAATATGCACACACACTGAAGGAGAGAAAAGTCTTTAAGCAGCTGGGAGGACAGATGAGTAGATAGGGCTATATTTGTGTTTCTTTTATGAGTAGTAACAAAGAAAGTTAATCTTCATAGTATAATTATAGAGTATATATATTTTCTTTCTCAGAGGAGGCTGAAGACTGTATTTTAAAAGCTCTGAATGTGTTCAGTGGAGCAGCTGAAAGAGCTGAAAATCAAGGAGATGAGGTGTCAAAGCCCTGTTAAAAACATCATTACATTCAAGCACTGGGAGCAAGCTGGGTGCACTGTCCCAGTGTTCCTGTCAGTTTTGGGCTTGGTGAGATTTGCACGCCCACCCAGGTGGGTTGAGGCAATTTAAATGCCTCAGTGTCTGGGCTGTTTACAAATGATGCTGTGTATGGCTGAACCAGACCTTTTAATCAGTGCAGGGCAACTGCTGGAAGCCGATGGGAGAGATGCCAATCAAAGTGCATTGTGACAGCCTGTCCAGAAAATCATCCACTTGATCTAACACACAAGCCTTATTCAGTGAGTTGAAGGGAAGAAATTTAATTTAAAATGTTTTTTGTAGCTTAAATATGGTGTTTATGGGTACATGCCAGAGAAACCCACAACAGTTTTCAGCAGGTGTGAATGAAGCAAATGTTCATCTGATTAAGCCTTTTGGGACCAAGAAGCACCAGTCTGATTGATCCATAGGCTGGCGTGTTTTAGTTTTCCCAATTCAGCAGCTATTTCTTTAAAAATCATCCAGAGATACTGTGTAAATGAGTACAGACTCCCATGAGCTTCAGCTTTTCTACATCATCCACTTTCCCTAATTGTTAAAGTCCTGCAGAAGCAGGCAGGCATCCATACACCATGTTCAAAATCTTGATTTGGGGTCTAATCAGTAGCAGGAGCCTGCAGTGCTGTGCAGGACCCTGGAAAGTGTCAGTCCCCAGCAGACATTGGACTAAGCAGCTGATTTCTCTGTATGCACCCGTAAAGGACAGACCTTGAGAAGGTGAGGCAGTGCACAGGTCAGTCACCTGGGGATTTGTCCAGATCTGTGCCAGGAAGGTTGCTCTGCTGGGTTCTCTGGTGTGTTTAATGAGCAGCAGGCTGTGTTGCCAGAGCTGACTTTCCACTCCTGCTCTAAATGACTTTCTGGCCTCCTCCAGAGCTGCCTGACTGGGCCACAGCACTACAAGATGCAAGAGACCTGGTCTTCACACAGTAGGAAATTGTGATCCTATTAGACTGTACCAGCAGAGGAGCTGTAAATCAGGTAGGTTTGGTTCATGATATCAAGGAGGGGAGCTCAGAGGCTGTAACTGGAGGGTACTTTCCTCCTCCTTTTTCTTCAAGCCAGCTTGAAGTCTTAAGTTTCCTGCAATATATGAAAAAGATACAGGATTGAAGAGCTATCTTGAGATCAGGATCTAGTCCTGGTTAACTGAATTTTACCCACTTAGTTTAGATCCTCGTTTTAAGACATTCCTCCCACCATGTGTTACCAGCAATAGACAGCTAGCTCCTGAGAATTTACATCCATCTATTTCAGTTTTTAGCCAAGTTTCCTCTCTGGAGCTTCTCACAGAGAGCTGTGTTGTTACAGCAGCAGGGGAGGCTTCCTTTGCTGCTGCCCTCAAAGCTGTGGGGTTTGTGGACCGCAGACTGTGGAAGGGTGTGGGTCATTATGCACTAGGGCTCTAAAAAGTGATGGGGTGATGAGAGTAAGAGTGACTCCCCATGGCCTGAAAGTCACAGCACTACCCCCATTTGCCTACTCACCTATTTCAGTGTTAGCAGCAGCAGCCACCTGCTTTTCTGGGTCAGTGCTGGCAGGTGGCACAATTAGGAGAAGTTGGGCTTTACTCACTGCACTGCTGTTTTCTATCAGTTCCAAAGAAAGGGTGACAAACTGAGCAAAGCAAACCATAGGATGGATTTGGCCCAGTGGCTGCCAGTTGAATTGCACCAAATTGTATCATTTCAAGTGACTGGACAATGTGGGAAAGAATAGTGCAGAGATGTAGCAGGGAAAAACTAATTAAATTATGGTCAGGGGAGATTTATTAGCCAGATATACAGAAATGAAGTGCTGATTTATGTCTGTCTGGAATCTGTCCCTGTTTTCTAAAACATGTCAGGATGATGTGGTGAAGAGATGTTAAAGCTAGAAAGCAGTCTTTAAGGTATGTTCCAGGAATAGTAAAATCTGTGAGATTTCACATAATAGAGACTGAACTAAAGCAACCACAAGAATTGCCTCCCACTCCAAGCTCCCTGGGGCAGATCCACTGACCTCTGCAAGCCAAAAAAGGAGCAGAGAGTATCTGCAAAGTCCTCATGGAGTCGATACAGTAGTAAAAGAAAAAGGAGCCTGGAGGACTCTCAGGCTCTATTTTTGTCTCTGCCACATAGCAACTGTGTGATCTGGTCAAATCAATGAGGCCCCTGTGCTCTTGACTAATCAGTGAAGTTTATCTATAAAGCTGAGAACAAAAATTTTCCTCAGCCCCTATTTCTAACTTGGTCTGCTTGTCTTGTACTTTTCCATGGGTCTTGAACAAATCAGTACCATGCAGGGAAGGTTACTTAAAGGTTGATTGTCAAGTACTTTTGTATCTTTGGACAAAAAGCTCCCTGTTCAGTGCTACACGTTACTATTTTTATGAATGGCAATTAGAATTTAGTGTTACAGAAGCATCAGTGGGACCAAAAAATTGATGCTGCTAAGGACAACATGAGCGTCATCCACTGCTGTTGTTTTCATGCTGTCCCTTAAAACAAAACCAAAAACCTGCCATTCACTAAGCTGGAGGAAGGTGTCAGTTTTTTAACAGGGAGTGACAGGAAATGTCCAGAGGCAGTGCAGGAGCTGGTTTTGCATTGGCAAGATTTACGATAAGGGATTCGCGTGAGTGCTGAGGCTAAAGGAAGATAAATCCCTAAAGGCAAATTCTACCAATAATTGAATTACAAAGCCATTATCATGTGCTGAACAAAGCAACTTTATAGCTTTATTGTGACAGGCTAAAGCTTGTTAGAATTTTTATGCTCATAGGACAGCTTTGGCATAAGGATCTCTAGGAGTGCATTCTCTCTTCCACATGACTGTTGCAGCCAGTTGGGCTCTCTGTGTAATGCAGTGTGTGTGCAGGTGGGGATTTGCTCAAACTGGGACTAGGAAGAAGGAATGCTGAAGGTTAGGAGACATCTTAAATATATAGCTTGCTAGGAACAAAGTCATCTGCAGAGTGCAGTGGAGGCAGATGAGCATGTTTAATGCTGAGTAGTCAAACTGGATTTTTCCAAGCAATGTGTCAGTTTTCTGTTTGGCATTGCACTGCAGCCACATCGGAGCTACTCCCACTCAGCACTGATAAGCTCAAAATGGCTAAAACTGTGTGGGTCTCTTTCCATCCACCTTAGTAGAGACATGCTGTTATGTCATTTGTCTGCCAGCCTTTGCTGCATGAACAAAGCATACCTGCTTACCTCCAAAGCAGGTGAGGTATGGTCACAGAAGTCTCAGTTCTGCACTTTTCACTTCCTCTGAGACATGGGAAAGCTGCATAAGGCCTCTGTGTCCATACAGAGAATAAGGGACTGTCACACTGGTTCTCTCTCTGTGGGAAGGACATGGTAGTATTTGGCATTCTGGTCCATTTGCACTGAAGATTCTGTAAAATAACAATGTCTTCTAATGCTTGTGTTAAAAGACATTTGATCTTGGCTGCTGTGAGCATGTATGATACGCGAAATACACATGAAAGGGTTGCCATCAAATTTCTTGTTCATATAGTCCCAGATACAGTGTGTCTGTGTCTGAAGTCAAGCATCCAGAACCAGAGGCACCCAAAGCTGCTCTCCAGAATGCACAAACCCTTGAGATGCAGCCTTTATTTTCTGGTGTTTCGAGTTCATTGTTTATGAAAAAATGGTAGTTTGAAATTAGGTGCAGCAAGTAGAAGCTTTTGCTTTCTTCACAATGATGCCTTTTTGCAGTTCTGAGTGGTTTGACTGCCTTGCAAGCCTCATCAGTTCCCAGCATCCATAAACAATTGCTTTTGTCCCTAGAAGTGAAAAAAGATAGAAGAGGTGGAAACCCCAGGATAACAGGGTCTCTATTGAATTTTCTTGGCTCAGAGGAGCTGACAGGCCAAGGAAGCCAAGGTTTTAGAAATGTTTCAGACAGAGAAGATGGCAAGGGGTTGGTCACTACAGAAATATGCCAACTAGCATTTACTGTGCCATGGGCAGTGCCAGGCTGCTTTTGTTCAGTTCAGCCTAGTTCTAAACCAGGGGATGATTTGGGGTCTTTTCCCTGGGCTGCTTCTCACGGTGGATGTAGAATCTGCATTCAGAGCAATTACTGTGCTGCAGCCAGTGGTATCGATTTGTGAGGCTCTCAAGTGCAGATAACTACTTAGCAGGCTTGATAGTGATTAAAATTTTAGGAATCAACTTTGTAATAGGACCGTGGGGGTCCTAAATTTTTCAAAATGTAGGCCTCTTCAGTGTAAAGGCAGCGGGGTCACTGCCTTGCACTCCCTTTGGCTTTTCTAAATCCTCCTTTTCCCAAAAGATTCTTTTTCTTTTCTTTCCCTTTTTCTTTTTTCAAAACATCCAGACAATTATACCAACAAAACACTAGAAGTTAATCACAAAAATACAATAGGCACCATTCAGCAGAAAGTATTGCAAGGATATCCCTGGTGTCCTGAAGTTTCTGGGAGTATTACAGAAAGCCTGAGATTAAAGGGACAGACAAAGGACATGCTGGCATTTTACCACAAAGTGAAAACATAGGCTGAGGCAAGAAAAAAAGTTTGTGGATAAATGAGTGTTTGGTCTTTTGAGAACAGATGCTGAAAGGATGGAATGGATTTGAGAAATATGAGAAGAAAGCACTGCCAGCATAGTGAACAGAAGTTGCTCAGAATAGGAAATGGCAAATTTGGGACTGTTGTTTATTTTTAGAGAGATTTCTGAGTGGGTGGGTAGCTGAGTGGGTCCCAGAGTGTTGTTCATCTGTACCCCTGTTCTTTGTAGGGTGCTTGGTCTATCAGCTGTTGAACACACAACACTCTTCCTTGTGTAGCTTGTGAAGCTTTGCATTAATCATGTTTCATTGACCATGTGCACATAATAAGTGTATGTGTAATAAGCATTAAGCTAATGAAGTATAGTGGGCAGCCTTTTATCAGGTTAAAAACACTGAGCTGGGGGCCTTGGTGCTGTCTTGGGCCAATCCAGAATGTAGTTTCCTTCTTCCACATGTGAAGCTTGTATTTTTTGATCACTCCAACTTTTGTTTAAGAGCCTTCCAGTCTGGTCAAGAATGGAATTTCTTTGTAATTAGTTATTCATTCTTTTCCGTGGGTTTGAAACTGTTACTTAATAGTACTTAACTTTGTAGAAGTATGTTGACTTTCTCAGCTTCTGTGGATGATGCTTTTTTTTTTTCCCCCCTAGCCAAATGAAAAAGACAAGATAACCTACTGATAGAACAGCTGGATGCTTGGTAGTGTTGTGATTGATTTGGTTGACATACTAAGAATTCAAGAAATCTGATCTAGTATCCTACAGTTCCTAACACCTTCTTTCCAGTAGATGCTTTAGAAACAGATTGTCCTATGCATGTGAAAGGATGTGTCTGTCTTCCTACAGAGACTGTTTTCTCAGGGGCAGTGCAACCAAAAGCACAATATTTATCTCCTGTATATGCTCACTGTGGTCAATATTGCATTTCTGAATGTCTCCTAGGCTTTTATATGTCCTAGAGTAAATAATAAGGCTGATGTAAGCTGTGTAAAACATTTCTCAGAAAGAGGACTGCTTAGGACATTGTTACCCCTTCAATTGCAATCCATAGCTCATCTGTAATTTGTGTTTTTAAAATTAGGTGATAAACATATTTCAGGACTGTTGTTTCCTGTTTTGGGGCCTTTATGTGATCAAATGTGGGTGTCTGTAGTGTAGATGTCCAGACAGCTTTAATTTGATGGAGAGAAACAGGTCTTTCTAGGATAAATTCTTCTCATAAAGTCATATCTAACACTGTTCAACTAATCCACAATACTGAACTGCCTCTTTCAAATCTCTGCCTGCAAAGAGAGTTGAGTATGATTAGTTCAGAGTTAAATATCTGTAGTGTATAACTGGGTAATACACTACATGAGTTTTAAATGAGTTTTACTTCATGTGGCTTTTCAGGTGGTATGGAGAGATGTATAGAGAAATATCCCAGGGCTACCATGGAACAAGACAGCATGATCCGAAAAAATGTGACATTACAAAAATGCTGCTCAGTAAGCTCTCAGCAGAATCCAGATGGAAGTGATATGTTTCTGGCTGTCAGCTCTGTACAGTTAATATTGATTTGAGCAGATGTGTATTTTATATTTTGCCTGTTCTTTACAACTGATTGTTCATGTTGGCATTTAATATTATGGGCCTGACTGTGACCTTGTGCTGTCACAAATAAATTAAGCCTATTATAAATCAAAGCAATGAAATGTGTGTTTTCTAAGGTAGGGAGAAAGATCTGGCAGATAGGAAGACATGGATATGGCTCTTGACTACACCTCAGATGTCCTGCTTGACTTGAGGAATTTCTTCCTCTAGATCTTAATTTTCATCTTTGTCATCACATTCCTGAGTCACAGGGGTTAGAAGATATCAAAAGGGAGGAAGTCCTGGAGGTTTATCACCAGCCCTGTGTCAGCCATCCCTGTTCTGTAGCCCCTTGGGACAGTCGATGGCTTAACTCTACCTGGAGTTGAAGCTTCTACATCCCAGTGCTGGCTGTTGTAGGCTGAGACCAAGTCATTTGCAGGTGGCTGCTTTCAGGGCTTGAGGGGTCCAGATCTTTATATGCTGCTCTTAAGACACCTAAGAGTTTGATGTAAATTATGGCTCATAAAATTGGCTGTCTTTGCCTGAGAAAATGCAAAAGAGATTTTTCTCGGGGTCAGAATAACACTGTGAGGAGGAAATTCACAAAACATCTGAGTGTAGACTCATATGCTTTGCTGGATGACCACCATTGTTGCACTCTGAAGAGACAAAATATTTAAATTTGTGGAATATACTTCTTATTTCTTTGGAGAGTCACATCCTCATGGGGCTGTGTGAGGTCAGGAGGAGGAATGAACTGACAAAGCTGTACTATGTCTTCTGCAATAGCCCAGTTCCAAGTGAGCTGTTCCAGTATTTAAAGCCCACTTAAATAAACAAGAATAAAGAGCAGATATGCCATTGTGCAGGCTTTGTCCTTCTGCAGTTTTTTTAGAGCTGTTTGTCACTGGCATCTGTCTATCTTAAACTGAATTGTAATGATCAGGTCCAGCATTTTGTCCCTAAATCTGCTGATCATAGCAGGCATAATAAAAATGCCCTAGAAGGGTGCTTCCTTCCCCCTCACTTGGTGTCAATTACCTGGAAGCAGAGATTTTAAGTGGAAATTGAATGTTTAGGGGAATAACACCTTGCCATAAACTTTATTAAAAATGGAGAAGAGCTAAAAGCAATGCTGACTTAGAGTATTTTCTGAAACTTCAGTCCCCAGCAAAGGAGAACAAAACCTTTTCTAGCTAGTGAATTGTTATGTATTTTGTGAAGCAAAGGTAAGGATTAATCAGGACACAGTCTTATTATTATTAACATTTTTATAATAGTTATTAGTTAATGCACATGATAATTAAGCACTGGAGGTGCCTCTGATTGCAGTCAGTGGGAACTGAATTAAGGTCTAAATCACTGTTTGAATCTCTCTTTTGATTTCCTGAAAAATAATGAGGCTTTGAAGAGAACATCTAATTTGTCTATCACTGGAAATGAATGTGTGTCTTCCCTCACACTTCTATTAACTAGGAGGTCAGGCAGCCAACAAGAAACTGGTTGTTTAACCCTTAGCTTTAATCCAGGACTATGAGCTGGATGCTGGGATGGAGAGCAGAAGCAAGGCTGGTTGTCAGAGATGCTGCTGAGGCTGCTGCACAGTGGGATTGGCACTTGGTGCACTCAGTGCTCCCTTCATTCAGGCTGCCCATCAAGCCATTGGCCATTTGGACTCTTCCAGGGAATTGGTGAGACCACCACTGCCACCCCAGGGGAACCTCAACCCTGGAAGCAAAGCTTTCATTCCATAAACTCCTTATTTGCAGTGCTCAATGTCTTTACTTTGTTACTTGTTAATTCAGAGGGAACAAACAGTCATTTTCAATGTGACACTTCTTTTATTAATGGAATACTGTTTTTATTAGCTCAGAAGTGATAAAATGTCTCAGGATAAAATGAGTTTTAAAACTTCTTAATTAATGAGGGAACATTGATCATTAAGAGTGTCAATTAAGCAAATGTGCATAAAATGTCCAATATAAAGGAACAGCTATAATTAGTATGCTGGCAAATACTATTATCCCATCAATTAAAGTCTTCTGTATTCCACCCTGAACTGAAATGCATCCTTTGGACCAAACCAGGAGAAACATCAAAATTTCCTGTGCCAATGAGAACAGAAACAGGTCTCCAGGTGGGAAGAAGTGAAGTATAGGGGTGAGAAATAAAGAACTCAAAAGTACAATGACATTAATTAGATAAAATGGTAGAATTTCTTTAAAATATTCAAGTTCATTTTAGGGAAAACTCCAAAATTCTTTCAAAATTCTCGGTTCTTATTTGTGAGTATGAGTTTATGTCCAGCTAAACAGGATGTCCTTTGAAAGCCATATCTCAGCCATTCATGTGAGATGTTGTTTTTAAAGCCCTGGTCTCAATCTGTCTTTTACAGGTCCATGATGGGGAATGGAAGAGATCCTGACCTGGTGCACCTGGAGGCAAGGACAGTGGATGGTCGTAAGTACATCAGCTACCAGATATTGTGATATACTGGGCTCTCCTCATATTCTTGTAACCATACAATATGACAATGGAAATCTCACTTCATTTTAGTGATTCACTTGTTTAGTACGAGGAGTTTGGCTGTTCTGAGTTAGGTCTGTCAGAAGAGAAGCCTTTGCAGCAAGGTAAAAAGTTGTGTTTAACAGGCTGTGAAAGGAGCTGAGGACATGATAAGGAAGAATAGGGTGATAAGCAGTAACTGGAGTTACTACACAACACTTTTATTTCTTCTTACTTGATTTTTGTTGATGGGAACATGACACTGAAGAGAAGTTCCTGGGTCACAAAGCCTAGCTGCTGTTTGTTCACACAGTACATAATATTACTTTGTTTGTAGCTTTAGAGTTTTAGCAGACCATGGATACTCTGCCTTAGGTACTACCTTTGAAAATACCTAATTTCTCTCACATTAGAAACCTTTTAATGACCAGTCTAAGTGCATTCTTGAGTTACTGCATGTCCTGTCATTGTCCTTCACTTTCATCAGCTCATTTCCCTCCCTGCTTTGCCTCTTGAGGTGGGTTTTTTTCTTCTATTCCAGGAGCCTCCTTTACCTGCAACTCCAAAATATTCTCCTAATTGGCGGTAAATTCTCTCGGGCACCCTCAGCCACCCGCTGGCCTTTTCTCCTCCCATCCAGGCTTTCTCAAGGTTTATCTTTGAGCTCCACTGCCTTTGCAGATCTTTCTCTGTGGATTTCTTTTCCACAACATTGGATTGCCTCAGGCAGACATCACACTGAAAGCCCAGCTGCCAGAGATCTAGTCATTTTAATTCCATATTGTTTCCTCAGTAAATAGAAGTTTTCCTGCAACATAACAAGAAGATTTTTACCACTTGGAATACAGAAGTATTAATGATGCCTTCAATCAATTCTTTTTTAAATGGATGAAGTTCTCCCTTGAATTGTACCCTCAAATGCAGTGGTGTTACTTAAAATGTGCATTTTGTAATTTTAAACTTAAAAAATATCTGAAAAATTAATTGTAAGGTAATCTGGTTTTTAACTTATGGAAATTTAGCTTGAAACAGAATCTTTTGGAAGATGAATTTTGAAAAGAAACAGTTGCGATAGAAACCATAAAGTTTTAAAGGTCTTTTCATTTCAAGATATGCAGGATTAGTGACAGTGAAAGAATTATTTCTTATAAATTGTGATCTATGATTATTATTTCTCCTCTCAGTTTCACTTGATGTGGCAGCAAGGCTGGGAACATGAGGCTTTCTGTTTCTTGGGGCATGCTAAATAAAAAGGAAATATTCTAACAGGACAGTGTCTATTGCAGCACAAAATACTGCTGTTAGAAGTCATTAAAAACCTGAGGTCATTGAGATGAAGCATGACAAGTGATGTTTAAGGAGCTGTATTCTGGTGTGGGCAGAGAAAGTGCCATGCTCCAAATGCCTTGAACAGTCTGGTTTGTTCTTAGGCTGCAATAAGAGCATCTTGCACAGCTATAGCACATATCTGCAAAACACTTCTTGAGCTCCTAACTAATTAGTAAGCTTCATTATAGCTCTTAAAGTGGAAACCAAAAAACAGGTAGATGAAACTGGCATCACTGAGGAGTGAGGCGTGTTAGTAAACAGAAGGTATTGGGGAATAACAAATTATTGCTCATCAACTCAACACCAGTGACAGATTCTGCACTTATATTGGCTTAGTTGTGAGGCAGGACAACTGAAGTTTTTCAGTTTATTCAGTGTCAGAACTACAGATATAAATATATCAGTGGTGGCAGCCAGAGGTGATCCCTCTTGCAGATCAGCCATCTGGATGAAACTTCTCATAATGAATCAGGAGGTCTCCAGCTCACCTCATTGGTAATATAAGGAAAATATATTGGATTTTCAGTAGGTGCATGCTCTGTTTTGCCCTATGTTCCAAGGAGTGTTGGTCTCTTCCTAGAGGACTGTGGTGGGTACCTGGAAGCTTGGAACATATCACAGCATTTTTTGCCAGATATCTGGATGCACTGCAGATCACAGGATTTTAAGGCCAAGACAGGCAAAGAGAGTGCACGTGGTCCATTACTGTAGTTACCATGAGCAACTTGGTATGTACAGGTCTGGAGGCTACTAGAGTTTTCTTCCAAGAACTAAATCAGTCTTCTTTTCCTGCACAAAGTAATCGTCACCCTCCAATGGATGAACAAACCTTGACTTCTGGAATGAAGCAGGTGTGTTTCTACCAGTGGGGTAATGGAGTGAAGTGTGCTGAAGTGAGAAAGATATCTTTTGATAGTTAACCAAGTGTAAAATTTCAATAAAAGGATTAAATTTGAGAAGGTAGATTTGCCAAAACAACGCAGAGAGAAAGAAGGAAAGAAAGGGGAGTGTGTAAACAACCACACAATCTGTACAATAAAATAAAATACCTTGAAGTGTAAATACAAGGGCTAAGGAAAAACCTGCTGAACTAAGTACAGATAAAAAAAAAACCCTCATTTTTTGGGCTCGTATCTTTTCCAGCAGAAGCTGAATAGCACAACTGTGGTGTTAGGAGAGAAGAAGTAGAAATGTCAGCCAGGTACAGGATCTCCCTGACTGAGTTGTTTGAGAAAATCTGTCAGCAATAACCTTAGTACTGGGCTCTCCTTGCTTGAACACCAGTAACTCTCTATCTCTGCTGATCATGGTCTGTCTGTGCACTTAATTTATTGTGCTTATGTACAAAATGTACAAGGTTTGCAAGGACCAAAACAAGAGTCTCCTAGCAGGCATAAATCAGTGTAATTTCAGTGGCATGTTGATTCACACCTGCTGAGGATCTGCCTAGCAGTGTTGTTCCTGAGTGCACGTTCTCACTATTTTTTTTTTTTCCCTCTTGGGACCCAGAAAAAATATGGATTCCTTCTGAACACACTGTGTCTTATCAAACTAGGGTGCAGGTAGTGATGAACAAGCTGAGTACAGCCTGCTCAATTTATTTCTGTTTAGGTGGAGACAGATTTGCAGGGCTAATCGCTGCCATTTATGCTTTTCATCCTGTTGTGTAAGTTTTGGAGAGCACCATGCAAATTTTCATCTTGTGGAATGTGATGCTTTTGTTTATTTTTCAAAGGCTTTAGGCCCAATCCATATCAATCTGGGGCTGAGGGCACAGTGGTAAAACTGATTTTTCTGGCTGGAAGAAGTTCATATGAATGTTATCTCACACTTCCATTTGTACACTGGGGTGTCCCTGGTGTTTCCCTTTGATTTGGAACAAGATCAAAGGCAAGCCAGCAAAGTCAGCAGGAAATGGGATATTTTTTGTCTGGCTTCAGGTCAACACCCCAGTAAGACAATTATTCCCCTAGGGTTCTTAATCACACAATAAGCTTCTCTTTGTTACATTCACTATCACAGCCAGCAGGCAGGGTGATGGTGGAATTTAAATCTAGGTTTTCTCAAATGCAACTTGAAGTGCTTTCAGAAGGTATACACTTAATGACATGTGGGGTTCAGGCTTGTAAAGAACACACAAGATCCTAAAATTAACAGGCTTATCTGATTTGCGCTTGGTAGGGTTATCCCAGTAAGGCCTGATTCCAGCTAATTAAATGGGAGGTAATTTTTATTCAGGTGATGCCTACTGAGGAATCCAGACTGTTGGTGCAAATTAGAAAGATGGATTCTTTCAAGGCATTTGGAAACTAACTGGGTACCCACTGGTTCTCCAGAGAATGGCAAAACTGACTCAGAGAATCTCTAAATGACAGTTTCTCTAGACTGTAAAACAACTGTTACATTTATGAGACATGCATTTGCTTTTGTGGATAAGACACCAATTTATTTAAAGGTTCTTTTTTAAGTGTGGATGAAAGAAGCTAAGGGGTTTTCTAGTGTGCTGGCAAAAATTTAGAGAGCTCCCAATATTTAAAAAGTAGTTTTGTTTCTTTTGCTTTACTTCTGCTGTCCTGATTTACACAGCAGCTTTTCATACTGAAAGGTAATTTAGGTGCTGCTGTGATGCAGGTAAGACCAAAGTCTCACCTGGGGCCAGCAGACATTTTCTGCTTGCTGATCCATGGGGACTGAGTATCTGGCCAGTAGTGTCTGAATCACAAAGTTGCACTAGCACTTTAATTTCTGCTTTCACATAAAATTGCTGGGGAGACTAAAATAATCACTGTTGTGGAAAAAATGAGTAGGCAACCTAGCCTGGAAATCTTTTCCTAACACAGCTACAGTGGTGAATTAATTCCCGTAGTGCTCTAAACCTGTAAAGTGATTTTTTTTTAATCCTGATTCTGATTAGTGTTTTTTCCTGAGCATGATTAGTATTTGTCCTGGAGAATGACACCTGTTAGTTTTGCTTATTATAGCTTTATGCCAGCAATGGCAGAGGATATACTTCCCCATATAAAGAACGATTTCTGATGCTGGCATGCAATGAAGAAAGAGTAGCAGCAGGATAAAACCAGATTTGTGAGTCCTTAGTAAATGGGATGGTTTCGTTTCACTGATCTTCATTACTGGTTAATTGCTTTGCAGTTGCTGAGTCCTGGAGAGTTGTGAGCATATTCCCATACCATGCATGTTTCACAAATCAACATTCAGACCAGATGGAAATGGATAAAGAACAGTCATTNAAGAAAAAAAAAAAAGGTGAAAGTATGGGAGACCATTTAATTAAACTGTGGAATTCATTGCCATAGGAAGTTGTGAAGGCTGAAGATGTCCCTGCACTGCTAAGGCAGCCTAGACTGGTGCCATTAGTCACTGGGGGAGAGGGGTTCCAGCCTGGGTCTTTCAGTGACATATGTCACTGCCATGTTCTCATGGGTCATTAGTTACATGATGCCAGTCATGCTTCAGAAGCAGAAACTATCTCTAATGTCTGAGTTGCTCAGTAATGAACTGGGATGCTTCACAGAAAATCTGTGAGAGAAACAGATCATTGATTACACTGTATAAAACTCCTGATTTTTCCTCAGTGGGTTTATTGATAGAGGGAAAGAACACATTCCTCAATGAACTGCAGACAGGAAAAATATACATTATACATTTGCAGAGTACAGTGACTGTTTTCTCTGACTCTGCCTGTATTCAGATAAGGTTTTCACAGGATATATGTGCAAGCTTACACCAGGAAGCAGTGGATATTAGGGTTTGATATGCAATCCAAAAAAAAGCAATTGTCAACAAAATATCCTGAAGAAAGTCCCACTGCTTTAGGAAAGGATCTAAAACTCTCCTGTTTACTTTTCAGAGGCTCATCAGCCTCCAGTAACCACCAATAACCTTCTGTCTCCATCAGCTGAGCCAGGAAATGTCTCTGGGACAGGTTGGATCCATTTCCATTGAGAACATACGAGCATAGAGCACAGAAAAGACTAAAATATTTCATGGCACAAGGTCCCCCTGGCTCTTAACTTTTTCTGTGTTAAACTTTGCACTTCTCTTTCACCACTGAAACAGATTAATTTTGTCAGAGGTTTCCCTTACAAGATGTCTCCTCCTTTCTTGTGTTCTGTGATTTTTCTTGCTTCCTCTTTAAAAATAACTGCCATTCCCTGAGAAGGTTCTACTCTGGGTGTCTAAACCTGTCAAAAATGAAAGTGTCTGGGGGTGTAAGAGCTGGGAGTTGCTATGTTCTTCTCTCCAGGCACAGTGTGACTTTGTTGTTGTATATTAAAAACAGCAGCTGTTGTTGGAGGTGAGGGTTCTGGAAATGAAAAGCATAATGTCCTAATTACCTATGGCAGGGAAAACATCTGTGCAGGAAAACTAATGAAATTAATTCCAGAGCTTAGCAACTGAATACATTAATTGACATTAATTAATGCTAAATTACAAACCTCTGCCAATGGAGTCGCATAAAATGTCTGTGAGAATGAAATGAAAAAAAGTCTTGAGTTAATGTGAACACAAAATCTTTCCCTAGGAAAAAAAGTGAGAACCAGGCAGTGCAAGAAGCCTGCTTTTCTTTCTGTCTGTCTCCTGTAGCAAAAGGAGCTTTTCGTGTTGTGTACATCTCAGTGTTTGGAGATTAGCTTAAGCAATTTCAGTGCTCTGCCCTTTAGTAGTTCTTACTGGCATTTTAGAATTGAAGCCATGGAGAATTGCACTGTAAAAGTTCACAGGAATTGCCTTAGTAAATCTTCATCAGTGGTACAATCACTGCTGCACAGGCTCCTGTGATCACAGCAGAAATGGGGATATTCCCCATTCCTCCATTAAAGCAGGATTGAAAGAACCTCAGTCTCCTCTAATGGATGTCAACCTGCCCTGCTCTTTAAAATGGAGGCGATTCCTTAATCTCCCAGTCCTTTCAGCAGCTCAGGTGGCAGTAGGACCATTTCAACTCGGGCTGCTTTGCTGAAGCTCAGGATTGGCACTCATTTCACTCAGGAACTTTGTTGTGGCAGAGTGAGGGAGCCCACCTGGAGTTCTGTGTCCAGCTCTGGAGCCCTCGGCACAGGAGTGACGTGGACCTGTTGGAGCAGGTGCAGAGGAGGCCACAGAGACGCTGCCAGGGCTGAAACACCTCTCCCTCTGAAGGCTGACAGAGCTGGGGTTGCTCACCTGGAGAAGAGAAGGCTCCGAGGAGACCTCTTTGTGTGTGACCTTTCAGTACTCTGTCTCAGGGCAAGGAGGGGACATGCTGCACCACAGGGCACTGTTGGCTGGTGGCAGAGGCTGTGGCCCCCCTGTCCCCCTCTCTCCTGGCTGCAGAGGGACAGAGGGCAGGACGGCTCTGAAAGGGAGCTTTCCTGAGCTCGCAGGATTGAGCAGCCTGGGAATTATGTCGTTCCCTGCCCTCTCGTGGCTAATGGGGAAAAAATCATGTCCCTCTGAAGGGAAATACATTGCAGTGATGCTGCCCAGGCTGTATTCATTAATGTTTTGCAGGGAGCTGCAAAACCATAAAATGTTATAAACAGCAGCGAGTAATAATACTTAGCACTTTATATATTCCAAGAACTCTGCAAATGCTGGAGAAAAATTGTCCCTCATCAAACTTTCCAGAAGGTTTTTTACCCTGCATGTCTGTTTCAAGCAGAAGCCAACAGCCCTTAGAAGCAAGGAAAGAAATGTCAAATGGTAGATTTTAATTAAAACCAAGATTAAATACGAAATGGTAAAATTCCAGCCATTTCTATTTCAGTGTAAAATGCTATTTCTCTGATCTGAACAAGGGGCTATGTCTCTCCAAGGAAAGTGATTAGAAGTGCTTCTAACATTAAATGCAATGTAGTGTTTCTGTCATGTAAGTACTAATGTTGAAAAGCCAAAATTGTTTCGTGTGTGGAACTCAGTGCAAATTCTTAATGGATCTGAAAGAATCCATACAGAATAATGAGAATCTGGATAAATTGTTGCCATGAAGAAATTAAAATATTTTTTCTTCAGGTGACTGATTATGAAATGAGCACCTTGCAGTGCTTCAGGATAGGAAGTGAGGACATCCCATGTAGTGACAGTGGCTGAGATGGCTCCATTTAGGCCATTTAATTTGCAACTGCTGAGACCTCCAGTTACAAGAGAGTGTGGAATGATTGTCCAGGTCTACCAGAGTGCATCTACCTACACTGTCAACAGGGAAGTGGTAAAACCCCTGAACAGGAGGTGGTCTGAGGTACTTTCCAAGTTGATCTGAATTACTCTACAGAGTGTAAATGCTGTAGGAAATACAAAGGTGCATCAAGAAGGCTCTCCCTTGGTAAAAATATATAGCACTGACATCTGATCTAGGTCAGAATGAAAGAAATAATGGGAGGCTGAGGCAGGTAAAGAAGGAAGGATATTAGAGGAAGAAAGTGATCAAGGGCATCAATTCACTTCACATGAACCTGGGAAGCAAAAGTGCTGCTTCAGCAAACAGGTTTATGACAGTAGGAAGAATCTGTGCTCGGGATCTCAAGTGTATTGTTTTGTTCTTTTCCTTTCAGATGCCCAATACATCACCTGCAAGATGCAGAACTGCAGTGAAGCCACTCGCAGCAAACCCTTTCCAGGCTACATTGACCATAACTCCCTGATCGTGCAGGGTGATTATGTCTTTGTTCAGGTGCTGAACACCCTCTTCTCTTATTTATTCTATGACTTTATAATATATTCTTCTATGTTCTTTTATTTTCTCTTGCATTCCTTTGCATGTGTCTGCATGTGTGTTAGCTTGCAACTGCTCAGACAACACTGGATCCATGAGGGCACTGAGTGGGTTGTAGCAATTTGTGACAATGCTGTGTTCCTTTAAGCTCTAGGGTCTTGCCACTGTAGGGCCATAGAGTTCCTGCCTGAAGTATGTTCTCTGTGCTGGAGTGCTCTGTGCCACTCCCTGCAATCTCATCAGCACTCTGGAATTACTGTTTTAACCCCCCAGCTGGAAGTGGTGTGTCACTCATCTGCTATTACAAGGGAGTAGACCTAAGCTTTTTTGAGTATGAGAGGGAAATAAGAAAGAAGGGAGGGAGTCAGGGAAAGCACCAGAGGAGTAATCAGTCTTTATTGTTATGCCTCAGTTGTGATTATAGTGAAAAGGCAGAAGATGGGATGTGCTCAGCCAGGCTGTGTTCCAGGTGAGAGCTGGTGAATAGATTTGAGCACTGTGGGTTTCATTAGGCTGCTGCCAGTGTCCATTTAATGTCAGCTGAAGAGGAAAAAAAAATAACAACAGAATTGTAGGGAAAGTGGAGGTGAACTGAAGATGATTAGCACTACACTGGGCTTCCAGACAGTTTATATTTTAGCATGCTTGTGAGTGGAGGGAAGAGACAGGATTGATATTTTACACTGGGTTAGTTGATTGCTAATTGGCTTCAGTTAATGAACTCAGTCTTAAACACCAGTCTAAATAATCCACAAATAAATCAGGGACATATGCTCCAGAACAGCCTTTGTGCCTTGTGTGTCTGGGGCAAAAAGGAAATGTTTATGTGGCAGGGGAAGCAGGGCTGTGTGTCACTGTTTAGCCATGTTCTCTCATTCCAGAATGACTCTGTGTTTGTGGCTCGAGTCACACAGGAGCTGGAGTATTTCTCTTCAGCCATCCTGGGTGATGCTGGACCTGGTGTTATCCCTTCTGTTCTTCTAAGGAGGACTAACCTTATGCCAGGCTGTGCTTGCTTGGAGGAATAGATGAACACCCTCTTTCCAGCCTTCCCTTCCTTCCTTGATCTCCATCTGGCTTTTCTGCAGCTAAGCCATTTGGAATGAATTAGTAGGCTTAAAAGCACTAGGATGAAGGAATGGGAGTTTATTTTCCTACTAAGCTTGTTTTATTTACAAATTCACACTCTCTCATTAAAAATATTTCTGGCCTTCCTCTAACTTTTGCCCAGTTCCCTTAAAAAAACACTGAAGAGCTTTAGAATGAGAAATAGTGCTTATTTTACTTAATCTGGTATGAACCTGGCCTCTTGCATTTTAAACTACTGCAGTGCATTTTAAAACACTTACTGCTAAAGAAAAGTTTTGATAAGCTCAGGTATCAAGCAATTAAAGCAAATTTCTGCACGGAGAATCCCTTGGAATATTTGTTCTTCAGTATCTTTCATCCAAGGATTTCAAAGTACTTTACAAACATTGATTATACTTCAGCAGCACTGGAAGCCAGATAAAATTGACAGCTTTTTTCTTTCTTTTTTCCCTCCTTTAATAGGTGGTAGAAAATGATATCTCACATTGCTCTAACCCAGCATTTTCAAGGTCTGCCATCAGTATTTATGCACTTAAATATATGGCCAGATTCATAAAAATGCCAAATTGACTGAGCTTGTACAGCCCTCCATATCTGTGAGTATTTGGCTGATCTCATACCAGTTACCTATGATGGCTTCTCCAGGGCCATGCAGGACCCAAAGCTGGAAGCAGAAATAGAAATCAAGCCTCATGTCTGCCAATCTGCTGATCCGACCAACAGCCTGCAGGGCAGCTGTGCAGACAGCAAAGAACAGCAAGTGCTCTGGTAAGGCACAGGAGAGCTGTGGTATCAGCAGGTGACATAATGGCCCAACTGAAGTCAAGACTTCACTTTCCACAACTTTTCACATGAGATTCTAGCCTTTGTCTCTCTTTGCTGAAAATGGGATTCCTCTTGTTTTCTTTTTCAGCCACTGTCAGTTGGATCAATGTTTATTTCTCAGCTGTAACAGCACTGCAATTTTAAGCCATTGCCACCACACTGTGGTATTTCTTTTAACAGCTTTTGCTTGGTATTCTTTCTGATAATAAAATAAGTATTAAGAAAAACCTGATGCTAACTTTCCTGCTTCTCTCATAGTTGACATCAGGAGGAAGACCCCATTATTACGTCTCTTATAGGAGGAGCCCTTTTGCACAGATGAAGCTGCCAAAGTACTCCTTGCCCAAGGTAGGTTCCTGCTGCTAGAATGCCCATATGAGCCTACAGATATTTTGAATGCACAGAAGATGCTGAGTCCAGCACAAGTAACTGCAAAATGACATGCAGTGAGTGAAAACAGCATTCTTCTTTAACAGAACATTTGCAAGCAAGAAAGGACTAAAACCAAAAGTCAGCACTTTGGCTAGTCAAGGACATGAGCATGAAATGTACGCAGATACCACAGCCCACATCAATTACCATTTCTTTATGGTTAGTTAATTAAGTTTTGGAGGGGATTCTCTCTTTTTAATTTTTTTTTTATTTTGACTTAAAATTCCCCTCTCCTCTCACTTATATGGGTTGCTTTTTGTGCTTTGCCTCATTAGTAGATTTTAATGGAAACCAAGCAGAAAGATGTGTGCCTACTCTGGCCTAATTAACAATGGTGAATTAGCACTGGAGCTTGAAAGGATATATTTTGCCTTCTGAAGCTGAATGTTTTGAAAGACCTATTAAAAATGTTAGCTCCATTTTGAAGAAACCACCAATTTGCAGCTGGGGTCCTAATGGGTTCTTAACAAAGACAGAGGACCTTTTTCCTGGCTTTTACCTTCTTGATATAGTCTGTCTTAATGAGATTTAAGCAGAAAGGTAGCAAATGATCTTATGGATTCTATGAGGTCTAACATCAGGAGACAAATGCATTCCCAGAAACTAAGCAGGGATTGTGTAAAGGAAAAAAGGAAGTGCAAGGTCAGCCTATTCCTAGAAGTTGAAAGTGCACCAGATTTTGTAGGTGGAAATGTTCAAAGGGACAACTTGGCTAATTACACAACTGGCTGTCTTTGATTCCTCAGCCCAACAGAGCTGTTTCTATGGATTGACTGGGTGACCTTCATGGCAACAGGCTGCAGCTCAAACCCAGCCCTTGGCCTCACCTCCCCTACTCTGCTGCTGGAACAGCACTGGAAACCCAGCTTGCAGGACAGCAAGCACCACACCAGAAGCCATGAGATCTTAGCTCTGACACAGGAGACCTGTGGTCTGCCTCAAAATTTTCAGCCACATTTTAAGATAGATTGGTTTGAAGCTTCCTGCCCAAGCAGGAGAAACTGCTCCATAAATTCAGATCAGATATAAGCAGGTGATATTTGAAGGAGCTCTTAGCAACAGAGTTGCATTTTAGAATGGTTATTGTAAAAGCCAAATAAAAATTGTCATTTACAGACAGTTCAGACCATCTGTAGAGAAACTGTTTGCTTTAAACTTATTGTTTCCTTTAACCCACACTTATTTTTTTGTTCACTTTCTCAAAGAGATCACTGGAGAGCCACGGAAAATGCGTTAGAATTAAATTACATTGTGTTCCAGAGAACAGGAATTGGAACAATATATTCATGTTATTTGACCCAAAGAAAGATGCTTTGTCACCATCTCAGAATATCTTCAAAGACTGAAGACCTGCATTTGGCATGGAAGGAGCTACAGTGGAACTGTGGCTGTCTAGGAGGCTTCTGTCAAAGCAAAATAGTCATTTTTATGAAAAATGCACAGAGAGTTATATTATTCAAGGAATTGGAACATACAGCTTCTTTTATGCCCAAATCCTCTTTTATCTCCTTCAGCTAAGAAAGAGGGGCCAAATATGGTAAACAGTACTAAGTGACTTCTGGAATTGAAGATGGAAATATCCAGCTTTTTGTCTCTGCGTGTCACTCTTCCTGAACTGGAGGCAGGCAGCCTTGGCAGGTGATGCTGCTGCTCAGGCAGGATGGCCTACAGCAAATCAAACTAAAATAGCATTCTTACTGACATTACCAGCCTCATAGCTACTTGGATTAAAAGCCCAACTTGAAACTCTGTTCCATTCAAGCAGATGCCTGCATATGTGCATGCAGGTTGTGTTAACCCTGTAAATAGTCTTTACTGAGACCTGTTAACTGTTGCAGTGATGCTGATCCGTGGGTTGATGCTGCCTATTCTGTACCACAGCACCACAATGTGAGCTCTGTCACACACTGTAGTGTCACTCATGGTCATCACCTTAAATGTACACACACGGTGCATTTACTCCAGTTTAGACCCATGCACTGGGCAGACATTTGAGAATACTGAAGCAAGTCAAGCAATTTCTCTTTTAAAAGACCTGTCTGAACTGGTATTCGGGTGAATAGTGATAGGGTGGGTGCATGTGGTACCTCTGTTTTAAATTCATCACCTCCTTTCAACCTCAGGATGCTTACCCTGATGGAAGAAGTAATAACAAAAATAAATAAAAGCCTTAAATACAGACTTTAAAAGAGATGACAGCCCCAGTAATTTCACAGAAGGTGAAGGAAAGAGCCAGCATCTTCACAGATGTTTCACAGAATATTCTGAGTTGGAGGGGACCCACAAGGATCATTAAGTCCAACTCTTAAGTGAATGGCCCATATGGGGATTGATCCCACAGTTAGCCCCAAGCTCTGACCACCTGAGCTGCCAGAATAAAACTGGCATTACACATCCCTACTATTTAACTTGCCAGGAATAAAAGTTTCCTTACCAAATGCAAAAAAGGGCAGTTGTTTAGTAATTCAGAAAGTCTTGGCTTTTAGTCATTTGAGGAGACAGCTGGTCAAACCCATGTACAGCATCATGTTACTTTTGTCTTTGAAAATGCAAAAGGGACAGATAGTAGAACTGCATATTAATGTACTTCTAGTATGTTCTGGAACAGAGAGAATAAAGCTCAGGCTCTCAGTAGACAAATGCAGGGAGAGCCCTTGAAAGTGCTGATGACTGAGAAAGATGCCTTGCTTCACATTCCTGTCCTCTTCCATTTCTGTAAGGAGCTTGTGCCATATCTAGATGAAAGCTATCTTTTTATATTATTCCTCCCCCCTAAGAAATTAATCCCCACCCACGACTCCCTCCCCCCCCCAAAAAAAAAAAAATTATATGCTGATTAATTTTAATTTTCCCAATGTGGAAATGAAGAAATTCTTGATGCTGGTCCAAGACCTGTTTGATGCCTCTTTACTAATCCTTTTCTATCAAAGCTATGCATCATTTCTGCATCTATTGGACAAGACCATATTAAGAGGAAAAGTTAATTTATCCCCAAAGGCACACAGTTGGAATGCTATCTTTTTTGACTTTATGCATTACATATATTATGCCAATTCAGTGTCAATCTCTTTTTCCCTAGGATTAAATTCTTTCAGCATTGCTGGAATCTTCTTTAGACTTCCATCTTACAGCATGCTCTGATCAAATGCAGGAAGCATCTAGTGGATAAATTAACTTGTTTGCTTCTTCAGCATTTGTGAAATTGCCTTTAGTTTTCCCTGGTGTTGATCAAAGTATCTTTTACCCCTCTCCCCCAGTTTTTCCAAAACTATTGAATGAAATGGTAAGGTAATGAAAAAGTACATTCACCAGGCAGAACAAGTTTTACCTATAACTTCTGTCTGTGTTTAAATGGAGAGGCCAGCCCATGTGTGCCCAATATGCAGAAATTAACACTTGGGGTTGGAGCTGTGCTAGCCAATGTTGCCTGAAGCACACTGGGAGCACCTGCTGATGCAGATCTAGAGCAGACTGAACCAGGGTGACAGTCTGAAATGAGGAGCCACAGACAAACAGCTGTGGCTGTAACTCCTACTGGCACAGCTGGAGCTGAGAGAGGATGTCTGTTCATAGCCAAAATTAGTAGAAGTCAGTGGGACTTATAGTACTTTTCCTATTGCCTTGGGAATTAAGCCAATCTGTTCCTTCACAAAATGAGCCCATATTCTGGGACATGATTTTCTCCAGTTCAAAGAAGAAAGTAAATCAAGTGCATATTCAACCACTCTGTATTCAGATCTGGATCTGGATGAGCAAGCAATTGTTCTGAATCTTAACTCCATGGTGAATCCACTTTCAAATTTATAGATCAAATTTCTGCATTATATTACTTTATTATTTTTACATTACGAGGCTTCATCAGGAAGTATTAATCCTCCCTAAAAAGCCACCAGACACTGAATTTTCAGACTCTTATTAGCAGAAGGGAGAAGTAGCATCAGCTTCCAAAGAATGTATTTTCTGATAAAGTTCCCAGTTTTGCATATAGAAAGACCTGGCTGGGATTCATGGAAGCAGAGTAACTTTGGGATATCTGCCCAAAACAGACTGAACAGCTGAGTCTTCTGGGAATCACCTGGTGCTAAGGAATCTTCATTTCTTTTCCTACCTCCACAGATTTTTATGGCACCAAAGAACTCAGGGTGCCTGTGCTGGGCAGATAGAGCCTAGGAATTTCATTATAACAATCTCTCTCAGTGGCTTTTTCCATTGTAATGGAAAATAAAATAAAATGGGTAATAATTTCTCCAGGCATTGAAAGATGGGATTAGGTTCAATAGTTCCTGTTTTTTCTTTAATTATGCAATCTTTTCATTGCTTCCTGCCTGCTGTATCACACAGAACAGAGTAAAACAAAACCTCACTCATAATGCTAGTGATCTAACTACAGTTCTGTTCTTTATATCTACTGTGAAGTAGGGTTGTTTTTCTGTTTTATTTCTTGGAGTGTGCTGTTTAATACAGTGGTCCAGGGCCTTGGCTCCAGCCCACATTTTCATTAGAGACAGTAGATAACAGCAGATGTTTGCTCATTAGATCCTACTTGTATCAGGTCCTGAGCATATTTGCATATTTGGCTTCTGAATGCTGGGCAAGAAGCAGATGTTTCAGATGAACTTTTTTTTTTTTTCTTTTTTTTCCCTCACCAAACCTTACATTTTTAATATCTGTGATTCCACAGTCATGAGTGGAATCACTCAGGTGCCAAAAGGAAAAAAAAAACCACCAACAAATACACAACCCTTCCTATTCCCCAGACAAAATGTTTGTTAAAATGAAGGTGTTGGTAAGGGGAGTGGAAGTGCTGCTGTATAATGGTGCAGTGCCAATGTAAATGTTCAATTAACACCTCATCAGTTAATTACTGCTTTGAAAATTGGCAGAAGAGAGCCAGTGTAAAATATTCCTGGATGGAATTACCTGCTTACAGTGCCTGTAGACAATACAACAGTAAAATGCAGCAGTATTGTCTACTGAGTTCCCAATCAAACTCCAGCCTCAAGACAGCCCTTGCTCCTCCCCAATTACTTTGTTGCCATTGGAAATGGCAGCACAGAGCTGCCTCCAGTAACCTGCCTCTCTTTTCTTTCCCCAGGACATGCATGTTATCAGCACAGATGAGAATCAGGTCTTTGCAGCTGTACAAGAGTGGAACCAGAACGACACATACAATCTGTACATCTCTGACACCCGAGGGGTCTACTTCACCCTGGCCTTGGAAAATGTCAAGAGTACTCAAGGGCTGGAGGGGAATGTGATGATTGACCTCTATGAGGTATGTCATAACTCCAAACATCTCATTGCTAGCTCAGGAGCTCACATGATGCCAGTACCATTTCCTCCTTGCACATCAGTCTGGTAATGTGCACGTGAACAGCAGAGCCAACAAATGACTAAACACAGAGTTTTACCCTCCCTGGATTCACTGCTGTATTCACTGGTAGGTTCTCAGGTGAGGAACAGCTCATGGCTCTTGGATGCCTAGGAAAAAGTTGTGGAATACTTCATTCAGTTGCTAAGAGGAGCTCTGCCAGCCAAAATCCTGCTTGGACCCATGCTGGTTCTATGGCTCTGAAAGCTCCCAACAGCACGAGTGGTATCATTCTCTGATTTTTGCTCCATTTCTGGCAGTCTAATCTCTCTATTTAGAAGTTAAGGAGAGATTGCAGTTTTCAGCTGTTCTTGTCACCATTCTCAGCTTGGACTATTCTGGGAACTTAAGTGGTTACAGATATTTCCTCTTGGGTTATCCCATGAGCATGGAAACTCTCCTACCTCATTTTGATGCCCTCTTTACCCTGAGCCTTTTTCTGAACAAGTGTGATCTGCTTAAGCTCACCTGCAAAAAGGCCAATTTGCGTTGCATTCTATGACAACTGATCCTAAGAGTAGGACTTTTAATGTGCCCTTGTCTGTCTGTTGCTGTGGGGCCTACTTTCCCTCTGGAGACAGCACTCAGCTGAGGAGAAATTCAGTCCTCAGCTGCCATTCTGAGGGTCAAGTTCTGTCTTCAGGTCTCCTGCAGGGTATTTTCTGACCATTTAAAATGAAGGTCATGAAGTAGATTTGAGTACCTTTGAAGATGCCTCCTGTATTTCCCCATCGCTGTCTCAATATTAGCTCTGCTCTGTAGTTTTCCTTCAGCTTCCCTCTAATTGGAAACCACCTTGAATTGTCCAGAGAGCCCAAGAGTTCTACATCAGTGCAGATGGATTGGAGGAGGACGGGCACTGCCATTTCAGTCATTTGGGCATTTTCTACCATTAATCTCTCTGCAGTGCTGGCAGCCCATGGAAATACTGTTGCCTCTTATTACTGTCAGCTGGGGAAGCAGCTTTACTGCATTATGTAAAGGTGTCCTACATCCCAGGGGGTAAAGAAAATCTTTTGTTTCGTGTTATTCAGCTGACAATTCACAGCAGCCTGGATTGAAATTGATGGAATCGGACGTGGAGTGTCATGTCTGCTGATTATCTCGATAGAAGGAATATTGGCTGACATGGAACCTGGCACAAACCTTCCTTTCAGTTCAATGTTCTGGCTGGAAGGGAACAGAGAGCCAGCCAGCATGGTTCTCTGAGTTGGACAGTTATAGTGATCTAGGAGAAAATGGAGAGGAAGGCGAGAGAAGGAAAAAAAATCCATAGATAAATTAAAAATAAGTGGAGAGATTGCCAAATGAGTACTTCTCTGGTGGCATCAGTATATTTTAAAAAGCATCATCATTAGAGAAGATGTCAGAGAAAGGCCTGTTTAATGTGCAGGTGTCTATGTGCATGTTTGTCAGGTGTTAGAAGTACATTCTGGTTGCATTGCAGTGAACATGTTTGTGTGTGTAATTCCTAAATTGATTCTAAATCAAGGATAAATCTGCTTAATGCGGTTAAGCAGGGAATTGCACTGGGTACAACAAGAAAGTAAAAGTTCTTTCACAATGTCTCATTGAGTTCACAAAAAGGCTGTCCTACTGACCATCCCCTAAAGTAAGGGAAGAGCTAAATCACTGACCACTGTGTCTGAGTGCCCTTCTAGTTCCTGTGCCTGCCCTGTGGTGTGCTATGGCTCCACAGCAAGACAATCCTGCCTGTGATAATCCATGACTGAAGGGATAACAGACTGTGAGGAGGTGTGTCTGTAGCTATGGTATATGCGCCTATCACTCTGGAACTTAGTTTTTTCTAGCAGTATGTATGTTGGCTGAGAAGTATATGTTTGATGTATGAAGGTGGTGACGGGGAGTGAAAAATGCCTTTAGAGTTGTGTGTTCAAGTGTCTTGCATGGATCTTTCTGAAGCTGTAGAGCAGCATTTGTATCTGCACACAACAGATTCAGGCTGGTGAGGATTCTACAGTTCATGTGTGGGAGCTGGTGGATTGCTTTCCTCTCTGACCACTGGTGGTCATGCCCTTGCTTGCCTGGGTCTTTCTCTGTTATGACTGTGTGAGCAGCAGGGCTGAGCAGCTCCCTGTGTGTGTCAGGGTTGTGTGCATGCAATTGGTCTGTCTCTTCCTTCTGGCAGTACACAAGCAGGTATAGTGTGTGCAGGCTTTTTGTAAGATAGAGCTGTCCAAGACTGACAGAATAACTTTGCTTTCTCAGGAATGGATTTTGAGTCTCAGCCCATGACTGGAATCATAAAAAGAAAAAAAAAAAAATCAGGATTTCAGAACATTTTTATTGCCTGATATATGAAATGCTCTTAAATCATTTATGGCCAGCATTTCACAGAGACTATATAATAGAACTATTTTGGGACAGCAACAAAGCAAAGTACAACTGGAACTATAGGCTCTAGCCCCTGGTAGTAAAGGCAGAACTATCTTATTTTTCCATCCCTGTCTATTCATGCAATATCACTGGGAGACAGGAGTACCCTTGTCTTTTCAGTGGGCCTTTCTACTACAGCAAAGAAATCCTGAATTCTTAGTTGGGTGGGATCAAACAATCCAGCTGAGAAATTGAAAAGGTTATTTTCTTTCTGCTTATATCAGTGATGACTTAGTTAACTGCTTAATTTAAAGACTATTGCCTTTTATAGGAAGCTGTGTCAAAATCTTTATGCAATTTCAGATTAAATTCAGGAAGGTGCTATTTGAATGACAAAGTACATCACTTTACTGTACCAAAGCACTGTACACAAGTACCCATACAGCACGTTATTAAAAGTGCAATGAGGTCTTGTTCACTGGTAGCTGTAGCATCCAAATCCAGCCACATAATTAAATGGGTTGAGCTGGAAAAAGCTCTGAATCTGCTGTGTAACTGTTAGCCATGCCATGGCCTTTAGGTAATTTCTGTGGATAGAAGCTCCTGATGAATGATTCTGTCTGCTAATTCTACATCATAAGCAGAGGTGAGGTGGGTGACTGAACAGACGTGCTGGAAACCAAAAAGTTTCTCACTTTCCCCCTCCTTCTCCTGATTTCACTTCCCTTTTTATTGAGGCACTCAGATTGCAGAATGGCAGCCTAAGAAATTCATTTGCAAGCTGCAGCAGCTATAGGGCTATTGATTTTCAGTGTGCTGAGAAGATGGGAACATTCTGCAGTGTGAGTTGTGGTTTGAGGTTGACTTTTTTTCTCTCCTCACTAGGATACTTTTAGGCTTGGTTCCAATGTGAATCTGTTAGTGTCATGTCTTTGCAAAATCCTCCTGCAGGTCTGTGGATTTAAACTGTTGGGTAAAACACCAGGAGAAAGTAAAAGTATGAGCATCTCATTTCCAGCCCTGTAACAAGCACTCTGTGTGGCCTTTCTTCAGTCACCAGTTGCTTTGGTTTCCTCAAAATACAAAACCGTAATAAAAACACCTCTGTGCCCCAAGTTATCGTGTTGGAACTCTGGTAACTATGAAACACATGGAGATCCTTAGATGAAATGTCTGAAGGAGGCTGAATGAGAATAGAAACATTGAACTGCAAGTTTGTGTGTGTGTGTTGCTGTTTTCTTGTCAAGGCCAAAATTGTTGCTGTTTCCTGCTACTGCTGTGCAAGAGAAAAATAATTGCCTTTACATGTTTCATCTTTCAGGGGAAGGATGCCTACACAGTTGAGAGGTTGTCACTTGACAGATAATGATACTGACATCTTGCCATATTTCCCATGATGATTCTGAAGTACAAGATTTTTTTTCCCATTTGTCCCCTCTGTACCTGTGAAGGCTTTGTCTTTTCCCCAGCACCCCAACTTGCCTTTGATGTACATTGGCAATTCTGGCCCTGACACTGACCACACTGACACAGCCACCAGAGCCCTGGTGGGTTTGACAGAGGAAAAGGGACATGCACAGAATCTGCATGGACTTGATCTATTTTTCAGCCATGTCAATTTTTCCTAGGTAGCAGGCATAAAGGGAATGTTCTTGGCTAACAAGAAGATTGACAACCAAGTGAAAACTTTCATCACCTACAATAAAGGGAGAGACTGGAGTTTGTTGCAGGCTCCACACACGGATCTGAGAGGAAATCCCATTCACTGTCTCCTAGTAAGTACCTGAGGGGGAGCTTGGGAGGTGGTAATACCCCAGAACAATCTTTTTCTACCAAGAAAAACAAGAAGGAGAGGGCAGCTCCCCTCTCCATGCAGTGTATCTAATGGATTGCAGTGCTTCAGTCTTGGGCTGCCAGGGCTTGTTGCAAGAACTGGCATTGTAATTTAGCTTAATTAAATTTAATTTCTGGAACAAAAGTAAGCATCGTGGATCAGCTGCCTTCTGCAGAAGTGCTGAGTGCCCTGGAA
The DNA here is from genome assembly GCA_013400775.1 of Chaetops frenatus. Taxonomy (NCBI): domain Eukaryota; kingdom Metazoa; phylum Chordata; class Aves; order Passeriformes; family Picathartidae; genus Chaetops; species Chaetops frenatus. The sequence goes on along the minus strand of VZTR01001352.1, from coordinate 411,625 downwards.
GAGCAGGGGAAGCTGGCTGCTGTGTCTGGCAGTCAGTTCTCTGGACACTAGATGGGAGGCGAGAGCTGCCGTAGCTCAGAGCTCTGAGGGACCCTGGAAACAGGCTCAGAGGAAAACAGAGCTCAGATTGCTTTCAGGCTGCTCTGTTGGCATTAATATTTATTAACATTCATCATTTTCTCTTTGAGCTCAGGAGTAAGAATCGACACATTCGTCCAAATACATGTACAGCTTTGTGTTGCTGTAAATTGTATCCATCTCTGTAGTTATTGATATAGATCCACATATAGCTAACTCTTTAATCATCATTATATGCAAACAGTTTCCAAAAGGGAAAGTGAAATAGAAGTAATGTGAATAGAATTGGAGATCTCTATGAAATTAGAAAGCTTAAACTGATCTTGACATATTTTTCAGCTGATACAATCTACACACAGTAGTGGGATAATACTCAGAACCCCTGTATTAGGGATTCTCAATAGCTTTCATATTATAATAATTCTAATAAGGTTCCAGGCAGAATCAGAGACACTGTTTAGACTGCCCTTACTGCTGCTGTCCTGTACTTGCATGTTGTTTTCCACCAAAAAAAAAAAAAAAGGTTTCTCATTTGCAGCTGAATGCTACACTAATCTCTTAACTGAATGCCATGCTCTATTGCAAGAGCAAAGACCAAATATTTGAAGCTGTTCAAATAATTGATTTTTTGATTGAGCCAAAATGCAAGCCCTTCATTTTCTGTCCAGTTTGGAAAAGGTAAATAGGAATGAACTGAGGGTAAGACAGAAGAGTTATTTCAGATAATTTATAAATTTGTTTGGGTTTGTTTTCTTCTTTCAAGTTTTTAAAAATTCTAACTAAGTGATTTTTTAATTAGATGTTTCTATGAGGTGAAAACCAAAAAAGATGACATGCAAAAAACTTTGCAGGCATAAAGCAATTCAGTTCTTTGGAAGGGATTGTGTAAAGAAGCCTTTGTGTTTCAAATAGATTGTATAACCTAGTTTTAACTCAAGTGAACATAGTAAAAAAAATAGAGATCTTGACCTTCTCAAATTATAACAAATTTTATCAGAAACTCAAGATTTTTATTATATGATATGATAGTATAATATTCTAGGGGGCTGGCAAGGCAGAAGAACAGAAAAAGCACATAGGCAAGTGAAATAATAAAAGTAGACTTTATTTTTTTTCCATAAATTTGAATTTGGAGTTCTGAGAGGTCTTTCCTGGTATTTTTGTGAACTGATCATGCACAGTCTGACTTGCCATTCAGACTTGTTGCCCATTATATAGTGGAAGTGGTCATATATCTGTGTGTGAAACAGAAATGGACAGTTCTTATGGGGGGAGAGAGAGAGTTATGGCTCCCTTAAGCCTTCCCATCCATACTATATCTGCTACTGTATCCATGGGCAGCAGAGAACGCAATGAACTTCATTTAAAATTAGCCCAGATATGCCTGAGCAAGCTGGAATTCCCTTGAGGGTGGTGAATTTGAACAAGCCAGACAAAGGGTCGAGAGGAGGAGCAGCATTGTGGGCACTGGTAGGGACACAGTGAGAATTGACCCAGAGAAGCTCATGGCTCTCTGGGGGTTGCATTTACCTCCTTGGAGCTCCACTGTGCATAAACCACTATTTAAACACTAGCTTGTTTTTATTTTGCTCTCTATGCAACCATGTACTTGCTTTGAGAATTACTTGCACCTCTGCAAGCTCGGTGGAGGTTTGTCATGCTGTTTACATTCCTTAAGTTCTCTGTAACTTGGGCTGCAGTGTGGGAATTGTTCTGTGATTTCAGGGTGCTAAGGGACAAATCCTAAGTGCACTTTAACCTTGTATCTCAGTCTTTGTCCTTTCAGGAGAGTGGAAAGGAGTTTATCAGCCCTGCCCTGTGTTAAGGCCAGAGGAATATTTGGCCATGTTTATTTTTCCTCTTTCTCTAACGTTGGGTGAAATAGGCAAGAGGCCTCTTTCATTTTCTAAGCACTCCTCCATGTTCAGGTTTTCACCAGCTTTTGGAATGGCAGAGGAACAGGAAACCTTTGCTGAGCTTGCAGAATCTCAGGTGGTCAACTTGCAAATTTGAAAGAAAGCAAATAGCTGAAATCTGAACTAAACTACCTCTACTCTAACTAACTTAGGTTTTTACAGAAAGAGGCAATCTGCCTGCCATAGAAAGGGAGGGGTAGAAGTACAGAAAATATACCAAACCACAAAGTGAAATAGCAGCTCTGCAAGAGAGACAAGCTATTTAAAAATCCCATCTGAAGTTCACACTTAATGGTGGGGAAGATGAAGGCAGAATACAGAATGAAAGAACTCTAGAAATTATAGAGAACATACCACAGAAGTTGGGAGTGGTAGGGAAATTTTTGAAGCAAAAGCACTACAAGTGTATATTCCTGAAAATAAGTCAGGGATCGATAAGGGTTTTCTGCTGAGGGAAAATGCAGAGGAAAGGAATTTTCCCCTGCTCTGAGGTAATTCTGTTCCTTATCAGGAACATAGCTTAGAATTTAAACACTTCACAAACTCCACTCACCTCTTTAGCCACCCCTGCATCACCAGCTTTACCTCCTTATGTCAATTGCTCCTTTTCCTTCCAGACATAACTGCTGCTGACACCATCCTGCTTTTCCTTATGGCACAGATAAGTGAATTCTTCATAGTCCATTGTACATGTAGTTTAGCTCCCATCCTTGCTCCACAGCAGGCACTAATGCTTTCCCACTGCTGGTTTTCAGCATGATTGTCTCCAGCAATAGCTCAGGACTCAGCAATGACGTTGTGTTCCAGCTGATTGGCAAAATGGGATCTGCCGTTTCCCACAGCCTGGGAGTGCAGTGCTGTGTGCTCTGTGCCTCTGCTCCTTAAACCTAAACTAAGTGACAATTAAAACAGAAGTAAGTACATAGCAGCTGAGTTGCTGGCTAAGGAGATTAAGAAGGAATCTGGTTGAAGCATGGGGCGAGCCAGACAGAGCCATCCCTCAACTGACAGTACACTCGAGGTGGTTTTTCAAAGGGACTTAGACTTTCTTCGTATTTTTCATGAAATCACTCTAAGTAATGAGGAAGGAGGAAAGCAATGAAATTCTATCTAATTCCAGAGCTTTGTTTTTCTTGTTTATACCATTTGTTTTCTAAGATGAATATACTTCATCTTCATGAAATAGCTGCCAAGGTATTTTATTCCAAAGATGATGGTTTAGTTTAATACTTGCCATGTGTTGTGAAGTGGTTAACTGAGGAGTATTTCTGTCTGGCAAGAAATGAGCATCTGCCTAGGAGAGTTAATCAATTACCTTTCAAGGGTGGACTTGTGGTTCAAACACAGGGCAGAATCTCAGGAGGATCTTGATTCAATTTTTGGGTCTACCTCCAATTTCCTATGTGACCTCGGGCAAGTCATATATTTTCTCTGTGCCTCACTTCCCCAGACATCTGTTTATTCCCTCCCACATTTTATTTGTCTTTTCCTTGTGAATTTATAAGGATTTCAGGACAAAGATCCTCTTCTCATAAGGGGGGACATTTGTGCCATCTGCTACAGGGTATTTTAAGCATCACAGTGAGGTGTTTTGATTCTCTCTCTTGGAAGTGTTTGTCTCTTTTTATTGCTCCTTGTTACTGCAGGTGAGCAAATCCTGTGGCTATGCCTAGGTTTGTGAATGCTAACCAGCATCATCCTTGTGTTACAATCCTTTCTCCCACTGCTGGTGAGGGACAGCCACTAATAGCTGGTTTGTGTTGTGTCATGCCACTGGAGACAGTTCAGGTGGGCTCTGCAGAACAGCCAAAAGTGGGTTTGTGGATGTTTATGAGAAATTTTACTAAGGACTGATGAGCTTCCTGAGGGGGAAGCATAAGAGTGCTGGCTTGAAACTATTAGGAAGCAAGTAATGAACTGCAGCATAATTGTAAAACCTGTGGCAGTGAGCAGAGCAATGGGCTATCTCACCTATGCTTTATCTTCTATCTAGAGTTTAAATGCTCCATCCTGGGGTTGCCTTTCCCTCGGTGGCTGTGCAGCAGCTGGCACAGCTGGGAACTGGGTAATGACAGGGAAACCCAAACCTGTGATTCTGGTGATAATAATGATTTTAGTAGCCTGTTGATAACAACAAAAAGGACAGAGACGATTGATGAAAATTCTGAAAACCAGTGAGATTTCTCTATGTGAATTGAGCTGTTGGAGCTGGAGGAGGAACACAAATGGATCAGGAGAACATAAAACACAAAACAGCTGGACAAATATCTGTTGATGAACTATATAAGGACAGAGATGGAGAAGGTGTACACGAGGATGAGGAAGAGAATACTAACACAGTCAGGATGTGGGGTGGCCATGGGCAGTAACTTCAGGTGTTTGGCTAGCAGAGGCAAGGTTGGTTTTCACACCATACCCAGCTGTCACTGGAGACTCTAAGCATTACTGCACTCCAACCAGTAAGAAATCATGCCACTAAGAAGACCATCTGTCTGCTTACAGATGGCCTGGCTTTTAATATTGGAGAAATATATTCCATTCCTATATACTATATCTGTGAAATGAAATAAATGTGAAAAGAAACCTCTGGTAGCACAAAGATTGTACCTTAACAAGGTCTCATCTGAGTTGGGAAGTGGCTGAGTTGCCGTTAGGTTCTTTCTTAAAAATGCTGAAGTGGGCTTGGAGTATGTTAGTTTTAAAAATATGTTTTCTATTTAGTCTTCTCACAACCTATCAAAATGTAAAAGGAAAGAGTTCATGCTCTTGCAGTGCTTTTCTACTTCCTGCATTCATGTCAACTCAATTTGTTTTCCACTCCCTCCCGGTGCCCCGGGCTGCTCCAGGGGCTGCCCTCACAAGGCTGTCATTAGGAGTTAGGCTGCTCAGTGCATTCCACTTGGCAGCTTGTGCTCCCTGCTGCACAGCCCATGTCCTCTCTCCCTGTCCTCTTTTCCTCTCTCATACATGAGAGCTCCCATCTCTCCTCACCACCCTCATTTGCCTTTGCCAAAAGAACCCTGCCATTCTCCACAGGAGAATTCTCATTTCAGCCATATTCACCTACTTTGAGATGGGATGGATAAGTGATCTTCCTCCAGTGACCTATGGGACTAGGTCTCCTGCAGAGAAAGCTTGCCAGACTCTTGGGACTGCAGATCTGGCCTTTAGGCAGCTGGTATTATTCAGAAACACCTGCCCCCTTTCAGCCTGGAGGTCCCTCTGCAGAGCCCCTCTTTCTCTTACAGAGCTGGGCAAGCTGTAGCATGGCCTTTGCCCCAGTTCTGTTCCTGTGTCATGTCCACATTGATAGGGTCAGTTTGCTTTAGGTTTTCTTGCCAGTATTTTTCCCCTGCTCTTCCCTAAACATGTTTCATGAAGGGCTCTTCATGAGGTTTGGAAAAAAAAATATGCTCTGAGTAAAGGAAATAGTATTCAGAAATTTTCTGAAATTATCACATTACAGATTTTGGGGGAATTGTAATGGCAGCTTGGAAAATCTGCCTGTCTGTCTTACCTTCTTTCTCAGCTGATTTATTCTGTACCACTGGTGTCTTACCTGAATACCCAGCATCCAAAGTCAATAGCAAATAGGTGAGGTTTCCATGGATGTATTTGTATTGAAACCTTAAAGGTCACATCCAGATGGGCAATGAAGTTTTGCTTTAAACTTGAAACTAACACTTAGTAGTTGTGGTACTTCTTTGTGTTTATTGCAGTGCATTTCAGAACAGTCATATGTCAGAAAGAGTTAAGAAATGCTATGAAATTAGATGTTTTTCTTGGCTAATTAGTGGTGATTCAGCATCACATCAGTGGGGTTATATTGCTTCTTGTTTCAGAGATAGCTTGGGCAGTGCTGCTCAGTCATTTCTGCATCTGTGATTGCTTCTCCAAGAGCAGGAGCCAGGAGAGTCAGGTAGTCCTTACCACCACCTGCCCACGCAAGCCCAGTCCCCTCCTTTGAGGTACAGCCTCAAAGATCTGGTCCTTGGGAGAGGGTTTCAGCCTGGTGGATCAGTTTCCCACTGGGAATGGGTTGTGTCAGAAAACGCTAACGAAGTGACTGTGCCTTTCTGAGGGTTACTAATGCAATGATTAGGAAGAAATACAGAAAGACACTGTGTTTCCAAGCCTGTAGAAACAGGAGCATGCATTGTTGTATCTGCTTTTTACTTTTATTTCCCTTTTTCCATAGCCCTATTGCTCCCTTCATCTTCACTTGAAGGTCTCAGACAACCCCTACACCTCAGGAAACATCGCCAGCCGAGACACTGCCCCCAGCATTATTGTAGCTTCAGGTAGGAAACATTTTAAAATTGCCTCTGTTTGATGTGCAAACCTGGACAAACTCTGGAGTTTGTGGAGGGTGTTGGGTTGCTGTGGGGTGTCACACCACCAGTACTGCTAAAGGAGGCAGGCTGGAAAATGAAAGTCTTCATGGGCCTTCAGCTTGTCATATGCTTTTTGTGGAAATTGGCCTTCAACACAGAGGAGATCATGTCTAGTCCTCTACTCCTGTGAGTGTGAGATCAGATCAGGGCATTTGCTTTGCATATGGATGTGTGTAGAGTTGTATATATTGGGTCTTTTAGATATATTTTCTCAAACTGAAATCCCTTCCCTCTTCCCCTTCCCTCTTCCCCTTCCCTTTTCCCTCTCATTTTCCTCCTAAACCCAGGAGTTTTACAATTGCAAAATAAATAAATAGATTTACTCCCCTGATTTGCTCATTCTGCTCTTTCTGAGAAGGCTCCTCACTAACCAGTGCTCATCTTACAGGTAATATAGGCACTGAACTATCAGACAATGACATCAGCATGTTTGTTACTTCTGATGCTGGGAACACTTGGAGGCAGGTAAATGACACGGAGTCACCAGTTAAAATACTAAGCTTAGGAAATGTCATAAAAGTAGATTCAATCTGTCACTTAATTTTTGTTTCATTTGGTTCAGGGTAGTTTTTTGCAAATCTTTACAAGAGGGTAAACTTCCTTCTCAAAGGTACAGAGATGTTCAAAGAAGGATGGAATATGGTGTTGAGTATTTCTTATAATAGAAAATTATTTTTATTATTCTGCTCAGAGTTTGACTTTGGTTTAACCCTGTAGCAAAGAGAGCAGAATAAATTATTAATAATACAGGGAGAGAAGGTGTTACCTTTTACTGTTGTACATCCCTCACGTCAACCAAACCCTTTTTCTCACCGTCCATGACTACACTTACCCAAAAGTCAGCAGGTGCACTGGCCTACTTTTTCTCACTCCATGTGGGACTCAATTCACCTAAGCTGAGTTGTCAAAAGTTCATTGTCCATATAAATGCCTTGCTCTTAAGCTAAAGCAGAAAAAGACAGAATTCAGTGCAACTTGTTCCAAATCTACCTACATCTCCATTAATTGTGGAAAGTGACTGGATGATGAAATTATATCTAGTTCCTAATATTTAGTGGAGTCTCACTTGTTAAGAAATACTCTCTAATGTGTTAATCCCCAGATCAGGAAATACTGTTATTCCTGCTTCCTGAATGGGATGTCAAGTCATGGAGAGAAAGAGTAACTTTCTCAGACTGATAAATACTGCTATATAGACTTGAGAACAGATGTTTGCAGAAAGTTAGTACAAAAAAGACACAGGGAGAGAAAATCTTTTCCAATATTTGATAATCCAAGAATCTAATTATTTTGCAGTGTTTGTCTAGCCTTATTTTTCTGTCTAAATCAATGATTTGAGATGAGGCCATACATGTGCAAACATATGAAATTCTTCTTTAAACAAAACTCTGTCATCAAAAGGAGGGAAATTGTTGATCTTTGCAGAAAAATCATATTTCTAACTTTCTGTCAAGCAGGGGAAGAATGAATTTTCCGTGGACCTGGAAAAACCCCAAACAATAAAAAACTGAGTCCAGAAACTATATCTATAATTTCCTTTACTTTATAATTTTCTTAGCATGTAACTGTCCTCTCTCATGATCCTGCTTCTATTTTCATGATACTAAGGATAATAGGTTTAAATAAACACATTTTTTTTCCCAGATCTTTGAGGAAGAGCACAGTGTTCTGTACCTGGATCAAGGTGGAGTACTCGTTGCCATGAAACACACATCTCTGCCCATCAGACACCTCTGGTAATGGCTCCATTTGTGCTAAATGCCTGCTGTCTCTCTTTTCAGATGTGAGGAAATAGGCAGTTGGTATGCATCCAGTCTTCTGCAGCTATCATCTAGAAAGTATTAGTTAAGATACTGGCAAACATTGAGTTAGGTGAAGCTAAGAAATCATGGAAATTGCAGTTTACATAATTTTGGCTTGGCCGGATCTGAAATATTAGTGTAATTCCACAACATTCCTGATTTACCACAGCTTGGCTTCTTGAATTTGACTGCTTATAATACATATATATATATATATATAAGGTTTATGCCTTTTTCTCTCATTAAGTTACCAAAGTAGTCCTAATTTTCAAAATTATTGATGAACTTGCCTTCTGTGTGGCAGGCAGCACTTATGAACCAGAATGTTTTTGAATAGATTCAGGGTTATGTGATAATGTAAAAGTGTGCTTTGCAGTTAACACTCTTGGCTGAGGAGACAGAGTACAGTTTTCTGGTGGTTTGCATTATTTACTTCCACCACAGTCAGTGTCATATCAGAATCTGAAACACCCAGACCCAAGTCTTTAGAAATGATGAATAATGGTTCCAGGCTTTCACTTACATTCCCCACAGGGAGGACTGCTGGTCCAAAGAAACTGTCACACTCCAGAAAACTGACCTCCTTAAAATGTTTTATATTGGGCACTCAAAAACCAGATGTTCAAAATCACTGGTTTATTTTTTAGAAATTTTTCTCTTTAGGCTACATTTTGCCCTTAGAGCATCAATCTTTAACATAACTACTAGTTTCCACTACTTAAATATTGTCCATAGGTGTGATGCCAGACAAGCTTGATCAATGCTCTGATTTATGATGCGTCCCCAAAAAATAGCTATTTAAAGCACTAAAAAAATCAGAATCCCATAAGAGAAGCTGTTTTCCACTTCTCCATAGCAGCTGTAGAGGACTAGAGAGACCCCTTGAGTAAAACAGGAGAGTAGGGAAAGAAGACACTAATTCTGCTTTCTCCTCTAGGCTGAGTTTTGATGAAGGAAGGTCTTGGAGCAAGTACAGTTTCACATCCCTCCCACTGTTTGTAGATGGGGTTCTAGGGGAGCCTGGAGAGGAAACCCTCATCATGACGTAAGTGAGCATGCCACAGTGATGCTGTTGAGGGGAACCACACATTGTTTTTTGGAACAGTGGCATTTCTGTTTGGGGACCGAACCAGGTACAGTCTGAGTGCAGTCTTCTGTTGCTAAATCATCAGTTTGTTTGTGCTACAGTTGAGGGATTAGCAATGTGGTACCTTGCAGGCTGCAAACACATCATCACTTAGCTTATCAGCATGAAACCTGACTCCTCAAATTGAATGTGACATAAAGCAGAGTTATTCTTGACAGATTAATATTTGAAAGAAAAATGGTGAGGTGTTTTTATAACTGTGTTTTTGCTGCTACATTCTTTTTTTTTTTTTAATGAGACACAGATAAGTGAAGACATTCTTTTGTAAAAATGAATGACAAAATGTTGCCTGGAGGCTGACTCATGAAAAATTATGTTTAGTTTCAATGTGATATGCTGAGTTTTGCACGATGCATAAACCTGGACTCACTATGCCAGAAACTGTGATATTTTTTCTAAGATCGGATTTGTAAAAACAGGAGGTAAATTCAATTTCTCACTGACCTGTAATAAACAGAATATGTGGCTTGGAAACTAACCTGAGCTAATAAAGATGTATGAAGAATGTTCCTTCAGGTTCTGATTTTAATTTGCATGGAAGGGATTCCCAAGGCTGAAAACTGAGATAAAACTCTTGAAAGTATTACTGTCTCCAGCCCCACACCAAGTCTTCTCTTGATTCTTCAAGTTGAGGCATTTTGGACATTGTCATAAGTGGGAGGGTCTTAGTGAACAGAATAAAAGCTGTGTGCGGTTTTGCAGTTTCTAATAGGGTTATAGATATTTAGCAGGCTAAGTTTCACTTTTTCAGTCCAGTGAAAATGAGTAGGACTGTCACTCCTAAAGCAATTGATCTCTGTTGGAAATTGTGGTGACTGTACCTCTGTAACTACCAGACTTCCTTTTACTGTATGTTCTTCCTGCTGCATCCTGCAGTGTGTTTGGACATTTCAGCCACCGCTCAGAGTGGCAGCTGGTGAAAGTGGACTACAAGTCCATTTTTGATCGGAGATGTGCAGAAGAGGACTACAGGCCTTGGCAACTCCACAGCCAGGTAAGAAGTGAGGAGTCTGGGATCTGCCCTGAACTAACTAATGATCCTGCAGCTCAAGACCAGCATGATCCAAATATTTTCCTAACAGTTGGGTGTATCAGCTTGTCCCTTACTGGGTTGGTCTGTTCTGATACATCAGTGTGTTGGCCTCAGATTGAGACTCTGTGGTCCCTGAAGGATGAACAGGTTCCTTTGGGGTATCATCCTGCACACAGGCAATTACCTCAGACTTATTGCAGGCTTGAACAATACAACAGCAGCAGAACTGCCCCTGAGGCCTGAACTCCTTCACTCTTACACCTCCCATCCAGCATCCCCACCCTTACCTCCTTTCTCTCCTTCATCCTTCTGTGTCCTCAGAGCCAGTGTCTTAAGACAATTCTAATTGTTTCACATTTCTCCAGTTCCTGGCTCTCTTAGTCTCATTCCTTGCTCACTTGGTTCCATCCCTGTTCTGTCTGTCCCTGCTGTGGGAGTTGGGCACTTTATTCCCCAGTTCATTGGCCCCCATGCCCTGCCCTGTGCATCCTGGATGCAGCTCCTGCATCGCTCTCTGAACCACAGAGGTCATGCCCAGTGAGGTGAGGTGCTCTGCACAGTGCCTGCACCTGCCTCGGGGCACCTTCCCAGCTCTGCCAAGTTTGGCACAACAGCCTGTGTTTTATCAGGTTAGAATAAAATGTGGCCCAAATTCTGTGGTTATATAAGCACCACAGGCTCCACTGAAGTCTAGAGCAAAGCACACATTTGTATCATCAAAGGTTGTCTTTCTGTATATATCTTGCTGGGCAAGAAATTTAATAATGAATATGAAATGAAAGTAGCTTGACTCAGACTAGTTGCTCACACAAGGCACAACTCTACACTAAAAATACCAGTTATAACTTAGGTCTTCAGATGCTGAAAATCAGTACAGCTTCCATGAAATTCAGCGAAGCACAGCATTTTACATCAGTTGCTATTCAGGCCCTTCTGTTTCATGCCATCATATCATCAAATCAAAGTCATGAACAAACTTTCCACAACGATTTTAACAGCATAAAAGGTAATAAGTGAGACTCCACTGTATTTTGTTCTTTGCTTTCTTGTGCTTGCATAAGCAAAAATACCAGGGATTTTTCAGTATTTCTTTGAGGATGTTGGCTTTGGAGCTTTCAGAACTATTTTTAGGAAGGCTTCTGTGTACTCTTGCCTTTTGAATTCCTTTCCACTGAGATTTCAAGGCTGAGCCTTGTTCCCTAGATAGAAATATTAAGCAGGGTGTTGAAGATGGGAAGTTTTAGCATCTATGTAACAAATCAAACCCCATAAAACCAAACTTGTCCATGGAAAGTGTTTACATAAACACACATTACCAGTTTCTACTGAATGAAATTATTCCCAGAGAGGTCAGACCAAATAAATAAACCTGCTCTGTGCCTCAGATTGCAGAGGAATCAGACCATGTTTGCAGTTGCTGTGAAATGGGCCTCTATCAAGTGTTTATTGGCTTTGGAACAAATTCAGAACTGAATAAGGTATATAAGCAATCTCAGTGTGCATTGGAAAAGTTGATTTCGTTTCAGTTAGAGCTTCAGTAGCTTTAATTAACTGCAGTGTACTGAGGTGGCGTTTGGCTTCCCTTGAGTAACACCTCCCATTGCACAGGCTTGGGAAAACCGGGTGACACAAAAAGCCTGGTGGGTGTCAAAGAGCTATTTCTGGTTTTGTTTCCAGGGAGAAGCCTGCATCATGGGAGCAAAAAGGATCTACAGGAAGCGCAAGTCAGAGAAGAAGTGCATGCAAGGGAAATACGCTGGGGCTATGACCTCGGAGCCCTGCGTGTGCACAGAGGCAGACTTTGACTGGTGAGCAGTGGGCAGAGGGACTGGGTGCTCTCACACAGCACCACCGAGATCCTTACAGAGCCTGTGGGCTTGCAGGGAGGAGAAATTAATGAACACGTAGGTGTCGAAATAGGCTGCTCCCTGTGAGTGCTGGTATGATAAAAGAAGGAAAGGTGGAACAGGTATCTGTAACCTCCTAAGGCTTCCTCAAAATCGATGATGAGCAGGCCATTTTCCAGGTCACATCTCAGCTCTATGCATCAGTAAGGTAATAGATCAACTTAGCACATCTAACCTTAGCAATGGCCAGGGGTGGCTGAAAAGTAGTCTGGAGACATATAACAGCATTGTGTAAAAAATAAAATAAATTCTAAATACATACACACATATGTGTATATGAATAAAAGTAAATATATGCATATGCAAAGTGTGCCTTTAGCTTCTAGAAATCTAGGAAATTCCTGGGTCATTTGTTGTGTCTGAAGCATCCTGGTTGACAGTATCCAGCAGATATTGCCTTCATGATTTGAGTTAATCTCCTTCTGTAGCCTTTTCTTCTCCAATGTTTGCTATGGAAAATAGAGTCCATTGGTGAGCTATGCATGGAGTGATAAAATCTACAGCTACTGGTTTCATTTCAGTATTACTGCTGACTCACAGCAATTTGCACAAAAAAGGCAGGGAACTACATTATTGAAATCTTTTTTTTACCTCTTTTCTCCAAGTGTGCATGTTCCTGAGTATCTTAGATGAGAGAAATACTGGCTCTTTGGCAGTGCTGATAAACATCCTTTGTGTCTCACCCACCCAGATCTGTGTCATGTTACTAATTAAACCCAGAATCTGCTACATGAATCCTGAAAAGGTTAATCTCATCAATATTTTGTATGGAAATTTATAATTTTCCTTCTCACTCCTCCATTAATATAGAATGGTTTTTCTATATAAAATAACAGAATCTCAGGAGGCCTTTATGTTGTGTCTAAAAAAGCCAATCCTCTTGCTCCAAACAATAACAGTTGTGAACATATTTCAGCAGAGATTCTGTCAATATGGTTTTGTGATGATTTCCCCATTTTCTGTTTAGTTATTTTCTAGGGAGAAGATCTGTGTGTAGTTTATTATTTAGGTGTCCAAAGCTCCTGAATTTTCAACCATTTAACATTTCTCTAGTAGTGTAAAAAAGATAATAGCCAAATCAAAACCCCCAAACCATCATTAAAAGCAAGGACATTCCTTGAAGATTTTGACCCTCTTGTAGGGCATGCAGTACAGTGCTGAGCCAACCTCATGGCCTTATAAAATAGTTGATGGAATTGAGTCAGAGTCAGTCCATTACTGTTTAAATTTCTGGCACTTGAAAAGGATACACATACCTGAAACTTCTGATAAAAATACACTTTCCTTCCATAACTTCTCTCTGGGAATGACTGTATTTATTTCATTAAAATTGACTGTGTGGCTTGCCACTACAAAACTTTGTTGCTAGATACAGAACAGAAGTACCACAGTGACATTTGCTGGTGGAAACATGCTTTTATTTCTTTAATGTTCAGCTCAAGGAATCTTTCTCCAAAGGCTCTGCTGGGCTTTGGGAGAATCTGTAAGAGAAAGCTTGGATGGCTGGGGATGTACAGCAGGCACTCACAGTGCACATGCTCAAACAAGACATCTCAAATCTGTTGGAAGTGGCATAATTAGGACATTTCTGACCAAGAAGAACCTTTCTCCTTCTCATGGAATCAGTTTTGGTTTAGACCAGGCTGTCGTGATCCCTTCCAGTTCTCCCTGAGCTGAAGTTATTCCTACAGGACTCAGACCTGGATTTCTACTTTATCCATTTCAGCTTCCTTCCCTACTGCCTCTGATGAAAAAAAAAAAAACCAAACCTGAAATAGTGCCTTAAGCATCCAGTTCAGAAACATTTACCAACAATAATCATCAAGAGCACAATTTTATACAGATATGCCAGAGAAGGACAAAAAAGGAGAAAAGAAAATGGTGAAAAAAAAGCAGTAGTCTGTTAAGAAAGGTAAACCTGCTGCTGCACCATTGAAACTTTCAGTGCCTGCCTTGTTGAACTCTGCACGAGGCTTCACTGCCAATTCACCCTGCAGAAGTTGGAGGGAGGTTTGGAGGAAAATCAGACAATGAATTCTTGCTGTGGAAGCATGCCCTCTGTGGAGGTCTTTCCTACTCAGGAAGAAAAAAGCACATTCATGATCCTCAGTCATGACATTTAAGTACTTCTGAATTCCCTATTTTCATTTTTTTTTCTTCTTCTATTTATTTTTTTTTTCTGGGCAGGGCTATTAATTGAAGTAGATTGAAAAGGACATGAGTACCCCAGACAGGGAGAAGCCCCTTAGCTGCTCATGCTTGATTTTTTCAATCTTGAAATAAATTGGACAGATTTTTATGTTGTCAGTGGTTACAGAACCCATGCTTGTGTACAGAGTTGAAGAAGACAACAATCCCTGTCATTGTGCTGTCGTTGCTGTTTGAACACTAAATTTATATGGAGAAAATTTGATTATCTAAGCTTGTCAGAGATTGGAGTAAAAAATTGTGTCTCTGTGGCCAGGTAAACTGTTATTGCTTTTAATCCTGCAAGTCTTTTTTTTATCAGTTCAGGGTAAAAATACCAGTAATAAAAGACATAAAGATTTTCTAATTTTTTTTTCTTTTCTTTTCCCCCTTGTTATAGCATAGGACTCCAGGTAAATTTCAAATCTGCACACAGCCCATTGGTGCTCCTCTCTCGGGGAGAAGGGAAAATCTGTTTATTGTTTTACTCAGTGAAAAAACTGAGTGACCCTGGAAGGGACTGCGGTTTGCCCAGCCCTGTGGTGACAGCCGGGAGTGCTGTGCCAGCAGGCTGCCTGTAGCCGGGGCTGGGAGGCAGAGAGGGGCTGGGAAGGCAGAGGGGCTGGGAAGGCAGAGAGGGGCTGGGAAGGCAGAGAGGGGCTGGGAAGGCAGAGAGGGGCTGGGAAGGCAGAGGGACTGGGAGGCAGAGGGGCTGGCAGGCAGAGGGACAGGGCTCTCTGGAGGGATGCGGGTGCCGCTCTC
>VZTR01001352.1:306123-395494 GCA_013400775.1 Chaetops frenatus | reverse complement strand
AGGCAGAGGGACGGGCAGGCAGAGGGACTGGGAGGCAGAGGGGCTGGCAGGCAGAGGGACAGGGCTCTCTGGAGGGATGCGGGTGCCGCTCTCCGTGCAGGGCACGGCGCTCGCAGCCAGAGGGCAACAGCGCCTCGGCAATGGGGATGCGCAGCGGCCCTCGGCAAACCCGCCCTAGCAACGGCCTGGAAACCACAACCTCCTTCTTCATTTAATTGATTTGGGTAAATGGATGGCACCGTTACTTGGGTGTTATTAAAGCATTAATTTACCCGCCCTCCTCACACTGTGTTCCTTCCTGCCGCCTGAGCGTTATTGCAGCGATATCTCTTCAGCAGAAACGCCTCCTAGACACAGATGGAAGCCTTTGCTGGTGTTCATCCTTCAGCCACCTGTCTCCCAGGCCCTTTAATAGGAGCTGTTGAGTAAAGGGTCTCACTGTCAGTCCTCCCCCTGAACCTGCTGTTGTTAATACTGGGAGCTTCTTCTATCAGTATTGCCATGTCTCACACCTTCATGGGAGGTATGAGCCTGTTGATAGTGGTGCCAGTGGTTTTGGATAGCCAGAGAGGCACAGAGGGGCCTTAGTGCAACTGGGAATCAGCTCTATCTATTTATTTCACAGATGATATCAGCAAGGATCTGGCTGGCTCTTTTTATATTCTCTGGCACTTAAATGACAGCCCTGCCTTTTGGGGTTAGTTCCTGTGCTGAAACATCAGAGTCCTGCATCAGGAGCAACTGTTCTGACAAACCCCAGGGAGACAGGGGACAGACACTGAATGTGGTCAGATTCTGCTGGCTTTGTGTGTCACCACCCATCACTTCAGACTGTGCAGGTGCCAGCTCTGAAATGCACCTACATCTGCACCCTTAGGTTAACTAATTTTTCCTTCTCATTGGGATGGGCTTGGTTAGCTAACAAATGGTAATTTAGAATGAATTTTTAGTTCATTTTGAGTGCTTGTAGACAATGCAGATTTACCATGAAAAATCTACAGTGCATCTCTGCATCTTTAAGGGCCTGGGTATCTACTGGGCCTGGATTTACTGGAAAGATTCTGGGGATTTTAGGTTCCACATTAACATAAGCTGGTATAGCTCGACTCCAAATGCTGTGATGCAATTACAATCATACACCTTTGTAGAACCACAGTTAAGGCTGCAGCTGAATCCATCCTTCTCTGAGTTAAATCCCATGTCAGGTCCTGTAGAACTGGGGAGCAAGCACAACTCCCCTTTAATACAAATCTACACTTCCATCATAGTTCATCACTAGACAATGGTATTAAGTGAATAAAAAGGTAGTGAGACTTTTCCAGTGCTGTGGCCAAAGTTTTTTTTTTTTTTTCCCACCAGGGCTTTTGGAAACTGCAGAAAAAAGGTGACTATCTTCAGAGATAGCTCAATTCCACCCCATTTAATGTCCAAAATGTTTGGAAAGCACAGCATGCAAAAACACAAGTAGCATTTTCAGCTTCTGGCATAGTTGACCTTAAGCTGAAGCTGTTAATCTTAAGGAATTTCTATGGATCCATGCTAAGTCATATCTTGATTTTTAGAAGCTATGAAGATGGCAATAACTCATCCAAATTAAATGGTTATTTTGTATATCTTAGAGCAGTAGGATTTTAATAATTTCATGTGAATTAACAGTTCTTCCAAGCAGTATGTTTGTCACATCTCTTTTCAAATTACAAACTTCCTTATGGGATTTCTTTTCTTTGATTATTACCTATGCTGAAAATAGCATTAGATAAAGGAATTTAACATGAGCATTGAACAGAGAGACAAAACGTCTGGAATGAATTTGTATCTAATTACAGAAAAGAACATGCAGTTCTACTTGACCAAGACAAATAGGATTCCAGTTTAAACCAGTAAAAGAGTAAAACCATAATCAATGAGAGCCACAAGATTGGCCACTTCATACTGATAAAGCAATCCCTGATGGCAAAAAACTCCACTCCTTTTTAGGACATCCATTATCTATGTCACCTGAGTTCTCTTCAGGCAGGCACAAAATATCATCAATATATGCAAATTCCAACTCCCAGTTCCCAGGCAATGGCTCGGAGAGCTGATTGCAGGCCGAGGCTGATGCCTTCCCCACCTCCAGACTCTGCTGTACTGGCTCGTGCTATGGCATTCCAATTGATGGTAATGCTTGTTGATTGCTACAAAGCCTGTTGTGCCAAATTGTAGGCAGCAATTTGTTGTCAGCAGCAGTGTTGTGCGTGCAGCAGCCTGTAGCCAAGGAATTCATTAGATCCCCAGGCTGCGGAGGTGAGCGGGCGCTGCTGCATCTGTGCAGGGATATGGAGCAGCAATTCCTGTCATTTACTGGGATGATATTTCTGTAGGGCCTTAATGAGCCAGATGATTTGCAAGCCTGAAAACAACACTGTGGAACTTCTGTGCTAGTAACTATTTCTGCTGTGGAAAACCCTAGGATTTCTTTCTCTTGACTTTGAGAAATACGATCCAAGTACAGTCAGAGCTGGTTAAGTCCAGCTTGGCTTGCCCAGGTTTACAGGTAGGAATAGGAACTAAAATAGTAGCTTGAATCTAGACATGTGCATAGTAAGGAAGCCCAGACTACTGCATCAAATTGGATTGTGAGTACTGATCCCCTCTGAGGCAGATTTCACTGTATTTGTTTTGTTTTCACCTGATTACAGAACATTGTGTGTGTACAGTGTTACAGCTTTTTAATTTAGAGTCACACACAGTATCTTAGGAATACAGTGCTGCAGAGTGTTTACAAATGAATTACAAAAATACAGGAGTCCCACTTGTATGTAAATATTTGTTTTCTCCAAGCAAATCAGAATGGTGTTGTTCTTCATTACAAAGTACATTCTGCAGCTATGTTCTTATTCCAACAAGGATGATTATAGAAGCTCATGGCAGTGGTAGAATTGGCTTATGGTTCCAAAGCAATTAAGCAACACTGAGTTGCAACCACCTGAGTAAATAGATTGATGAAAATTCAGTCAAAAAAAAAAAAAAAAGAGGAAAAGACCATTTAGGTCACCTACTTCATTGTTGTTTCCTGGAGTATATTCCCAAATACTTGTTTTAGATACCCCAAGCACCACAGCTGCCAAAATGTTCCTTTGGAACAGTCATGCAGTCTAATACATGTCTAGGAGTTTTCCCAAGTGATATGCAGCGTTTATTTTCTTTTTCTTAATGTCATCTTTTTAATTTTGCCATTTTAATATTGCCTCAAAAAATCTTTTTTTTTTTTGGATCAGAAGAAAAAGTTGAAGCAGATGTAAAAAGTGGCGACCAAATTCTTTTCGATGTCTTTTCTTGATAACCACTACAAGAAACTTAACAAAGATAAATCAAAACATACTCTCTTTTTTTTCTTCTTTGTCTTATCTAAGACCAGTACCAAGCTTCTTAACATTGTTTACTAGTGACTCATTAAGTTTTCTTTTAAGTCATTATGCTTTTTCGAGACATTTGAAAAAAGCCTTCATTAAGTTAAACACTCTTCTTGGTGTTCATATTTTTCTAGAAATATCTCTCTTGATGATTTGGTAGGTCTCACCCTGACTATGGACTGATGGCTGTGTTGTGACAGCCCTGGGAGGAGCTGGAGCAGGGGCTCCAGTAACTCTCATCAGGTTGTTGGGAGCTCATCCATCTCCTGTTTTTTCTCTCTGCTTCTTTACATACATATACAAATATGAGCCCTTAATCATGTAATCTAACACTGCCCTAATCCTCTTTTCTTGGAAAATCAGGTTACTTGATACCAAGACATTAAAGATAATAAGTAAAAAGAATGCTTTGCAGAAAAGTCACATTTTAAGATCAAGGATTTTGTTGCAACTGGAATATTGGAATGGAGTTGGTGACTCTGTATAGCAGTTCTCAGAAACTACATCCCATTACTTCTCCATTATGAGCCATAGAGAAGGCTTAGTAAAAGGAATAAGAATGATTATCCAACCAAGCAGTCCTCATTACTCAATGGCTGGAAAGTAAACCCGTATGTGAATGGAATACTGATTAAAGAGGTTTTCTGTTTGTTGGATTTTTTTTTCCTGTAATAACATTTTTTAGAGAGTCTTTGTTTACTTGGAATCAGAAACAATTTGAAATTATTTTAGTGAAACCAAAGCAAACTTAGTCATAGCTAAACTCAAATGGTGACAAAAGATTAAAGTTTCTAACATGTGATTTTTGGTTGCACTTCCTCTTGTAAACAAAAAGAGAATTGAACATCACAGACTTCTTTCCCATTACCAAATATGCTGTTAATGCCTTCAGGCAAGAGCTCTCTCAGGGCTGTAAATTTTCCTCTACACCCTGTGTGATATAGTTTCCAAATGCAATTAGCTTTCTAGCCCTTAAGTTTTCTAAGATATGATTGAGACAGTGGTGATTTAACTTAGCTTAGATTTCTGGAGCTTTTTTTAATATTTGAGCCTAGATTTGGTCCTGAGAGGTACTTTTAATCTATGGAGAGAGAAGAATTGATGCAATACTCATAAACTACCTGCTCTGGTTTTTCTTTTTTATACTGGGACATTTGCAAGGTAACCACCCTAATTAAAAAAAAATGAAGTGGAAGGAAGAATCTGTTTTATCAGTAGAAATAAAATCAGAAATCCTAGTAAGCTGAATGGGGGAAATAAAAACTTGTATTAATGGTAGAGAGCGTGTGCTAATACCTGTGTTTGTTCTTCTGGGGTTTTATGTGATGGTTTCTTTTAATGTTCCAACAGTGATTATGGATATGAACGCCACAGCAATGGCCAGTGTTTGCCAGCATTTTGGTATAACCCATCCTCCTTGTCAAAAGACTGCAGCCTTGGACAGAGTTATCTCAATAGCACTGGGTAAGTGGCTCACCAGGCTTTATTTAGCTAGAGCACCCATATGGATTTAACCCAATGACAGCTGCAGATTGCACCTACTGTAGGTGTGTCACAGCTGGCTGAAGCCCTTGGGACACCTTGGTCACTGCCTTTGCTGGGTTGCACATCTGTCACTCCAGATCTCCATCACGTGTGGCCTGGGCTTTTCTCTGAGAGATGATGCCTTAAAGAAACCTGGGGGGAGACTGTAAGGCCAAATCATTAATGTCTCTGGAAAGACTCCTCTTAAAATCAGTTGAGATCAGGTGAGGCAGAAACACTAGAAGATAAATTAGTTTAGAGACATGAAACTGATATATATGTGAACTGAAGTAAAAGGATGGGCAGCTGGCCTGAGTGCTGGCTGTTCTTTGACCCTCTTGGAAGTCATTGGAAGGTGTAGTTTGAGATAAGATACTGGCAGACCTCATTAGTGATGCAAGTGATTAAAGCAAACAAAGCAACCCAAGCTGTGTTTGGGGGTTTGTACACTCAGAGGTGGGCAGAATTTGCTTTTTGTTTCAACTCTTGTTTTCCTAGCCCTCAAGGCTACATCTTTAGACACACTTGCCTCACAACTAATGAGAAGTGGGGAAAGTGTGAGAAAAGTTGTTATACTTTGCCTAACAGTGTAATAGTTGAACGCAATGCCATAATGTGTGTGCATATAATTTATCCATAACTTTATAGTTATTTAACTGGTAATATATCATTTTATGGGATAGGCAATTTATGGTAACAAGGTACTCTGTGCAGGAAATTATCACATGCCATCAACAGCAGTATGGACTACTGCTGCGTTGGGCCCGTGAGGGGATGCTTGGCCGAGACCAACCTTGAAAGACATTTGGCAACCTTTGTGTTTTCTTACAGCCTCCTTTCTTACAGTCCAAAGGCACCTGTTGCCAGGTAAGCCTGCAGTGCTGCTTGCCAGCACCTGGCACAGGTTTCCCTGTCCCTCGGCAGGTACCGGAAGGTCGTTTCCAACAACTGCACGGACGGGGTGCGGGAGAGGTACACGGCCAAGCCCCAGCAGTGCCCGGGAAAAGCCCCCCAGGGCCTCCGCATCCTCACGGCCGACGGCCGGCTGACGGCCCAGCAGGGCCACAACGTCACCTTCCTGCTGCAGCTGGAGGAGGTAGGCTCTGCCTCACCCTCTCTGAGTGGGCTGCACCGAGGGGAAGCGAGGCTGGCTGCTGCCGAGTCGCTCAGGGCCGGGATGGAGCCGGGTGGGGTTTGCTCCAGAGCGTGCGGAGGTGGAAGGGCTGCCACGGTGTTGTGGTGGCCGGGGAAAGGTGAGGGAGAAGTTTGATAAGAACTGGGAACTGGTTTAATTGGGGAATTTCACAGGAGACCTGAAGATTGCAGGTTTGATTTCTGATTCCCCACCCTTAGCTGTGCTTTTTGCTCCCTGCTGTATTTTTGAAGCTGAATTTCCATACTTATTTTTCACTGACTTTACACCGAAGATGACAAATAGTACACGTGCAGCTGGGTTCCCGTCACACAAGTTGGTACATATTGTTTAGGTATTTGTGGGTGAAATCTCAAGATATCCTCAGCAGGATTAAATCTGAAATTCGTTTCTAATATGAAGCTGATTCAGGCTCTTATCTGTGTTTTTGTTACATCTGTAACTTAACTTGGTATTTCATTTCTGAATTCACAGAAAAAAAATATTATAATCTTTTCACCTCTTTTTCCCTTTCAGCACTTCTTTATCCGTGTTTAATTGTAGGTGCACAAGTAAAAACATTCACATAGTAGCAGTTTTCTCTTTTTTCCTAACCTAATTTGATTCTTTAAACTTCTACCCCTCTTCCTCTCTAACTGGCCAATAAATAATACAAGTATGCTTTAACACCAAAGAAAAACATAGATCCCTTCATAGTTGACAGTATTCCTGGAAATTACTTCTCTCTCCATAGTAAATGTCATCTATGAGAAAAGAGAATTTTATTTTTTTTTACATCTCTGTTATTGATGCTTTCCCCAGCAAACAGGTGTCCTGATTTGTAAAGGCAACACCATATGATAAATCATATCTAACCTGAAGCAGTTTTTTGATCTGAATGTTTATTTTCTCCAAAATATGGTCACATTATTTCAGTACTGACAGCCATACAACATTGCTACTGTGCTGCTGTAATAAGAGTACAAACATCTAATTTCATATAGTTAATTTACTGGTTTCTGCATTTAAAGATGAAGAAGAGAAGGTCCAAAAGAAGAGTCAGTCTCCAGGCTTTAAAAAAAAAAAGTGTGTTTTGCATCACCTTTCTCTTAAGAGAAGTCAGCAAAGTTTTAAAACAGACTGGGAGAAGGAGATGGATAACCTGAATAGTCAGTCATGAGACTATCAAAGAATGATGCCAATATTCAGAGGGAGAGACAATCACCCACGGTGTGGGAAACTCAGGACAAAGGTCCTGCTCTTTCTTCTGTGAGTGCTTCAGCTCACATATCATATCAGAGTACCCTGACCACTCTGTCATACAGGGAGCTGCTGTGCATTGTTCTCTTTTCCTTTCAGTCTGATCTTTTTCGGCAGCTCTGCTTCAGTGTGCACCAGAGTCTGGAAACAACACCTTCTCCAGGATGAGATGGTGTCTCTCATGCTGGGTGTCAAGGAGTACAGAAGGGATGTTTTGATGAGTGAGTGAGTCAGTTCTGAGGAGATGTGAAGGGAGCTCTTCTTCCAGAATATCTCATAAGGAAGAGGTTAGGAATAGCTCTGAGGGCTAAAGCAGTATTGATCAGCCTCCAGCCTTTCCAATTACTCTCCCTGTTAGATGAATCTTGACCTCCTGCTCCTAGATTTGTCAACTTAAAGAGCAACCAAACAAAAATTCACCTGTGGGTGAATTTTACCCAAGCTGGCAATGACTTTGTGTGGGTGTTGCAACAAAAGAAATACTCAACAAAGAGGAATATTTGCCCAGTTATGTGCTGGCTGTAGGGGAATAAAATGTAGTTGTAGCAGCAAAAGTGTGCATAGACTAAACCAGTTACCAATTTAACTGTTTCAGTAACAAAAATCACACCACTCACTAGAAAAGTTAAACAACCCATCAAAAGAGCAAGCCTCCTATTATAGAATGGATATTGATTTCACAGAACAATTGAGGTTGAAAGGGATCTCTGGAGATTGTTTAATCCAACCCCACTTCTCAAAGTGAAGTTTCTTTCCCTTGCATACAAGGCAGAGGTATCACAACACAAGAACTTGCCAATTTCTATTTAGTTCTGCCCTGCACAGGTATACAGCACAGTACAATCCAGGAAGTTCAGTATCCAAAAAAATCTGTGCTGCTCCGTTTTTACTGAAGGGAAGGCATCAGGCAGGTTAAAAAGGGCCGGCTAAGTCACCTTGCACATTGTTCTTCCAACAGCATGTGAAAAAAAAAGTGTGTCCTGTTCAACCCTTGCCCCCTGGAGTGGTGGGCAATATTTTAGAGTGCTGCACCCTGGTGAGGACTTTTCCTATAGTGTGAGTGACAGCTGGTATCTTTTAGGTTGTGAAAAAGCAATGCCCTTTCCTTTTGCATCTTAACATTTCCTGTACCCTCTGAGACAGTTTGTTTGAAGCCTTCAAATCTGCAGAGTTGTTTCATACACTGCAGCCTCTCAGCTCTCTTTTTTGCCCATGTTCCACTTGATCTGCAGGAGAAAGAGAAAAAAAAAGAGAAGCTGATGAGCCAAGGTACAAGAGTTTGTTTGAGATTTCTACTCCTGTTATCTTTCTAGGGCTTTCTGCTCCATCTAAGAATCCACGTAGGTTTGAAAAGAGGAAGAAACTGCAGAAGCAGGTTCACTGGAGGCACTGAAAATTCACTGCATCTCTGGTGGGGCAGATTGCTAAGAGGGCAGGGAGAGACAAATGGCAGCAGTAAAAAGCTGATGTTTTCACTCAGGTGTGGGATTCAGGGGCAGGAACCACAGCACAGTGGTTCTTGTAGAGCCTGGTTGTGCCTGTGGTGATGCTGAGAGCTACGACTGTGCATTCTGACAAAAACACAATGTGAGCAAAAGATGCCCCAAGAGAAACAAGGACAAGGCATTCAGAAGTGCTCTGCTATTGAAGAAGACACAAAAGAAAATCATCACTGAAGTCTGTGCAAGTGGAGGGAGGGCAGGAACCAAACCCCAGGAGCACACAGAGCATTGCTGATTTCTGAGAGCTGGGATTCTGGCCCACTTTCTCTAACCCTGACTCATATGAAATTTTCCTGTGAAGCATTTATATCTGGCAGCATATAAATATCATTAAAAGCAAATCCAACCAACAGGTCACATTTAAATCATCTGAATGTAAGAAGACTTTCAAAAGTTATCTAAGTCTCCTTAGATAACAGATAGTCTTTTAGAATTTCTGTATGACTTCCTCAAAACTGTTTGCAAGGTCACCTTGCATTTAATACTTATGGTCCCATTATTGGAAAGGTTTGACCAAGTTATTTGTCCAATTAATCTGGGTATAATCATCATGGTATTTTCACTGGTTGACAATAACCATGAATCATCAACATTGCACTAGCATGTGTTGCATTTTATGAAGTATTTTGGAAGTGTTTAATAAGCAAAACATCATACTTAAGCTGGGAATTTTGCCCTTAAATTTCCATGGAAATAAGCAGAATACCAACAGCATTTTTGTCATTACATGACAGCACATGAGAAAAGTAGCTATGCTTAAAAGCAAATTTTTCATTGCCTAAAAATGCTGCCAGTTTAAAGGGTAGTCCTTTGCCCTGGCCCAGGCTACATGCACAGACCCAGGGCTGCTACCTCTCACACTGCAGCATTTAACAAGAGTTGTTTCTCAGCCTAAAATCCCAAATCCTTGCTTTATTTTTGGACAGCAACAGAAGAAAACCAAACCACAAAGTTAGGAAGGCACTTTTCCTCCTTAAGTTATTCAACCCAATATCCTTGACATATTTTGCTTCTCTGTTGTAGAAAGTAGAGGGATTTTATGAAGTGTGTGTTGTTTCTGTGTGCCTTCCTGATCACATGGTCATGTAGGTCTCTTGCCTGTCACAACCACAATTGTTATTTGTTTTTGGAGTTATTTGTATGAACATCAGCCACTTGTGCTGCTGCACTGCTTCGGCAGAGCCTCTGAAAGCTGCATCCTCCAGAGCAATGCTGTTCAGCACAGTGGTTTTCCAACTTGTTTCCTCTGATTGCTCACACATCTTTGCTGAGGAAGTGGATGGTAAAGACATTCAGGGCAGGAAGGTTCAGGGCTTTGACTGTTTCATTACAGATAATTCACAGAGAAACTGCCTCCTCTAATTTAATTTTTATCTTGATAAAATGACAGCCAAAAATCTTTGACATTCCAGGTCTGCCTCAGTTCTCACTTGGCAAAGTCACTCCACTGGGAGTAGATTTTGGCTTGCTTTTAACTGCTTGCTGCTGCTGTGTGATGTTTGGATTAGACTAATGTGTGGGGAAAGCTAATTTGTTCATACACTTCAGGCCACAGGCTAGAATTCAGGCAATCTGAACTCAGTCCTGAGCTGCACTGTGAGCTCCTTCTGCATGACCTTGAGTAAGAAACTTAAACTTTCTGATGTTTTATTTCCTCATTTGAAAATAGAGCTTTGCTTTCTGCCTCATACCCCCCATGCCTTGCATTTGTGTAGTGAATGCTTATAAATCCAGAGAACTCTCTCTTACCATGTCAACATACAAATGAAGCCCTGAATTTCCTCAAGACTGCCGTGGCTGTCTGTCATGCCAGTGTTGATACATGGCTGTGCAAGGTATACATTTAATGAGCCTGGGGATCCTGCTGGGGGCACACTGCCATTGACATTTCCCACCTCAGCACTCTTGTTTGGTGACAATCCAGTATTCAACTCAGCTGAAGTTTCTGGAGATGAGCTTAGCATTAGGATTGTTTTGATTGTTGATGTACTCAAATTAAGGATGCAAAGCTAGTAGTAATTAAAAACATAGCCTGTGTTTTTGGGGTTTTTTTTTGCAATATCCCACTGTGTTCCCTCTTTTGATATCACAAGTTTGTTAGTGATGATTACAGAAATATGAAACCTTCATCCTAACTTTCAATGCACATGCTGAATCACGGCTGTTTATCTTACTAACAGCACTACACTCCTGTAATAACACACAAATGAAAGATCAGTATGTACCCTCCCCCGTACCACTGTCATCTGAATTATAATTGCATTTTCTGATGATGACAAGCTGGTTGGGAGAAATCAGAGCCTTTCATGCGGTTTTAAATTCACTGTTGAAATTCCATGAAAATGTATGAAAGTGGACCTTGCTTTCCTAATGACACAGCACTATAGTCTTGTAATGAATGCACTTCTAGTCACACAAGTTGAATTATTCTGCATAATCCTGAGAGGCTGTTATTGATTCCTGTGGGGCACAGAAGATCTAGTACTGTAAAAAGAGCTCATAGCTGAGTTGAGCTGGCACAATGGGCAGTCAGGATGAATGATGTGATCAGTTCAATTCACTGTTTGGTGTTGAAAAAGAAGTACATGTGAAGAGTATCAAGCAATCTGCCCTGCTAAAAGACACCTTTTTATTCAGTTTCTGATTTGAAAAATTAAGACCATGTTTCTGAAAGCAGGGATTTACACAGGAAGGCATGTTTGTGAGTTCTTGATCAAGTTGTATTTGAGTATCTGTTAAAAATTAAGAATAAACAGATCTAGGCTAAAGGTATGACATGTGCAGATACTTATTTCCAGTGAAAAATACCTTTGATGAACGATTTGTTTTGGTGACAGGAAAATGCCATAGAGGAAAAGGGGTTAATCTAAAGAAAGCACAGTGAATTAATCCATGAGAACCCTCCAACAGCAGCAGTGTCTGTTTCTTGCAAAGGATAATTAAACCTATTGTCAACATCTCTAAGGAAGACACAGAAGTCAGTGCATAATTAAAGACTTAAAAATGAAATCTGAAACATGAGAATCAACATTTAAAACCTTGAGCTGGATTTCTTCCATCATTTTAATACTTCAGTTTAGATACAAATAATCAAAGTCAATAAGGGAAATGAATTATTGCAACTTTCAGGGCAAGATTTCAATGGTGTATTTGAGAGAGAATCCTTTTAGGTGGGTCTCACATCCATCAAAATACTGAGAACTGTGTAAAACTAATCAAAATGTAAAAATATTGTTGCAAACTGTATGGGATGTTTCTTGATATACCCTGAGGCAGGAAGCTTCGCTGAGTTTTTTTTTTCTTGTAACATCCAAGTCTTCTGTGCACTCTAGGCTCCTTTTGTCAAGATGCAGGAAAGAGATGCACTTGGCTTAGGCAGGAAGGAGGGAAAGGGGGATATTTCATGTATGCTTGAAAAAAAAATGGACATTTAATGAGAAAATCTCTTAGAAAATAGTAAATTTCTGATTTATGTTTTAGTAACTAATGTTGTCTAGGTAGGTAAAGGGTTTAATATGGGGCCTTGG
Organism: Chaetops frenatus; assembly: GCA_013400775.1. NCBI lineage: Eukaryota > Metazoa > Chordata > Aves > Passeriformes > Picathartidae > Chaetops > Chaetops frenatus. Next base: position 383,154 of record VZTR01001352.1, on the reverse strand, counting down.
GAAACTTGTTTTTAATTATGAGGTCTTCTTTTCAGGCTAGAAGTTCTTAATGTTCAGCATTTGCTTAAGCCCTTGGCTGCACAAAAGCCTGTATCAAGACTGGAGTGTACTTCAGGTTATATCCAAGTTTGTGCATAGTGCAGAGAAAGGGGTTAATCTAAAGAAAACATGATTAATTAATCCATGAAAACACTCCAACAGCAGCAGTGTCTGTCTCCTGCAAGCAATGCAGGGAGTTTTGTGTCTGCCTTAATTGGGCTAAAAGCTTCAGAAAAATCCTATTGTGGAGTATTGAGCTTGACAAAATAAAAAGGAGAAGCTGGAAAAAGCAACAGGAGGGGTTTTTTCAAGATGTATGGATATACATCAAATTGTTGCAGAACAAAGCTTCTCTTGGTAAAAAAACCTCTTGCAAGTGGCTCTGGAGAGATGCCAGAGACAGAGGCAGTGACAGCTGGGTTGGTTTAAATCAGGTGTGGGCTGTGTGGGAAATGTTTGGATTTTGGCTCATCTGCTTTCTCTTCCTGTCTTACTCTGCCCATGCTCTTACCTGGCACAGATAAAATATTAGCACAAGTCAAAACACAGTTTCTTTGTTTTTGTGATGTTTCTCTCCCACTTCCTAAGCTAGAATTTTAAATATCAGCTTTTTAAAATGTGGCGTTTTCAGAGGAGTGGTATAACCTGGATCTTACTCAATGGAAAATGTATTTCCAGTTCAAAGGATTTTAAAACAGGAAAGGCCAAGGCAAATGAAAAGGACTGGGGGAACAGCAACTGAAGTTCTTCTCTAATTAGATTTTCAATTGTTTCTGTCAGCATCTTCTCTACCTAGAAACTGAAATCTAAATCTTGCATGCCTTAGAAATGGCTGCTTTGCCTGGCAACAGCTGTAGACAGCCTGAGTTTCATGGCCATGAACAAAATGAAGACAAGAGGAAAAAGAGGTTCATTAGAACACATATTTTGACACTTGCAGAAATGAGGCTATTCTAACAGGCTGCCACCCTTATCACCTTCTGCTGCTACCTCAGATATGTGGAAGAATATTCCACAACCTGAAACCAACTTCAACTGCATGACCTTGAATATCCTCAGAGCTGATAAATCCAGCAGGGTCACTATGGTGGCACAGTTTTAACCATGGGAGAAGCTTCTGTCCCAGCAGTATGGCTTTACTGTTCAAAGGCAGCATCTCCTTTTGAGTAAGAAAAGACAACTAAAACCCTAATGATGGTGGACCTGGAGGCATTGGGAGTGCATCAAAGGGTACTTCAGAGATCTCTGTTTTGTCTGAGTCCAGCACTGGACTTGAGGTAATAATAGTTCCCCTCTGAAAGAGGTTCAGAGGTCATGCATGTTCACTTCTGGCTGTGGAAGGATATTCCATTTGATGGCTTCTGTTGGCTCAGTTAAACAGACAAGAGTGCCCAAAGCATCATGTTTGGAACTGCACATCTTTCAAATAACTCAGGTCAAAAAAGGACATAACTCTGCTCTTCAGACCATTTCCTCTGCCACACCTTCAGTCTGGGATTTTCCACAACAGAACAACACAGTTATTTTTGTCTCATCTATTTGGAAGCAACAGAGCTTCTTGCAGGGTGCCAGGGCAGTGTAAAAAGAACTTCAGTCTATTAAAAGAGAGCATCTGGGAAAATATGTTGCTTTGGCCATCATCAGGTATAGCTCTGCTCCTTTTGCATTCCATTCAGGCAAGCCTCCACTATTTCTGCCTTCACAACAAGTTATAAAAAGACTGAGAAAACATGAGGAATATAAAAGTTCTGTTACAGTTTCCTCTTATAGTCGCATNGAAAGGAAAGGAAAGGAAAGGAAAGGAAAGGAAAGGAAAGGAAAGGAAAGGAAAGGAAAGGAAAGGAAAGGAAAGGAAAGGAAAGGAAAGGAAAGGGAAGAGAAAGAGAAAGAGAAAGAGAAAGAGAAAGAAGGGGAAAGGGAAACAAACCCGAAGTGAATGAAATGTCCTTCCAGCCATTTTTATGAGCTGCCCTCAGCTATTAATTTTCCATCATTCCAGACAGTGGCCACTGCTTCAGTGCAGCAGGCTGTGGAGGTGCTCAATGCAGTAGCCAGCAAGTGTGAACAGAACCAACATGAGCACCATGCAGAGCCAGAGGGGGGTTTCCTAGGCAGTGAGGATGTTTAAAGCTAAGACAAGATACTGCATCTGACATGAAAGGGAGGGATCTTTAGCAGCCATGGCTGTTTGGCAGGTCAGTGCAGGCTGTTCCTCTGCTACATCAGTCCTTGTCACTATTCTCCGGTTGGTCTCGGTCACCCCACTGATCCCGTCTCTCAAAAGCAAAACAGAGTCTGTTTCAATCCTTTCTCTTTCACCACAGGGAGACCTCCAGAGATCCCTCATTCAGGTGGATTTTGGAGATGGCATTGCTGTGTCATATGCCAATCTCAGCTCAACAGAAGATGGGATCAAGCACATCTACCAGAACGTGGGCATATTCCGAGTGACCGTGCTGGTGGAAAACAGCCTGGGTTCTGACAGCGCTGTCCTCTACCTGCATGTAACGTGTATGTATCTCCACAGCCCTTCCTAGCTTCTGGCTTTCTTTTAGAATTATTTCTTGTAGCTAGAGGTGACATTTGGATTTTGGCAGCTGGGTCCGGAATGGCAGGAAATGATGAGTGTTCACCTGTCCTCCAGGCAGACTGTTGATTCCAGACTGAGAGGAAACATACATTCATTAAGGCTGGAAAAGACCTCTAAGATCATCGAGTCTAACCATTATCTTTTGCTTTTTAAACCATGTTCTACCTCTAATTTTGGGTAGTTTAAATTGGGACAGCTCAAAGGACTGTCCAGCCCTTTCTGAAATGCACTTTCGTTAACAAGCTTACACTTCCAGAACAACAAAGACACCCAGGGATCTTTAATGACTTTTAAAAGCTTTGAATTTTACTTTGTGCATGTTTTGCCCTCTAATGAAACACACCCACCTCTGGGATGGAAATCAGTGCATTTCACTGTTTCTGTTGTCATAGGAACCAAAATCTTTGTATTAGTTTCGCAGGAAAAAATATTATCCTCACATTGCTTTTCTGCTGTTCTTTTTAACATTTTTATACTTTATAGGTGTCTGATTTACAACTGAAATGTATCTCAAGTTCTTGGATAAAACCAACGTTGTATTCTTTCATATTTATTCTAGTACATGGTTATGAACCCAAAGGGTCAACCTATTTCTCAAAATTTTGTAACATTCCTAATGGATTTTGTTTAGGGCCATAATTTTCTTTATACAGTGGGGTTTTTCTGTTTGTTACTTCGGTTTTCACTGTGTGCCTCTGTGCCAGATTAACTGAGAAAAAAGGAAGTTCCAAAACATGAAGATATGTTTACAGAAGTATTGTTTACCCTCTACCAAACTAGATGCACATACTGCGTAGGTGATTTGGCACATTCTGTACACTTAGCTCTAGTTTTGGGGTTAGTTCACTCAGCATGAAAGCAGCTACCTCTTCAGGGTAGGAGAGCAGCTCTTGAATGGAGCACCATTGTATCAACAGATGGGAACAGTGGGAGGTATGACTGGGAGACAGGATTTTTATGAAGGAGGACTAGAGAAAGAGGAGCAAATATCCCCCTGAATGTCCCCTCCCAAAAGCACCTTTGGCTGGCAGGTGCTCAGCCTTCACTCAGTCTTTCTAGTCTACAGCTGCTCTAAATTATTTTCTTGAGACACTGAAGGCTTATGAACCATTTTGATTGCTTAAGCTGTACAAGAAATAAACAATATTCAGATTTGTTTGTGTGACTTAGCAGGTGATAGTGTATGTTTCTGTGTTTTGCATAGGTAATGCCAGCAGAGGATTTAAACACTGAGTGATCCTTGCAGCCAGGCCCAGATTATATGTGCCAGACTCCCTGGAGAAGTGACAGCTCTAAGGGATATGTCTCACCTTTCTCTACATGATAAGAATTAGGGACTTCAAAACAGGTTACAAATGAGCATGGTGCCACTCAGACTAGCAGTAGACTTGAGGACAGTGATGTACAGTAAACCCACCCCCCTCCAGAGTCTAACACCTGATCCATAAAAGCTTCTAAATCCTATTTGAATGCTTGCATTGCCACTCAGCCCTCTGCTGAATATTCTGCTTGGAGTGTTTGAGCTTGGCATTTTGGGAGTTTTATAAAAAAAAAAATCTGTCCTTAAAATAGACACTGTATTGTAGGATCCACAGAAAAGCAATGTGCAGCCTGAACATCCAGAGTTTTGGGCAGGGCTACAGACTGGGTCATCCCTGGTTAATACATCAGTGTCTGCAGCCAGATCTGGGCCTTCCAGCACCTTTCTTACCTGTGGCCAGCACTCTTCCTGCAGGAAAAACTGCAGGCACTGGACCTCAGTGCTTGTGCTGTCAAAGGTAAAAGCAGAGCCTTCAGCTCACACTCCTCCTCCTGCTGCAGCCAGGGCACAGAAGCCTTGCCTTTCCTGCCATTGCTCCAGGGATCCAGAAGGGCAGCTTGCTGTGAGACAGGAGCATTTGGAGTTGGCTGGACAGTATGAGCTGTTGTATGTAAACTGCTCAAGCCAACAACCTGTCTCTTAGCTGTCCTGACATGTCAAAATGTTTTCCTGGAGAGTTAGTTATGGATTTGCCTGGATGCTTCAGAATAACATCACTTGTGCAAGTGAGCCTTTTGAGAAGCTTCTCCCTTTCAGTTTTCTGGAGCTTGGACACAGCTGGGTTTTTTTTTCCTGGGACAGGTGAAGGCCTTTAACCTCCACAGCCCTGCATGGAGCTCAGAAATTAATTTTCTTGAATCCTCTTCAAAGTTACCTGGGAGAAAACAGTCTCCTACCAGGAGGGCCTATCCAGAGTGAGCTATCTCCATCTGCTGGCCAGATAACAGCTCAGCTTTTCAGCCTCCTTGACCCAGCTGTGCTGGGAAATGCTCAGGCAGAATTGGGTTGCTTGAGCCATTCTTTCATGTCCCTTCCTAGGAAGTGTATGGGGAAGGTCCAAGGAGGTGCTGGGCACTCTCTGCTGTTCAGGATCGTTTGAGATTTGTTCAGAGCAGTGAGGCAGTTATGTTGGAGTGTATCAGACTTTTCATGGGCTCCATCATTACAGTTGCCATTGCATTAAGCTGGGGAAATTGCTGTTTTTCAGGTCTTAGGGTCTTGCAGAAAGCAGGAACAGCCTGTTGATGGGAATGGATCTGAGTAGGAGGATGCCATTAAAATCATAAGGGTGAAATTGTGACATCTCATGAATTTCCAAGAGTGTTGACTGCTGCTTATAAAAGGCAAAATAAGCTATGGTCTCATGTATAGCAGGCTTTGGTGAATCTGATCATGGATAGCTCTTTATTGGGCTGCTTCAGGTTAAGCAGTGGCTGTGTCTACAACCCAGAGAAAGATGCATTTCAGTAATAAATCAGGAACATGGTCCTCATTCTGGCATTGTTTATACAGTCTGATTTGGGAGATTTCTTTCCTTACTCTGCCTATTGTGTTATACAGGATGCTTTCTCCAGAGTGTGTGATGTTCATTTAGGCTGAAAAGCAAGGTCTAAGTGGTGATTCATGCATGGGGTATATCCTGAAAGATCCTCCCTGGAAATACATAAAATTCTCTAGCAATGAATCTGAGCTCCATATGAACAGTGCAGGGCTGTGGCTGTGGTTCTCATCACTGTGGATCTCACAGAGAGAGAATGTGTAGATATGGCCTTAACTTGTTTAAGGAACCCGTGTCCTCATGTTACCAGAGGTTTCTTTATTTTTCTTTCCCTGTCACTCAGGACAATTGCTTTGTTCTCTTAGTGAACAGTCAGAACACATTTTAAAAATAATCTATAGAACAAGATTTAACAACAAAGGCCCATCTGTTTCCAGAAGATGGGAAATGTGTAACCCTGGGCATAATGTCACTTGTCAAATGAATTACGTTCTGTTTATACTGGAGAAATAAAAGAATTTATTGATGAAAATGTCGGAGTATAAGGTAGCATTAAAATGCAGACAATCAGTGAATAGCTGCCTTCAGAAGGAGTTTCTGCTGAAGTTCACCAAATCATAGCAGTTTTCAAGCAGAGATGTTTCATGTCTACTGAAGCCCTTTGTCCTGCACATTCCTATGTCTTTCCAGTGAAGCCCATATTCACACAACAGGGCTCTGTCCCTATTGTTAAAGTCATATAAGCTCCTGATTTTATGACATTGATGCAGTAGAGGGTCCAAGTTTTTCAGCTCCAGGAGCAGTGGTGGTTCTTGTTCTCTGAGGAACAGATTTAAGCCTTCCTCTCTAGAAATGGTACCAAGCCAAAACATTATGTTATGTCCCACAATGATTTAGAGAAGACTTTTCTTCCCTAAACCAATGGATATCCCACCCAGGTTGACCTTTCAGATGGAGGGGGGACTCACCTGCTGCTTCTGTTTCTGCAGGCCCCTTGGAACACGTTCACTTATCTCTACCCTTTGTCACCACGAAGAACAAGGAGATCAACGCCACAGCAGTGCTGTGGCCAAGCCAAGTGGGAACACTCACTTATGTCTGGTGGTTTGGGAACAACACAGAGGTTTGTATTCCTGATTGACTGAGGTCAAAAATAATCCTTGAGGAGCTCTCTGACAGAAGAAAGAGGGAGAGAGGGATCTGGGAATGCTTCTATGTAGTCACATATGCAAGACAATTTTAAACCAAATACCAAGATTCTAATGGTCCTTGGAGGTACTAACATGGAAATGTAAGTGGTGCTTTGTGTTTGTGGCTGTAACTTAGCTGCAGGGTTTACTGCTATTTCATGCAAGTTGCCAGTAGCTTTCTTACTTAATTCCATCCAAGGTGAACATAGTTAACCAAAGTCTGGAAGAGTTTCTATAGTTGTTCTTCAACCTCCTTTCTTCAGTAACAAGAAGAAAAAAAGTAGGGGCTTGGAAGACTTTTTTAGGAAAACAACCTTTCAAGCTGAAGCTGGTTTTATATCTGGAACTGACCTGTGCTGAGCCCCAGCACCCTATGCTAAACCACATGTGCAAAAGGATCTTAATATCATGTGCTACAGGTGGATGAAATGGTTCCCACCACACCTCCCTGCCCCAGAGCTCTGCTCAGATATGAGAGAATCATCCATCACATTCTGCTGCCTCTGTGCTTGCAGTCTGGTAAATCTGCACATAGATTAGAACTGTTACTTCACATATAATTGTGGCTGAAGTACCCAGAAACCGTAATTAGTTTCTGAGGGGAGAGTTTGTCATGGATTTTGTAGAGCCAAGAGGGACTTTCATAATCACACATGATTCTTTTTTGTATAATACAGGTTGGAGAGTTTGATCAGTACCTTCTGCTTTATTTAATTCTTTGTGACTAAGGCAGAAACTGACTTGTTTTGCATTAATAATTTTCCTCAGATGATGGAAAATGCACTGCTTCTCCTTCTGACCATCTCCTCCAACTATTTGCCCACAGCTAATTATCCTGAGCTTTGAATGCACCGTGTTTGTAGTCTGAATTTATCTAGTCTGGGATTCAAGCTGTTGGATCTTGTTATGCCTTTTTGTGTAGATTAAAGAACTCTCTATACTAGCAGCAATCGTCTTCCCCTAGAGGTACTTACAGGCTGTGATTGTCACCTTTTAACCTTCCCTCTGATCTCCTAAGCTCCTAAGTGATCAGGGTTGGTCTAATTCTGTTCTCATTGAAGTGTGAGTTTTACTATAGACTACAATGGCAACAGTTTGACTTCATACTGGGGGCTTTGGAGATCTCACCCGAAGTTCATTAACAAGTGAAAAGAGAAGTTAAGGCAGAGTCTGCTGAAGGACACAGCTCATTGATAAACTGGTTGCACAGCTAAAGGATCTGTGTCCTCTCAAGCATCAGCACTTACCAAAAATGCTGTCTCTATATCTAAGGATAACATGGGACAGCAGCTGTGAAATTTTAATTTGGCTGGTTCTGTGATAACCCCCTTGAGTCACCTTAAGCAAAGCACTTACAGTAGGTTTGGGAAAGGAGGGTGTTAGCTGAGCAGTGAGTGTTGCAGGCCCTTGTAGCAGGATCTGGGCCTCTCTGGGGTGTGAGCAAAGATGGGCAGTTTAACATGGGATCCAGAACAACCGATATGATAAGTGGAAAGGAAGCCCTGGAATCTTAAAACATAGCTCCTTTGGAAATTATAGGTACCTTACTTTGAGCTTCAGGAGGATGGTCCTGTCTGGGATTTGTGTGCCCTCTCTAGGAAATTAGCTGCCATGTCACAGGGTCCCTCCTCAGTCTGGAATTTCCAATCTGGAACTAAATCCCCAAACCATCCCAATAGGTTAGAGAGCCAAACTCATTTTTGCTTTTCCTTTCCAGCCAAACTAACTGAATTTTGCCTTTTATGATGTGTTTTCAGCCACTGATCACATTGGAAGGGAGCATCACATTCACATTTTCTGTGGAAGGGATGAACACCATCACTGTTCAGGTCTCAGCAGGAAACACCATTCTTCAGGACACAAAGACTATTGCAGTGTATGGTGAGTTCTTCCCCTTTTATTTCACACAGAATTCTCCATAGTTAACATTCAGAGAGCCAGGTTAGCTGGCAGCAACAGGAGCTCTTTTTTCCAGGATGTTCTGAGTGAGATTATAAATTGAATTCCAGTGTTACCAGTCCAGCAGAATATCTCTGAAGGCCACTGACTGACATTAGTGCAGACTGACATGATTGCAGAACACTGATTTCCTTCCCAGAGCCTTCTGCATGTGCTCTATCACTATTTGATCTTCCTACATGATTGCCAAAATGTTAGTTTGTTTTGCAAGCTGGTTTTCCCCTTCTTGGCCAGTAGAGGCCTCTTAATTCACACAAAAGCTGCTCAGCTTGAAAGATAAATCAGTGCTGTGTGCTGCAGTTCTGTACAGAAATCTGTACTGATTTGACATTGTTCTCATGCCTCAGAAGCAGTTAGGGCACACAAATGGTGTAGATGGAGCCTGAGATCCACTGGGAATCCCAGTTTTAGCTGATAGTGATCAATGTGGGCACCTCTGTTAACAGCAACAGGGGCTAAGTACATTTTCCAAGGCTAATCCTCTCCCCACATTTATTCCTTTTCCTTTCCAGTTAAGATCTCTAGGGTTTGGGGCACATCTATGAGAGTCCAATCACAGCTTCCTTCAGAGGGCTTGCCTGCTCCAGAAGTCAAAATGAAGCTTCATTTACATTCCTAACACGCTTCCTTTGCAGTGCTACACATCCACTCAAGTAAGGACTGATCACCTTTTTCAGCTCCAAGACACTCAAGTGATGAATCTCCCAGATTCTCCACACCTCTCAGCCAGTCTCAGGCACTGCTGGATTCTCTCACAGGCTCTGCTCCATCTGCAAATTGATTAAGCAAAACATGAGCTGCACCAGTTTTCACAAGGTTCTGATCCATCTTTTGGCATTAAGGCATTTCAGTCTTTACTCACTACTCTGTCATTTTACCTGCAGAGAAATTTCAGTCCCTGAGGTTATCATTCTCTCCAAACCTTGATGACTACAACCCAGATATCCCAGAGTGGAGAAGGGACATCAGCAGAGTCGTCAAGAGAGCTCTGGTGGAGGTAAGCTGTGTGCACAACCTGTCTTACAAGGGTTCTGGTTCCTTCATTGGGACTGGATCAGCTGTTCTCTCAAGGTGTCTCTTTGTTTCCACCACACGGAAATGGAGAACTGACAGTGTTTGAGGCCAGCATCCTAAATTCTAGACAGGTGAAATGCTCTTATCCTGTGACAATCTGGTGTCCAGAGTCAGCCTTCAGTGTAAAGCAACACTGTTCTAATGGAATTGCAAATACTATGTAGAAAATTTATGAGAACAAAAATTAAACAATTCTTACTACACAAAAGAACACCACAGCAAGTGCTTTAAGTCCTTCATATATCATGAGGCTCACAGGGCAGGATTGGATGCTGGTTTTCCCATCAACACTGTAGAGAAACTCGGAAGTTCTTTCTTTAACTATGGAACAGAATGTCACCAAAATACTCTAGTGCAGCTGAAGATTTGGATTTGAAATTGAGGAGGTAAGAAGAGTTAAAAGAGATAGCTGGGGTTTCTCAGCTCAGTAGAAAAATAGTGCAAGGAATTGTTTGAAATAGTCAAAGTTTCTGCTTTTTAAAAAATAAAGATACTTGGATTTTGAAAGAACACAGGGCTTGTCCATGTTATTAGCAAGCTTATGAGTTATTTGTGGCATTACCTGTGCAAAAACTCTAGAAAAACACTGTTTACTAATCAGGTCACAAACTTGTCTGGATTGTTTCTGAGATTGTTTTCTGATATTTTGTTAAAAGACAGGAGGAAAGGGAAGAAGAGAGCATTTTTCTGGAGCTTGATCATCTGACATATTTATGTCTTTATCAAGTATTCAAGGATCCGTTTATCTTCAGGATGAATTTCCAGAATATAAACATCTCAATAAAATAAAATCAAACCATAAAAAAAGAAGAATTGTAAAACCACAGTACCAAGGCTACATTCCAAAAGCAGAGCAGTGAAGACACAAAGTCTTTTTGTTATTTGATTAAAAAAATAAAAATTGATAGCTAATTATCCATCTTTATATAGCTAAATTATTCACCTTAAACAAGCCTTTGTGAGGAGTTCCTGTAGAAGTTAAAGATAAACCCAGTAGATTTCTACAGCAATTAAGTAAACGGTATAAAAATGAGTCAAATAACTAAATAATTCAATAGGAAATTATAGCTGGGCTATAGAATTTTTATGAACTTTTATTAAAGTATTATATCCTTATTACAGAATATCATCAGACTTGGATAAAATTCTGCATACAAAATTATAGTTCTGTACTAAAATCTGATCTTCACTCCGAGTAGGGATAATTTCATATTATCACAAAATATCCTATTTCATGTTTTGATCATAATTACTTGCTTGCATCATTGATTTTCTGATTGCTGTCTCCCACTTTTGAAAAAAAAAAATCCTTCCCAGCCTCTGAAAACGAAGGCAATAATGTGTCTTTTTCCTGACACCTTAAAGCAACCTGTTAGGCAAGCACAAATAATGCAAGCCCTGGCTTCACAGAATACTTGGAAAGAATATAAGAGACCTTTATGTATTTATAAGGGTTTTTTCTAAATCCACATTACCAAACAGAGCAAAATAAAAAAGGGAACAAAGACATGTTTTTCCTTGGTGTGTGGTGGAGGGGACTCCAAAGGGTTTTTCCCAGACTGTCAGCAGTCACACTTGGATTATCCACAGGGCAAGCTCAGAAAATGGTGATTTATGATCAGTTTTGCCGACCCCTTGTTCTGCATCCACCATTTCCTCCAGTGAGCACCTCTTCCACCTTTTTGCTCCTGGACTATTATGGGGATTCCTGAGATTTAGGTCCAGTTAATATTTGAGAGGCTTCCAAGTCCTCACTGCAAGGGAATCTCTGTGATGCATCTGTGATCTGTCCTTATGTCTGAAGGCACTTTTTTTCCCACTGCTTTAAAAGTAACCAACTAAATTCAGCACTTGAAAACTTCAGGTTAAATCAAAACCTGGAGATTTAAGTGCGTTTGGTAGATAATTCACAACAGAAAGGCAATGGAGAAAGATTCATCAAATTATGTTTCTCTTTTCTTTGGCTAACAAAACTTCCTGAGGGCCTAACGAGATCCTTTTCTGGATAATAACTCCACAATCTGATTGTGTAGCATCAGCTGAAACACATGACTGTACATGACCCTGGTAGGAATGCCTGTAGGGTGCTTTTTATTCTGAATTTTGTCTAATATGTCAAAATTGAAGTCCTAGCTTAAAAATTTCAGCCAACGAGATGTACAAGATACACCCATCATGGTGAAAGTACTGTGATACCTTAACAAAGAAGCTCTCAGCATTCAGTGCCATCCAAACTGTTTCTGTCTCCATTATTTGTCTGTGTATCAGGCTACAGGTATTTCCAGCAAGCACGTTCTGGTTGCAGTGCTCCCTGGCCTGCCCACGTCTGCTGAGCTCTTCATTTTGCCATATCAAGATGCCACAGGAGAAAAAAAAAGAACAGCAGCAAATTTAGAGCAGGTATTGTGTCCAGTACTTGGAGAAGTGTATGTTTATGTGTTTCAGTGTGTGTGTGTATCTATGAGGTATATATCTGTATGTATATGGGATTTGTATATGGTTAGAACTGATAATTGTGATAGAAATGCATCCAATTCTCTGGGGTAGCTGTTACACCTGTTACATCCTCTCTAGGGTGTGGTTTTTCTGCTGCTGTTGTTGTTAATGTTTTTTTGTTGTTGTTGTTTGTTGTTGTTGTTTTGTTGGTTTTTTTGGTTTTTTTTGTTTTTTTGTTTTTGTTTTTGTATATTGTGGTTTGTTTGGTTGGGGTTTTTTGTTTGTTTTTGGTTTTGGGGTTTTTTTGGGATTTTTGGTGGCTTTGTTTTTTTGGGTGTTGATTGGTTGGTTGGTTGNTATATCTGTATGTATATGGGATTTGTATATGGTTAGAACTGATAATTGTGATAGAAATGCATCCAATTCTCTGGGGTAGCTGTTACACCTGTTACATCCTCTCTAGGGTGTGGTTTTTCTGCTGCTGTTGTTGTTAATGTTTTTTTGTTGTTGTTGTTTGTTGTTGTTGTTTTGTTGGTTTTTTTTTGTTTTGTTTTGTTTTTGTTTTTGTTTTTGTATATTGTGGTTTGTTTGGTTGGGGTTTTTTGTTTGTTTTTGGTTTTGGGGTTTTTTTGGGATTTTTGGTGGCTTTGTTTTTTTGGGTGTTGATTGGTTGGTTGGTTGGTTGTTTTGGGCAGTTTCCTTAGTGATGGGGTTTTTTTTCCTCCCCAACATTGGAAATGGGCTTTGGAGCTGTCTTTAGGAATTTAGATGCCCATTTGTGTTCTCTAAGTAATGTTAATTTGGCATAAATTTGTATGATGTCATGTCTCTCCCTTAGAAGTTCTGTTTACTTCATGGAAGTATGAAGAAAGAAGGAAGGATTTAGGGGATGATTCCTGCCAACAGGAACTGTGGAGTAGCTTCCTAAAGCAAAGTTTATGACACTGTCAAGTGTCTAGAAAGCACTGGAGGACAGAGCTGGGTAGTAAACCTGGGCAGTTCAGAACTTCATTAATTTAAGGCACAGGGATGAGGTTGGACAATCTGCCTGCCCTCTTCATGGTGCTGGAAGTGGGGCTGAGCCACTGTGGATTGTTTTCTCCATGAATGTCTGAAACAGGTCATGGTGACAGAAGGATTCTGCCTCCCTGCAGACCCAAAAGGTCCTACCAGCCAGCTGGGCCTAGCAGGATTGTGACTAAAAGATAAAACACTGTGCTGGGCAAAAATCCTGAAATGTTGATTGATTATAGAATTGTTAAGGTTGGAAAAAGCCTCTGATGCCATCAAGTTCAATTGGTAACCTGGCACTGCCATGTGCACCACTGAACTATGTCCTCTTGTCCCATAGCTCCTTTGCTGTCTCTCAGCTTATTAGTTCAGATTCCAGGGGCAAAGGGAAGCCCTGAGGGAAGCACCACTGTACCTCTGCCTCTCCATCCTCCCTCTCCAGGGCTCAAGCCATGCTGACTTAGCTGTGAGCCTCAAACCTCCAAGTCACCCCTATTCTTAAGCTTTCCCTTGCTCAGCACTCCTAGCTGTCATCTTTTCTTTTAACAAACGGCTTTCTTCTGCAATTTTCACCACCCATGTAATAAACAAAAAATGTGGAGATTTACTGTTCTGCAAAGTCTTTTCTTCCTTTTCTCCTTCATCTCCCCTTCTCCTCGCTTCCTTCACAAATTGGCAAGAAAGCCAGTCCATAAACTTTCAAATTTACATCTGACCCAGCTCCCTTCCGGCACTCAGCAGCTTCCTCTATTTCTCCCTCTCTTTATGCCTCTCTTTTTCTCTCCTGTAAAAACAGGGTCTTTGTGGCTGTGGAGGAGGGAAGCCCTGGCAGTGTTCTCATGGCCCTTTTTATGGAGAAGAAAAAATGTCATTTTCAGGGTAACTCCATCAACATCTCTGGCATCCTGCAGGGTCCAAATAGTAACCCTTGGAGGAGAGAGAAACTATTTACCGTTTGCAGCCAGCTCTTTCTTGTGAAAAAATATCAAGATGGTCAGAATGTGTTTCTGGTCTGTGGGTTCTGTAGTCCCCTTCCTAGTAACTCTAGCAGAAAATCGTGGGTTTTTCATTGAGAACTGCCCAAGGGCCACAAAAGGTGTCTCTGCCCTCTGCTCTGAAGCATATTCTGATACTGCTCCTGTTTTGTCATCTGTATTGCCTGTGATCCTTCTCTGTGCCTTGCCCAAAGTGTTTCGGAGCTCGTTCAGCCTCGTGCTTGAAGTCACTGGGATAAGCACTGGGAGCAGATGTTTTTGATGACTACAGCTCAAGTTGTTTCTGAGGTACTTTTGATGTGTAGTGCTCTTTTCTGGTAGGAACAGAAATCTGTTCTGTGCTCATGGGCAAGGAACAAGCTGTTCAAAGGCACGTATGTGAGTTTGCCAGTTTGCAGGTGCACACCCAAAGGAGTTACAGTCCTGAATTATTTTTTCTAATTTAGAAGAGAAACTTCCAAGTATACAGGGAATAAAATGGGAACAAGTACTGCAATAGAATAAGGTTCCTTAAGGAAGCACTTAATTATAGAGATTCCTTTCTTCATCACCTGAGCTGTTCTGCCATGGGTAAGTGAGGGGTGTCGGTGGTTTCATGGACTTTCACATTTACCAGTAAATCTCATTCATATTTAGTAACCATGGGAGGCTTACATTTTGCTGTTTCCCATTGAGGTGGATTAAGCTGCTCTGTTTTTATCTGATACATATTAATTTGATTTTGTAAACATACTTTTAGGTCTCTCTGTCCAGCCACTTGTCTCTAGGTACATAATTTCCATTGACTTCAGAGGCACTTAGATGTCCACTATCCCTTGAAAATGCAGGTCTTGGTTTCCCATTTATCCAAGTCAATAATACTCCTTTGTGCCACTCATATTTTATGAGTCTGAACACAGTAGGCCAGTAGCAGTGGGACTGCAGTAGTGCCTTGCTTGTCAAATGTACATTTCCATGCAGTTTTCCATGAGGGTAGTGCTTTTGTGTCTCATTCTCTCTTTAAGACTGTGGTTAGATGGTAAATGTCATTTTCTCCCTGACTTTCATACAATTGTCCCACGTTATTTTTTTATGTGCAAATAGAATCAATATTGTCATATCTGTTTGAATTTAGAAATGTGAACTCTGCATTCCTAATATTTTCCATGGGATATGAAAATACCTCTAAAAAGTTTGACTGCTGTTGACAGCTAAAAAAAACTGCTACATGTGAGTCTGGGGAAGTTTTCTCAATGTGCAACATAGGACAATTCCACCTAATACATAAATACAAAAAAAGTGCTTGATCCACTGTGCTTTCTGTAGTCAGTGCAAAGTTATTCTTCACAGTTTCCTAAAAAATCAAAAGGCCTTTTCATCCTTCAGAATCCCAAAACATATTAGCAAAATCTTGTATTTATGACAGGAATATTGTGGCACTTTTTTTTTTCCTTTTTTAATTGTGTCACTTGATTGTTCTGCTTGATTTAACAGTAGCTGAGGACAAACTACCACCCTGTTTAAAAATGTAGAAATAATTGGGAGTTGTCAAACACTGGTCTTTGATTTCCATGCTACGCTTGCAACAACACTGAAATATCCCAAATCTTGCAAAAACACCAACACGGAACTGCCACTGGCCACTTGGGCTGGAATGGGGTTCTTACACCATCTTTCATGGATGGGCTTGGTGAATTTGATGATTACAGAATTCAGATCTGCTACTTCAAAAGCACAAAATTATTTTTCTTCAGTGAAAGGCAAATCTCTAATTAGTAACATTTCAAGAAATTGAATTATTTTTACCACAAATCCAGTTCAAAATGAACACTCAGTAGGGAAGTATTCTACTTAAAATTCAGTAGAGGGCAGTTACGATTACTCAATTTATTTCAGTATATGGTTTTACTCAATAGGAGGATTCTGAGGGGTTATCTGTTTATTTTTGCATTTCACAAATTATCTTCTTTCCATGTTGTTTTCTAGTGGGGGCTTTTTGTCAGACATAACAAATGCATTTTCTTTCAGTCAAATGAAATGTAAGCAGAAGGTACATGAGAATTCTGAAGTGATGTTTTCATATCAAGTAAAGGTTTCAGTGTTATCCTGAATTTCTCTTTAGTTCTCCATTTGGGTGCTTTTCACTGGCCTGTTCAAAATTACTGTAAAAGAATGTAAAATGGGTAGGAGCAAATAGTTAATGATATTGGAGGCTATTAATCTTTTCTCTGCGAAGAGCTCTCAGCAACATAGCAGGATGGAGACTTTGGCAAATGGTAACATCAGCTGGTTGGTAGCCAACTGTACTCAATGTGTTGCAGCTGTGGCCAGTATCAGTATCCAGCCAAAGAGATGGGAAATTACATGGATGACTGAATATCAAATGGACAGTGATGAACTGCAGAGATTAAATACCTCTTGTGAGTTTAAAACCACTCTGAGAGTGTTATTCAGGAAACCTGTAAGCATCTACCTCTTGGAATTCTTTCCTTACAGCAGATTTAGTTTTACGTCTGCTTCTTTGTAGCTGATGGAGCTTCTTATTTTATAGTTCGGGGTTTTCTTTCACCCACCCTCCTAAGCTTTAGTGTTTCAGTGTATTTGCTTTCAGTACTTTTCTTTTCTCTGATGTATTTCAGGTGTGCCCATCACCAAAATATTTTTAGCAACATGATCGTGACAGTGAACACCTTCAAATCTTACAGAAAATAGTGCAAATCAGTCCTGGAAATTTAATTCCAGAAAGAGTTTGATACATGGGGTAGATCATCTAATGTTTACTGGGAGACTTCTTTTTAACATCTGTACCTCTGAACGAAGATCAAGTCTTCCACTGGGTGCTTAGGGGAGGTTGGACCAGTATTAAGAAGTAAAGGCAGGTGAGGAGAGAATGGAGTAATGTGAACCAAAAGACCTTGCACCAGGGGCTTGTTTTCCTTAGCCAGCTCTTCTTGATTGCTGCTCATGTGCTGTAGGAGAGGCTGTGTGTATCTCTTGCCTTAATCCCTTGGAGTTAACTCCTGCCACGTGACTGTCAGCCCTCTCTCCCTCTCATCTTTTGCTCAGTGTACAGAGCAGCCCTTGATTCTCAAGACTGTTTTTGGTTGCCTTTGTTCATCAAAAGTGGATCCTGGCTTTTGTGTCCAGGTTCTCTCTGGGTTCATATCTGCTGGTCTGTTTTTGTCCCAGAGTAACTACAGGAAAATCCTCTGCCTTGTGCTCTCACAGTGCCCCTGGATACTCACAGCAGCCTGACTTCAGCATCTTTCATTAAAGATCTGAAGGAATTCCTGCTGGAGCCAGTAAGTCAGTGACTGTGCTCTTTTTAGTGCTAAGGCAAGCCAGCTTTAGAGGCCCCCTGTGAAGTGTCCAAGGTTATCCAGGGCAAGTGGCACAGTTTAAAGTAATCCACCTTGGCCCTGACTCCTGCTTCACTTTCCCAGTGCTGGTTCAAGTTGCTTCCTTCCAAATCAATGTGCATAATTCTTTCCTTAGTTGTTTATTGATTTGCTGAATGAATTGAAGTGTAGCATTCATTGGTTGAGATCTTTACACAGTATCTATAAAATTATCAAGATTCTTAGCTAGTGCATACTGGCACAGTTGAATCACATTCAATTAGTCTAAACTAATTTACACCAGGGGTTTCAAAAGTCAATAAAGGTATGGGGAAATGCCCTTCTCAGTGATAGTTCTGCTTCTTGGTTCACATGGTTCTTTTACAGTCCTAAATCTGACAAAATGCTAAGAGAAGCCAAATTAATTTTTGTTTTGTTCCATTTTTAAATTGGAATCTCTTTTTTTTCCATTCACAAATTGTCTGTTATTATTATTCATTATGTGTCCTTTGATGAAAAATGATACATGAAGAATAGTTCCTATTACTGAATTATTTTTGCACATCATGCTTAATTCTGCAAATGAAGCAGATAAAGTCAATGAGGCTCAGTTAAGGACCAAAACTAATTCTGAAAGCTAATTATTTTCACAAGAGAGACTCTTGAAGACTATAAATTAGAAGGTTGCTATTCTAAGAAGTTTTGTCTTCAGCTGAGTTAGTTGCATCTCCAGGAGGGAGAAATCGAGAGGCCTGGGCAACCTGTTCCCCAGCTGAAGGTCTGGCTGCTCAACTGGAGTTGCATTGCTATTTTTGAAACAGGTCAAAGTACTTTGATGTTTCCTTTTCTGCTTTTTAAACCAAAATGCATCCATGGTATCACTTTGAGTGCAGAAAAAAGGGAAGTGCAAACCCCAAAATGTTCACCATTGAAACCTTTTCATTACCTCTACAACTAGGATCAGGCTTTGTGTGGAAATTTACTTCGGAGACACTTTATTAATACTGTAAACAAGTCAAGTCAGAACCACTCCTAGATTAAAGTCTGATAACTGAGCTAGAAATAGGCTTGATAGAGTAAGAAAGGCAGAAGAATCTCTTCTCCAGTCTCAAAGCAAATGCCCTGACTGACCTTTCAGAGCACAGGTCCCATTGGGACCATGTGAGGATCACAAACATTGCCAGGTCCAGCTTTGGAGAGCAGTGTCCAATCCCAGTGTGAATTTGGCCCCTGAGGTTTATGTAAGCTTCACTGACCTCAGACACTGGCTTTTGTAAGCTGTTATGTATGGTTTCTATTTCAGATAATTTTTAGTACAGAAATGCATTTTCACTCTGTATGTCTGTTTTGAAGAGAATCTTGTTTTCCACATAAATAAAAATGAAAATATTGTACCAAACAAGCAAACATTTTAAAAACATGTCTGAATGCATCTGTTCTTCCCTCAGAAGTGTGTATCAGGAATCTCCAGAGCTGCCTGAGGAAGGGAGATGTCTGATTCTCTCTAGAACTTCTGGCACTTTTGAAGATCTTAGGCTGTTACTCACTTTTTTCACTTGTTCAGATTCCATAAAGACCGAGGCAAAAAAAAGCGCTGTACACAAAAAGCCACTGGGAGAACATGTAATTAATCAAGCCAAGGAAATATGCTTTATACTCTGAGCAGAATGAGCAGTTTTGCTGCCAGTTTTGACACTTTGTGTGGAGTCCTGGAACAGTTACGGCTGTTTAAAGCCTCTGCTGAGACACTGATGGTCTCAGGCAGAAATTATTTTAGTTTGAGATAAATTTGCACAGGATGTCATACGGTGAAGTCTGCATTCATAATCAAGTAAAAAAGCAATACAGTAATAATAAATTTCAGTTTTGACTCTTTCTTTCTGTCTTTCTTACTTTTCCTTACTACTTCACCCTCACTGCCCCTCTCCTTCCTGCTTTTCCTTTCCATGAGTTCACAATGTGTTGAAGAGGAAGGACACAATGTGGTTGTCTCCTTTCTTTAGTGTAATGTCTTGTATTTGCTTTCGTTGTTGTTGGGTTTTTTTGTTTGTTTGTTTGGGTTTGTTTTGTTTTTTTTTTGGTTTTGTTTTTTTGGGTTTTTTGTTTGGTTGGTTTTTTGGGGGTTTTTTGGGGGGTTTTCTGTTTTGTTGTTTTTGTTTTTGTTTTTGATTTTTAGAGGCTCAGCTGCCCCAGCAGCATCAGGATCTCAGAGCGGAAAGGAAAATTCCTGCAGGGTGTAATGCAGGAGAGCTGTTAGGTTTTATTTGGGACTGGATACAGCCAGGATGATACTTTTCCCATTAGTTCCATGAGCCATTAATGTACCTGGTTTACAGCATATTAATCTGCATCTGTTGCTCCAGTTTTAGAGATGAAAAACTTTTTATAGTTGTCAATCTTAGTTATTAATATGCTCAAATCTGTAAAGAGGGCTATAATTTGCTTCCCAGGCATTCTTCACGTACTGCACGTCTTTGTGTCACCATCCCTGCTGCTCTGAGCTCAACAGATGGCTCTTTGAATGCAGGTGGTATTTTTTTCTTGCCATTGGAAGAAATATATTTACTGCTCATTCTGGCACCCATGAAATAAATTGTAACTTTAAAGAGAAATATTTAAAAATATAAATAAAATGCCTGTAAGAGTTATTGCCAAATTGGTATTGGACCAAAGGCACCTATTCAAGTGATCAGCAGCCAGAAATGAAGTGTATGAGCCAAGAGTATTGAAAGAACCATTAAGAATGTTAAAAAAATAAAAGAAGCAGATAAATCTTGTACTGTGATGAATGATAGCCAAGGAACATCTAATCATATCTGGGTAGAATTTACTGAAATGGCTCAACCAGATAAAAATGAAGAACATGAAAAAGATGGTGTAAAAATTATTGGAATGTTCTTTTTTTCTGACAATTTTTCATTAATCTTGGAGAAGGAATAAGTATTTATTTAAAACAAATTAAATTAAGTGGTGAGCACTAGAATAATGATTCTGCTTGATCCTGGTATGGCTATAAAAACACATTCTCAGCAAATGAATATTATGGGGGATGTTGTGTTTATAGTTTTCCAGCCATCTCTCCCTAATAAGCCAACCTGGAGAACGGTGACTGTTCAATTGGAAAATTGATCTCTCCTGTAAGAAAACATGAAATACATGAAACATCAGGCAAATGAACGTACAGAAGACACACAGCAAACTGTCAACACCACATCTGTAGGCTGCCATTCCTTGATTAATCTATCTGGAATTTTTGTTTTCAATAGCAACATGCCTGGAACTTCTTGCATGTAATGAAGTGTGTTGTAGAAAAAGTGGATATGTGCATATTGCAACAAACTGACTTAAAAAAAAGACGTTTGCCAAGAGACTGGACCAAAGTTTGGCTTCTTTACTGTACAAATACGGATTTCATGGGGTCTTATCTCAGCAAATGCTCATCTTTTCTTTTGTGTCCTTAAAGGAGGAGTAATCTGCTTCATTTCTGCTAGGGCTGTATTGATGTTGTCAGTGTTATGGAAAGGTAATCTGGTGATCTGAAAGCTCTGTGGGATATCTTCCCCCATGAAAGAGAGTGGGTTATGCATGTAACCCATAAGAAGAGATGGAACATGCATTTTGTTTAAGCCACATTCTGTAGTCAGTAAACACTTCCAGATTCAAGCTGGTTCTGGTACATATTTAAGGATTAGAGAGCAGCTGTCTTGAATCTCAGAGCTGGATGAAATGAAATTTGCTTTTAGGACTTGAAAATTAACTGCAAGCTGTGGCAGGGATCTAAACCATTCATTTTTATTCAGGTATATCACATGTTATGAACATCCTCTAAGATCATGGAACTGGCCACTCAACAAGCAAGAAGTTACTTATTACGAGCAAATGTTCATTAACAATTGAAATGTTTCCTTTCCCCTGAACAGTGAGTGAGTTCACTGAGGTGCTGCTGCTGGCTGGTCCTGTGCCCACTTCCACGTGTGTGTGGAATGTTCCTTTGGAGCTCAATTCCCTTTTGCTGCTGGGCTGCTCCCACAGAGGTGTGTCAGGGCACCTTGTTGCTCAGTCAGTGCTGACCATACACAAACCACTCAGCCCCAAATCCTTCATTGTCAGGCAATGGGAATCTGTGCTTGGAAAGTCTGCAAAATCTTTGCTTTGCCTGCAGCTCCATTTCCTACCCACCTATTGGCAATCTAAACCAATGATCAAGAAACAAATGCATTTCTTATTTTCTCTTTTTGGTCTGTTTTTTTTTCCTTCCCAGATTTCAGAAACGCTGATCCAGAAACTGAACCAGAACCTGGTCCATTTTGAGTTGAAGCCAGGAGTTCGAATCCTTGTCCATGCTGCCCATTTAACTGCAGGTGAGTATCCTCTTTCTGTGTGTGCCTTCTGTGTTGCTCTGCAGCACAGCAAGCAATATATTGATGGCAGTAGTGTGCTATCAGCTGTATTCTAAACATTGCTTATTTTTATATCACAATAACAACACAGTGTAACAGCAGACATTAAAATGTCTGCTCTACCTCCCCTTTCTATATCATGCCAGAAAAATATAGTGCCTTTTGCATTTACAGCTAATTCTTTTGTTTTCTTAGGTGCAAGAATTTACTGGGGGTGTTTTTTGGAAATGTGGTATAAGTAGCAGTAGAAGTGTGTATTTCTTGGTTATCTCTGAAATATTCAGCAGCTAAGCAGCACCATGGCATTTTCAGCCTGGGTCACACAGTGCAAAGGTTACCTGCTAGCCTTGGATATGTTCAAATATTCTAGAGTGAACAAACATTCAAAGCAACTAAACACTGCTCAAAAGTTGTTCAGCACTCTGAAAGACAAGAGTCAATATACATATTCACAAAAATAAGATCAGGCAGTTTGGCCTTTAACTAATCCTATCTCAAAATAAGTCCTCTCCAAAGTCCTGATATTTAATTACATATGCCTGTCTATTCTGCATGCTAAAACCTCATTTCAGAGCACAGATCCTATTTAACCATTACAAGAGATGGGACAAACAAATCCACGCTCTTTGGAGTTCATTTTCCCCAGGCACTGCTGGTAATTCTGATCAGTTGTTATCAGCTTCTTTTGATAACTTACAGGCTTAAACCTTCAGTTCATTTGTACTAGTAAACTGCTCTCTAAAAAGCTTTTTGTGGTATGAATGGATCTGCCTGACCAGGTGTCAGTCCTCATGCTGCCTTGTAAACAGTAAGGAAAAGGACACTGTTAAGAAAGGGTATAATGTGACTGCATTTAAATCCCCCCAAAAGAAAGGCCTGGGATTTCCAATATTTCATTTTTCCTAAGCAGAACTTTCTAATATCTGTCCTGGGAATATTGCTGTATATTACTGCTTTCCATTAGCTGTGGAACAGATTACCAAATGCTTATTTTTAGACAAGTTAGAACCAAAAGCATATAATGTCAGCTTCAAAAATGGAGTTATATGCAATTGCTCATAATTTTTACCAAAAATGCACGTTTTTATTTGTACTTACACACAAACACCAGGAAGGAGGACTTTTTGTCCATAACAGATGCAAACACTAATTTTTTTCTGCCAGGTAGGCTTTGTTGTACTCTCTCAAAGCCACTGGTGAGTGATTGCTGTAACTGGGGTCACACTGTCCTATAGGAACAAGATATGATTTTGTCTCTTGCAGAAACAGGATTCAGCGAGAATGCAAAATAAGCTTGGATGACCAAACTATGTATTAAAAACCCAGAGAGCAGCCACTTTGAGGTCTTTGAGGGATTATGACTCCTTAACAGGCTGCAGAGGTCATGACTATTCTCTGTCTGAGAACAGTCTAAGTAAAAGGTCCAATTTCATGATATCAAAACTTGTGAATAGTTTAAAATTTGACAAAAAGCCATGAGAGAATTACTTCTCTGCTGAAAGCTACTGTTTTAGTTGTTAGGAAATAAGAACTGTCCTTTGGAAATCCAAGCTTTTATAAAAAATTAAATAAAATGAAGCAGGGAAACCTGCTTCAGGACAGCCCCAGAAGCAACCCTTAGAAACACAGTTCCAGGAGATGCACATGCCCAAAGGTGCTGCTCTGGGCTATCTTATCCCTTCTTTCCCAGTCTTTTCACTGATTTTATGTTGGACTCTGGCAGCTATGGGCTGTAGTTGGCTGAACCACACAGCTCAGCATGTTTTGGGAAGTGAACACACACATGTATATGTACACCTCCATTTATGTACACATTGCCTGAGTGCATGTGCATGTGTGTGCCTGCCCATGCACAGCAGCATTTTCTGCAGCAGAGGACCTGCAGGGGCAGAAGTGCAGGTATCTAAGGTAGCTTGGAATGAACATTGAAGCAGAACTTGTAGAAATGAGCCTGTGTCTGTGTGTGTGTTGTGTGTGAGCATGTGCATTCTCTGCAGCACAGAAGAGTGACAGGCATTGTTCTCAGAACATTTCAGACTTCGGTCTTCTTTGTTAGGCCACACTGGAGGAAGGATTAATTTATGGCAATTATAGACAACAGATTGCAATTCATTCATCTTATTCATTCCTTCTTCTCATGAGATAAAAAACAAACCAGTGTCCCCAACCCAACAGACAACAACTTCAGCTCTAAGGCAGAGGAAAATATGCCAATATTCCTCACAAAGCAGTTAAATAGCTGTTTATTACTGGGCTCTCAGTGCTGCATTAGAGTAAGAACATTGAGTGATGCTGAATCTGAATAGGCTGGAGAGCCACTTTGTCATCCCACAGAACTGCAGAGACCCACAAAACACAGATGGAGAGGGGACAGAGTGGAGATGTGTGAGGAATTCATAATAATGGATTATGTCATTCTGGTGCCTGCTTGATGTGGGAAGGGGAAGGTTTTTCACTTCCCTTTATAAGTTTTGGCTGTATCAGTCTGGGTGTGAAGCTGAAAATACCTGTGCATGTGATGTGTGTGCCTTTTTCCTCGTGCCTTCTGGCTCTGGTTCAGGAGGGGTCTGTTCAGTGCCTGTGAAGAGGTGCAAGAGGGGGAGGATGTGTTTGGCAGCAGTTCAAGTTGATTTTGACTGCCTTGCAGAGGAGGGCACTACCTGGGCCACGTTCTG
Organism: Chaetops frenatus; assembly: GCA_013400775.1. NCBI lineage: Eukaryota > Metazoa > Chordata > Aves > Passeriformes > Picathartidae > Chaetops > Chaetops frenatus. Next base: position 358,649 of record VZTR01001352.1, on the reverse strand, counting down.
TGTGTGAGGATGTGTTTGCTCCTTGTCATGGCACAGCTGGAGCTCTGTGTCAGTCTGCAGCACGGTGTCTGCATGGACAGCTGACTCCTCTGCTCCTGTGTGTGAAACTGCTTGGTGCTCACTGCCTGCCTGGGTGTGTGTGTGAGAGTGATGGAAACTCTGTTAATTACCAGTCACTTTGTATTTCTGGGAAGTCCATGCTTCTGAATGGGTCGGGAGGCCTTATTTTGGGTGGGGCTATGGCAAGATAGTGAGCAAAATTCTGAGGAGAAATACAGAGAGGATCTTTGATGAAGATTGGTTTTGGTGTGTTTTGGTGGGTTTTGGTTTTGTTTTGTTTTTTGAATCTGAATGAAAGTCCTCTAAGGGGAAAGCTTTGGAACTTCACATCAAGGGATATGTTGAGCACCACAGGTGATCTGAACTTGGGTTTCTTCCTAGGTGGATTAAAAAGGGAGAGAAGACCAGGAGATGTGTAGACCTGCTCCAAGTGCAGTAAGAGGGGAGAATGAACTGTATTTCTGGAGGCAGCAGCTTTCACTTCAGGCTGGGAGTGGCTCTAACCTTCTCCTCTCTTGCAGCTCCCCTGGTGGACCTCACTCCCAGTCACAGTGGTTCAGCCATGCTGATGCTCCTCTCTGTTGTTTTTGTGGGACTAGCTGTGTTTGTCATCTACAAGTTCAAAAGGTATGACCTTCCCTGAGCCACTTCCTTCTCTCTGTTGCTGCCTTTTGCTGAGGTGTTTGGGGTTTGTTTGCTGGGTTTTCTTTTTCTGAGTGAGTTGTTTTTTGGTTTGTAAAAGCTGATACTACATAATCTGCCAGAGTACCACACAATGATGGTTTCTGTTAATGTTTTAGGAAGATTCCTGGCCTTAATATATATGCACAGATGCAGAATGAAAAAGATCAAGAGATGGTCAGTCCAGTCAGTCAGAGGGAAAGCATACCTAATGTCCCTCAAAGTGAGCTGATGAGCCCTGAGCAACTAGTAGATGAGAAGTTGGAATTCCACCCCATAGGTAAATAACTTGCAGCATCCTTCAGCTGGTCAGACTCCGACTTATAATTGGCTAACCTTTTTCTCAGCCTCCCCTCTTCCCATATTCCTGCACAATCCTCCTCCCATCCTCTTCTGCTGCAATATTAGTTTTGCTACAGGAAACCTTCTAACTCTTGCCTCTCCCTCACTGCCATGTGATGAAAGGGAGGGGAACTACTTTAGGCTTTTTCTCTCTCCTAGTTGCTCTACATAGCTCCCTTCCCCTTCTCAAAAAAATCCTGCTGGCAGTGTAATTTATTTTGCTGGGGCTGATGTAGTTGTGGGGCTAAGCCCTATGTCCAGAAGAACTTCAGCCACCCTCACCTGGGACATGGATGTGAGCAGGTGATTTGGTAAGTAATATCTAAAAGCTAAATATCTGTTGATGCTTTGACTGCTGGGATCTTCGTGCTGTGCCAGACCTTGTTGCCAGCAGCAGTGTTAGTCTGGCAGATTCCCAAATAAACAGTGAAACCTGGGATCTCAGTATTGGACAGCTGGGTTTATCCTCAGGCTGACTTCTCCCACAGGCCTCTGTGTTTGAGTATTTTCAAAAGCAGGCTTTTTTAGGACCTAAAGTGAAAAGATTTGGACAGGGCATTGTGGGATCAGTCATGCATTTGTTCATGCTTATGTTTCCTCTTACCCTGGCTACAACATAAGTATTGGGACAGAGCAGGGACGTTTCAGTCTGGAGACATGTTCTGCTAAAACCAGGATTGCTTAGGCTTTGCTCATGAGGTGACAGCTGTGCAGGTCCAGACTGGAGACCTGGTGCCCCTGCAAATAAGGACATGCACCTATTTTAGCTGGGATGTTGTGGAGTGTCTTTCTCTGGGGATATTCAGAACTCTCCTGGACACGGTCCTGTGCAAGCTTCTCAGCATGATATTGTTTTAGCAGGGGAGTTGGGCTAGATGTTCTCCAGAGGTCCCTTCCAAACCCAGCTTTCTGTGACTTAGGCAGGAGTGAAGCAGAGTTGCAGCTGAGATTCCTTATTTGCACAGTTTCATCAGCTTAAACAAACCTTAGATCTCACCTGAGAATGTCCCTAAAATCTATTGGAGTGTTTGCTAAAGCAGGCTTGGAGTCATAGGTAGAGAGGGAACAAGGAAAAGGGCAATTAAAGAGGGGAGTGTGATGTGCTAAGATTGCAGCCTGTGAAACAACCTGGGAGGAAAAAGAAGAAAAAGCTCTTGATGAAACTGATGTCTTAAGCTGGAAGCTCTACTGCAGTCAATGCTGATCTCTCCTAACCTGTTCACTAAGGAGATTTTTTTAGCTATTAAAAGCTTTTAAGCAGCTATTCATCAGCAGACCTGGATACCCCTGCTTAGCAGAACACAGGATGGAGTGAGGGGACCAACCTTCCCATGTGGTATTCCCCATACAGAGCAACCTCAGGCCACAGTACAGAACCCAAGGAAAGGAAATGCAACCAAGGTAGTCTGGACAGAGGACTTCCAAAAAGCTTGTGGATCACCAAGAGATTTCAAGCCAAGACCCAGAGCGGTGGGTCCTAAACTTTAACAGTTCTTTTCTACCTTCAGTTCTTCTGTTGTTGTTGTTTTTTCCCCTCTAGAAACCTCCAAGGCAAAATTGCTGTGAGATGCTAAGAGTCAAACACCCAATTTCAAGTCAGGAACTCTCTTTCTAGACTTGGGTGAGCTCTGGTCTTTGAGCTTCCCCCTTCTAAAAGGAATGCAGTGCTGGTGGTTCATACTTTTCCAGGAGCAGAGGAAAATAAGTTTTCACAGGTCACTCAGACTTCAGTGGCAGGGGTCAGTCACTGCTAGCTCCATGCAAGGTACCTTCAAAACTGCTCTTGCTGGTAGTGGAGACTTAAACCCTAGAAGGCTCCAAGATAGGAGAAGTCAAAAGCAAATTTTTAAGGCAGATTTTCATTTGGTGCCTCTATAGCATTTCTGACTTTTTATAATAGCCAAAATTTTATACATTTTCCAGCTGTGCCACTGGACACTGCATTGAACCAGAAATTGGCCTTTTACAACTCCTTGGTTTCCACCTGTGACTGCACTGTTGAGTACTAAATTTAAATGTGTGAGATACACAGACTCAATTATGCATCAAAAGGAATCAGTCCAACAAACTTCCTAAGAGTGTTTTTCCATCCTGTCAGTGAGATGAATGAGAAAATTGAATCAGAGCTCATTGACAAAACAAAAAGGTCTGGACCTAGGTATGAACAGAATAGAAAGTGCAAAGGCACTCTCTTATACAACTACCTCATCTGTTTCTGGAAATCAGCAATTTCTTTTTTAATGAGTTTTCTTTCTTTTGGGAAAACAAAGCAAGACTGTAATTGGGTGTTTCTCTTTTGTATGCTTGTTCAGAAACTTTTTTTTTTTTTATCACCTTTGACTAACGTTCAGGGATCCTGCCTTGGAGGAATCAGAATTAATGTCACTGCATCATTTAATTTTCTCTCCAAACTCTGGCAGAAAAACCTCACATTCCTATTTTCTGGATGTGAGTGGTTTAGGCACATCTTTTGCAAGATTAAGGTTATTTATGAAATCTCCAACACCTTATCATTGCAAATGAGTTACACATTTCCTCTGAGGACCTCAACCCCTCCTTCCCTCCACCCCTCTGCTCCTGCCTTTCCCTCTACCGTTCAACATGGGTGAATCATCTTCATTAGCAAAAGAACAGGACATCACCTTCAGTGTTTGAATGACAAGAAAATATTTCTGGAAAGAATGTGTCAGTGTGGAACAGCTGAATCCCAAAGGCCATCAAGGTGATACCTGCAAGCCTCTTCCTTGACTAAATATGCATGTTATTTACTGACTTTTGTTTTGTTCTTTGCCATAGGAAATATTTCCACAGCTGCTGAGCCCCAGAGCACAAAAGAAATCCCTACCTATGTAAATGGTTGAATTGAGGACACCACCATCTGTATCTAAAAAAAGGAGGAGAGCTCACTGCATTTGGACTTTTTAATTCTTCAGATGACAAAGGGTTTTTAGCTTTAAGCCTGTGCATGTGGACATTATACTGAGACCATAGTGGAACTGCATTGTACAGGTGTTCAATTTTAGTGGGGGGTGGGGGGAGAGGAACTGGTACCACTATTCACTCCTGCGGCCCTTCCCCTCACCCTTTCACTCTTTTTTCTGATCTGTCTCTAATTTGTAGAAGATTCATAATGATNGTGTTTAGGGCTCTTGGCTTTAGGTTTAACTGCTCTCTTAGCACTTTGGGCTGCGGGAGGGGCAGCTGCCCCAGCAGCCTTCCATAGGACACACACAAAAAAAAATCACACTGGAGTTTAAAGGCACTGAAAATATTCTTGGTCAGTCTGGTTTATCCCTCTGTTTGGACTCTGCCCTTCATTTCTCTAGCTGCAGCTGCTGCTCATACCCCACACTGCAAGGAGGCTGAGTGTGAGTGTGGGTGATGCCAACTGCGAGGCCAGGCTCCTCCTTAGATGGCTTTCTCAGCCTGCTGACACCAAGGCATCCCTCTGGGAGTGCCATGGGAGGATAACACTGCCTCCTAACCCTGAACAGAGCAGAGCATGGCAGGCAGGAGGGCATTGCCAGCAAGAACTTACACTGTACTTTGTACCAGCCTCACACCTTCAGTTTTGGAGGAGAGAAAAGCAACACCCTCAGCTCCATGTAGTGCTGATGGCTGAATTTGTCCAGGGAAGTCCCAGAAGAGCTCTGCTTTTTCAGAGTTACTCAAAGGCCTGTCAGTTTTCTGAAATACACCTTAGCATAGGGAGCAGGGAAGGGTCTGTGCACAGTTTTCCTATGGCTTTCTTGGCACCCCCACTGGCTGCAGATCTGCAAGCTCCTGCCACTGTGGGCAGAGAAGGGAGAATCTGGCCTGGGACTATTGCTGTGCATTTTGAGCCTCAGCACCACAGGACCACTCTTACACAAGGTTTGGTTTCTTACCAATAACTTAGGCTTGTGTCTTACCCTCCAAGTGCAAATGAGGCTGTAGGACATGTTCACACAGACTGTGCAAGGGAACAGCAGGAAAGCAGGATTAGCTCACCTCAAACAAGTCCTCCAAAGACTCTGGATATCTGTCTGAAGCCTAGCCTGTAGGTCATTACAAGTGTTGATTTCCAACCCAACCCATGTAATTAAACCAGGATTTTGGTTTGGAGTGTAAAGAGAGAAAGACTGTAACCAGTGTACACTTGCCCAGCTGTGTTAGGTGTAGGCAAGCAGGGGCCAGTTCATAATCAGTGAGGCACACGTAGGAGGCACCCTGACTGCTGACATGGCTGGGTTTTGTTCAGCAGACATTGCACATGGCAACCTGAGTCAAAACCAGGAGAAAGCAGCAGCATGGTCAGTCCAGCATGCCCAGAGTCCCAGGGCAGAGATTTGGTGGTGGTGGGTTTGAATTTCTTTGTCATAAACTGGGCACAACCTAAATCAACCCACATGCTGGCAAAACAGAAATTATACCAAGGACATTAGGCCTGTAGTAGGTAAAGGATAATCACAGTACAGAGTCTTCTGCCTCTTCCTGCAGTTTCTCTGAAGACAGGTAGAAACACAGCAGTTTGTACAGCTTTGCTATTGTTTGCAGCTACAGCTTTAAGAAAGATGGGAAAGTTCTGGCTGCAGCTGTATAATAGTCCCCACTGAAGTCCAACATTAGCCAACTTATTTTTATAGTAAGCCAATCAAAAAGTTTTCTTATAGTGTTGGAACTATTTCTAATTTTAAAATTACTTTTTTTGATGTACTTTTTCATCTTCTTTTTCCCTTTCGTTAAATACAATGTAGCATAATGTATAATTGCTATTGTTTATTGCTTTTACAGTCATATTTATTAAACAGAATATGTCTCTAAATGAAGGCCCATGTTTTTGTTGCTGCTTTTAGCCTCTGTCCCTGACTGGGATCACTAATAGTATTAAAACAGTAGGTAGCTGATAACCTGAAAAATTTATGGATGTTGTGAAATGGGGGAAAATACAGTTCCTAGAAGCAAGATGCCAATATAAAGGTAACATTCTCAGTCCTCAAATTTTCTACATTGCAAATAATCAATGATAGAGCTCTGAGCAATTCCCTGGAACTCCTGCTCCATTCCCTGTCCATGCTTATCCCATACACTGTCTCTGTTAAATGTTCCTTTCTCTGGCTCTGCTTCTGCCAGCAGTGATGGAGGAAAGTCTGAATTATAAGCATTACTGATTAATTTACATGTGAATAAAATGAAGCCTAGGAAGTTTCTGTCAGCTTGCCATATGACAGTGGATGTGTGTTGCTGAGAGAAAAAGAAAGAAAACAGAATTTCTCTGCTTTTCAAGTCAGGTTGCAACCACCTGTTATAACAGGATCCTGGTTCCATGCTCTTTTTTTGTACCTCAGGATATGAGTTTATATATGCACATAAGTAGTCAAAGATCTGGGCTTTGGGTATCCTCAACAACCAAGGCTGTGATATGATGTATTACAAGTCCAGGAGTCCTGAGTTTTCTCATTGGAGGAGGGCGTAGTTTTCAGTCCTGGGCAGACCCCAGTGTAATTAACAATTATTAGCATAGTGGACACTGCAGCCTTCTCCATTCAGGCTGGAATGGTCACAGTGCAGGTGACTCACTGAAGTGTGTGAAGCCATAATCTGCTTTAATAGTTTAAGTACCCACCTGAATTAGCAGGCATCTGTTCTGGCCATGAACAGTAAGTCTGCTTTGGCAAGCATCTCTCTCCAGCATTTTCAAATCATTCTCTTCAGCTTGCTGTGTGTCCTGAGGCAGAGGCTGATTGTTATTTGTAGTTGTTTTCTGGTTTGTATAACAACACAGTAATTCACTGCTAATGGATGAACACTGTAAGAGTAAACAAAGAGTACCAAATATTTATAAAATCCATTATGAATTTTCTCTGAGGATGTTGTCATCCCTTGACGGAACAAAAAAAAGTTAATTATCCTTTGTCAGAAGGAGTAGAGAGCTAAAATACGTTTAAAAATTCAAATCAAGTATTTTCCTAATTTGATGTTGATTCTTTACCATCATCTTAACATACAAGTGAGACGGACATTGTGGCTTCAGAGAGATTATTACTTTTCCACCTGGCAGGACATTTGAGCTAAGATGCTGGATTGTTTTTCATGGAAATCAGTAGTTATTGGTGTTCAAATACTTTTGAGGTTTTGGCCCTCAAACAATTGCTTGCTCTTAATATGTGACTATGTTTAATTGCTTAAACTCTTTCTGAAAAGCAGGACTCTTGCAGTACTTGCTGAAGTGCTTATGCAAATGAAGCAGGAATTTCCAGTGACCCTGAATGAACCCTGTCTTGATCCTGTCAACTTCTGCTGAGAATTTCTGACAATTGCATTTAGTGTGGTACCCAGAGCTGATAACAAGGGATTAGTATTTTATCTGTGTGCTGTCACCTCTCATTGAATGCATGAGAAGTTTCCTTGTCACATTATATCTCTAGGTACATTCAGTGTTTTAAACATTACCCCTGATTGCACAGCTACCACGTTCATGGTGTTGAAAAAGAAAATTTTATTTTCCTTCAATTAATGAGATGCTGTCCCTGCATTTCTCCATGAAACAGAATCATAAAGCATGTGAATAAATAATACTTGAGCTAAAACAGATTCTTTTAGTTTAGAGTGTTGGTATGATCTTGGCCATAATACCCAGAAGAAAAGACTGAAGTCAGATTGTTTTCTAATTGATAAGATCAAAGTGCTATCATGTACCAAGTCATTAGCCTAAGAGATGTATTTCATCTACAGTTTTAACTTCAGTTTTTCCTTTCCCTTCCTTCCTACTGAGGAATATGGCTTTTTTTTTTACTGTGCTGAAAGAGGGATGTAAAGGAAATCTGTGTATTTTTCTCAGTGTGAGGATTACAAGGTGTTTTCCTTCTTGTTTGCATTGTGGTGCAGCCACCCCAGGGCCAGGTGCTGTGTGCACCTTGGCAGCAAAGGTGAAAAAATTAGGGGACAGATTTTCTTATCCCCTCTGTACTGCACGTTGGGTCTCACTTTGTAATCTTGGGCCATTTTATTGAGTGGACCTTAACCAGACCTTCTCTACACACTCCAGAGAAAACAAACTGGAATCTCAAAGTTTTGAGAGTTTATACTTTTTTATGGAGAAGTCCTGAGAGACAAAGGTGCAAGAGGAGGACTGTAGCAAAAACCTTGAGAGGAGAGGCGCTATTGCCTGCCTTTGATACAAGTCAGATGCAAGAAAAAACCATCTCTTTTTCAAAATCATTTGTCCTCCAGCCTTCCCTAAACAAAGCTGGGGATGGTGACATTTCTGGGACTGCAGCTACCCTTGCAAATCATTACTCCCCAGCCCAGGAGCGTGGGCCACTGGTCCCACAGACCTCATCATTCCTTCTTGTGCTCCCCATGAGGCAGCTGTAGGGCAGAGCTCTGAAACAAGAATTGGACTGACAGCTGCCTCTGCTCTGGCTGCTTGCTGCAAAGAGATGAATAATGCATGCAGCACATTTAATTGTGGTGTCACTGAGTGCTTTCAGGGAGAAAACCTTCGACTATTAACCCTGCCTGCATGAGTGGAACATCCTCGTTTGAGTCCCCTGCAGTGAGGGGCTGAAGCTTTATCTCCACTCCAGAAGGGGCTGGGTGGCAGCATGTTCCCACTGTCTCTCCTTGTGGGCTGAGGGTCCCTCCCGGGGCTGAGGCAGTTTCAGTGCAGAGTCCTGCTCTTGGCATTTTGGCTGAAGCTGGAGACTTTCCTTAACCCCTGAAGCAGAGAGCTCACTTGAAGTGCTCCCTGTCTGATGCCACATCAGGTGAGTGGATGAGGCTGAGCACTGTGGGGAATTGGATGGTGTGCACCATGTGGAATATTTACACTAGACATTTCACAGCAAATAACTTTTCCCCACATTCCACACCTGCCTAGTCCCACACAGAGTATGAGATTCAAACCACTGTAAGCCTCCCATCATGCTCCCCTGAAGCTACAGGTCTAGAGCAAAGACCTGAGCTTTCTTCCATTCCTTCTGTGGCCTTCTATGTGAGGTGAAGCAGTTTGGTGAGAGCTGCAGTCCCCTGAACAGCTGTACTTATGTGTGTCTCTGGAAGGGGCTTGCTCAGAGATCCAGAAGAAGCCATAATAAACATCCAGCCAAAATCCTACCTCAGCCCGTGCTGCAGAGTCACAGGACTGGACAGACTGGCCTCTGAGACTCTGATTTCCTACATAAAATCTTACAGTGGTTCATGGAGTAGGTCCTCCCCTGCTGCTGCACTAGCTTGTGTAGATAAAAGTTTTCTCCACTATAGATGAACTTGCAGGACTACCATTTGGTTAATTATTGATGTTACATTAGTGACTAGAGGCCCTGGCACTACTGACTGTCACAGGATGAAAGACAACTTGATCCCAAAATAATCTGCAGCTCAGGAAGGAAATTTTCAAAGCCACAGAAAGCAGTTTCCCAGATGATTTTTACATTCTGAAAAACATTTCTTTAATGGACAAGAGAGAGGCCCCTGGTGAGTCCAGAGGCTTTTCTTCTTCACTTTTAGTCCTAAAAGCAGCAGCTGGGTTATGATTCTCACTTGTCATCACATTTAGCTAAGGCTGGACCGGGGTCAGAGCCAGGGGTCCTGTGTGAGCTTGGATGTGGCTGCAGGGAGGAGCTCTGTGGTCAGTGTGCCAGCAGTGCTCTGTCAGAGGGGCTCACCTGCCCATCCACGTGGACTCCTTTGTCATCACTGGGATATTTTTTTCCTGGTGTTTCATACCATGTTGCCCTGACAGCTTAGCACAGTGCCTGCTGCTTCCTCTCCTTCCATGAGGGTGCCCAGAGACCTGGCCCTCACACGGCCTTGGTGTTTATCTGTAAAACAGAAACACTTCCTTCGCTTACAGAAGTTTTTAAGGTTCCTGAGCCCTTTGATACCGTTACAAGAAGAGTTGTTTCTTCTCAGGCACTGTCAGGGTTATTGGAGTTAGCTTCATAATAAAGCTATGGGGAAAATAAACACTGGGTTATTTTCAGCAACACTTTGCTGCTGGAAGTCCCCAAGCATCAGTTTATGGTATGATCCAGGAGAATTACTTTTAGCAGCTCTTACCAAATAAAGAAATTATGATCCATCCATAGGAATCTATTTCGCCTTCCTATTAATCTAAACATTTTCATTAATTAAAAGCAATGATTCCTTTCCCTTACAGTGTGCACCTTTTTTTTCCCCTTTTTTTTCCCTTTTCTTTCTTTTTTCAACGTTCTGGTTTCAGGTAGAGGAAATTTACCTTCCATCCTCAGTTTTTCTTGAACTTTTCCTTCATCTCTATAATACTTCTAATTATCTTTTTTAATTATGATGATAATGAGGAAGGCAGAACATTACTTTCTGACTTTTTTGAACTAGATGCAAAAAATAGATTATTATATTGGCTCTCTTTTGATATTCTGATTTCCACATTGTGCATATCAACATACAAACATACACTTTTCCAAAACTTGCAGAAAAAGACAGCCTTTACTCTTGAGAAACAAATAAATAAGAAGGAGAAATTATGAGTATTTTTAGCTCTGGAGTTGATTTTCAGATCTTGCTCTTTTCACTCATATTAAGAAAAATCATGCACAAATTATGGGGAATCTAGGACTTGAACACCTGGGGAAAGAATAATAATGTCATTATTATTATTACTATTAATAATAATAGTAATAATAATATAATTAATGATAACATTAATAATAATATTAATTATAATACCATTAACAAGAATATAATGATAATAATAAACCAAATAGCAATAATAATAATTTTTAAAGCTTCCCTTTTTATCCTTTTTTCTTTTCTTACTAGAGGATGTCTGAAAAAGCATTAACATCCTGTCTGCAGAGAATCCCCACCAGCTACCTACAGACATCTGCTGGTTGGATTAACTGGACACTAGGTAGCCTTTGATTTTGGCATCTTTGAATCTATGAGTGCTTTTTTTGAAGAGTGCTGTAAAGTGTACAGCTAACAGGAGACTTTTATAAGCATCTAGAGGATTCCTTGTGCAAATTCTCATCTTAATTTTCAAAAAGCTAAAAATGCTTTATTTTTCTTGAAGAACAGAGGAGTTTAAAAATTTGGTACCAGCCCAGCTTTGAGAGTCCAGCGGGGTTATCAAGGCTCATTCTCATAAAAACTGGGATCAGATCTGAAAGATGAAATTATTTCCCCTGTGAGCATTTCCATTGCATGAAGTGCAATTCAGTGTTTGAAGTAGCCATTGCCAGGCCGTGCATTGCCCTGCAGGTGCTGCCTGGAGTTCCAGGCCCCGTGCTCACCTGCCAGGGACTCCTATCAGCCCTTAATGGGGGCAAGACTTTCCACACTGCTACAGTCTCCTCCAAAACACTCTTCCCAAAAGCTCCTGCCAAGAAGATTCCTCCCCTGTCTTTCCAAGCTGACCCTCATTTAGGAACACCCTTTGCTGATTAATTGCCGAGACAGCAATGCTGAGGAGTGTTAGGCAACAGCCTCTCCTCACACGTTGGAAACTCCTCACTGCGGTGTTTGTCATACCTGATTCTTTTTTTCCTAGAATTGAAGTGACACTGGAGAAAACCAAACAAAGCCCAAAACAATCTGTTATATTATTTTACTAAAAATAATGCCATTTTATTAAGAGGGTGGTATTTCTTTATAGTCAATTCAATTTTTTTTTCTATGACAGCCTTTTAGAAGACATTTAAAACAAAGAGGAAAACTAAAAGCCCATTTCTCTTTATCAGAAGATTGTACTGATAAAGTTTGCTAGACTTCCTCCCCTTCTGAATCTTGTTCAATCCTAAAACAAGAGTATATTAACAGTTGGCAGATCTTGAGACAAGTAATACCATTTCAAAAAAAAAGCCTGTGAACCATGAGGATGATTTTTACCCTTTTTTGTTGTTGTTTGATTAGAGTTCTCAGTGGCTGCAAACATGGTCCTGATTATCATATTAACTAGCAGACTCAGTTAGTAAAGAATCCCATTCTTAATTAACTCCACTAGAATATTTCCGTAGCCTGAAGACTCATAAGTAGATCTTGTTTGTAAAATCGCTTTCAGCCAAATAACAACTTAACTAAATTAAAATTAAGTATCATGGTCGGGATATTTCTCAGGGAATCACACTTGAATATTACTATAGTATCATCTAGGGAAGTGTTTTCTTCCCAGCTATTAAGAAAAAAAAAGTAAATAAAACATTTTTCTCAGATTTTTTTTTAAAGTGAATTCATGCCTTGGCCACCTCAGAAACCAGAATCCTTCATTTGCCCACTGACTGTAAGAACTAAACCCTGTTCACATCAGTCTCCTCCAAGGCAGTCAGAATATGAGCCAGGAGCTGTCAAAGCTGTGCCCTTTCCCACCTTGCTCCTGATTTCAGCAGAGAGACTGTGGAGTGATTGTACTGAGCACTAAAAAACCACAAACATGAAAACTTCAGTCCAGGTATTGCTTTGAGCTTGGTGGTGTTTACCTGAGCTGGGATATTTCCTTTGAAAAGACATCTATTCTAAATTAAAATACTTGTGCCTATTTGGGGTAAAGATTGACTTTCAGAAGAAAGCAGATTATGTCAGAAAATAAAAAGTGTTGTACAGCATTCTGTGGAGGTTGTGAGTCCCTGGAGGAGGTTTGGAAACCATCAGGATGTATCTGAGTTTAAACAAAAATAGTAGTGGCCATTTATGAAATGGTAATTTCTCTCCAATTAATCTAATCATAGGGTAGGAAAAAGAAGAATCAGTGGAAGAGCAATTTAGAAGCTAAGTATTCGCATCCTGAAGGAATCTGTCAGTCTGAATCCATTTGTTTCTAGAGTTGGTCATTGTTTAAACATCCCGGTTTTGTAAAAAAATAAAATTAAAATGAAGATATAAGCCGGAAAAAAAAAAAAAAAGTTTTGTTGCCTGTGAAGGCTGTTTGCCTGCTTTTTGAGGAATGCTATGTAATCTCTTGTGAGCAGGGCACTGGGAAAGAAAAGGCTACAATAATAACTACAAATTCTGCATCCTCAGGCAGACAGCCTACTGATAAGTCGTTCCACAAATTAGCTGTAGAAATCCTTCCTTCTGGGAGGTGGTAAGTGCTGTGAGAAAAGCACTGCTTAGGTAACAGGATCTGAGCACTGAAGGTCCTGCTTGTGCTTCTACCGTGGCTTTTCACCCCATTTTCATGCCTCCATCTCGTACTCTCTCTGGCAATTACCCTCTCATCAGAACAGCTCCCAGCCCAAAGCACTTTCTTTATCTCTAAGCCACTCTGAGGGTGAAGCACTGCTTCACAGCACTTTTCCTGGTATTTATTGTGCTCTCCCAGATCGGAATTACCATGCTGCTTTTTGGCTTTTTTTTTTTTTTTTTTTTTTTTTTTTTTTTTTTTTTTTTTTTTTTTTTTTCTTTTTTTCCTTTTTTTAATCCTTTAATCAAGTCATCAGGAAGAAATTTTAGGAAGACAAAGGGAGAGCAGACAAAATGGCTCCATTATGAAATGAGAACAGACCTCGCCCTGCCAAATTTCCAGCACAGTGGGGCTCTGCCCTTGCTTTGGAGGAAGCTGAGAGGGTTGCAGTGATATGTACAGGCAAACAGGAACTCTCTGGGGTGATACTGCTTTAATCACGTCAGTGAGTAAGAAAATCAGCTCCAGTAAATTGTCATATAACGAACTCATGAATAAAAACCAGTGAAGCAAAACCTGCTACATGGGGCGACTTTGTTACTTTCTATAAGTCCTTTCGAACTTAATGCCGGGGGTGTTAGCTGAGTTTGGATATAATTACATAATTTAGTCATTGCAAAACAAAAAGAGAAAGATTAAAGAGTAATTTGGCCCAGAATTGCAGGGTCGTGTCCATCCCATGGGGAGAGAGATCTTCAGCTATGACTGGATGGCTCTTGCTAGCTGGGGAAAGACTAAGCAATTTCTGGTCTTCCAGATAAAGAAACTTATTTGTAAGGCCACAGTTCCACGTGGTGTTTTTAGTAAGCCGTGACAAGCAACTGCTTATCAGAGTGATGGGATCTCCTAATTGCTTCTGCTCCAACAGACAGGCTGTGGATGAGCCTTCTCTGTCAGCAAAGTGAGAGGATCTGCTAATTATAGCCTGGGTGTTAAAGTAACCTTTGGCACAACTCGGGAGTGCTTTAATTAGGCTGCTCTCAGACCTTCTGTTGGTGCTCTCAGTAGAAATTGCTGGTTGGTCTGTGCTGCTGTCTGGAGCGAGGGGCTGTGGTGCAGCCACGGCTGCAAGCAAACCTGCTCATGAGCAAGTGAGACATCAACTGGAGTGGCAGCAAGGGAGGGACAGCTGAAAATCCTGCCTCTGTGGCTGCCATTGGGAGATTGTCTGGATTTTACTCCAATTCATCATCCATATTATCATTTAGAGAGCATCTAATGACTGCTCAGATAGGATATTTTAGCTGTCCACACATTGCAATTGACCTAGAAAAGGTCAATTGATGTCCTACTAAAATCAGCAGGAGCTGATTAAACATGCATAAATTGTTGTGAATGGTATTGGGTGGGAGAAACCAATGTAATTCCACTGAAAACTTCAATAAAAACCTGACGATGTCCAGCTGAAATCATCCAAATGCTCTTGGAATGCACTGGAGTTATACCATTGCCTTCAGTGGCTTCTAATGAGAGAACACAACTGTGTAAGGCATATAATTAGCAAGTTATTCTTCAAACATGGGGAAAAAAATACATCAGAAATGTATTTTGTTTCACTTAGCAGATGTGATTCCTCAGTTCTACTGCCCTTTCCTGCATTTGCCCTCATGCCTTTCATTATCAGAATGGTAATGTAATAAAGTTAACTTGCTTTGTTGTAGTACAAAAATTACACCTGAATGCCTGGAAGAATAATCCTTACCTTGGCAAAAGTGGAGATTAAAATAAAAACTAAAACCCAGAAAAATAAGAAAAATTACTTAGCTTGAGCATACAAAAGAGAACAATTTTATACATTATCTTAATAGTTGCAACCAACAATTTCAGGAACAGTGTCAGAAAAAAAACAAAATTATGTTTTGCTTTGTGTTTGCAAGGCTGGATGTGAAGGAAAAGGGGAAATAACACTACAAAATGCTCTAATCTTCTTGATTTAGATGAATATGCCCAAAATACTTGGAGTGATGAATATAACCAAGAGATGGCAGCAGTTCCTGCACAATTCATTTACTTAACTTAGTTGGCAACATTATTTTCTTCCTATAAAGTACAAGGAAATTAAGTTGCATTTAGTTTATCATGCAAATTGTTTCCATTGTTATTAAAGGGAAAGGAAAGGCAAAGAAAAAGGAGAGAGGGTGGAATAATCTGATGAAGGGACATGGAAATTTGTTTTAGGCATACATCTAAGGTCTCTTTCTGGAAAGAAATTTTATCAGTTTGCTGTATACAAGAGCTAAAACCCAACTCCAGTCAGAAATCTCTTAAGGGTGTACATGGCTGTACAGCTACACTGCTGAGGGATGAACCACATTTCCTGGCATCTGCTATGGTTCTAGGACCATAAATCTACATCCCATTTTCACAGGCAAGGATAGCTGCTGCCATCAGGAGAACTTACATTTGCTTTGAAGGTGGGATGCTCTAAATGATGCTCCAGTGAGTACCTTCAACTTGGCTTCTCCAAGGAGATGAACTGCTTCAAGCCCAGAAGTGCTGTGTTAAAGAGAGGACCACAAAGTTCACGTTTGCCTACAAAAGTACATTGAAAAAGCAACCTCCCTGCACACTGAAACGCTGATTTTGTCTCAGTTATGCACTCAATCATATACTCAAAGGCACCTCTTTCTTCAGCACTACGTATTGTAGGTTCTAAACACCTTCCAGTGGCTTCTGCCATCTTTTATCTATGAAAATGTGACACCTGTAAAATCTTACAGCATTTCTGGACAGGCAATAGACTTCATAAAACCAAAATGACCTCATTTGTGAGGGTAGATTACATCAAAGAGAATGTGGAATGGACGAGGCATTGCTGCAACAGTCAAAGGAAAAATCTGCAATTAATCACATAAAGGACTGAACAGAGTAACAGAGACACACTCCAACCCCCAGATTAATTCAAGAAGGAAAATTTTGCATTAAGATACTGACTTAAAACACCTTGAGGGATTCAGTACATGTTTGCTGACTTGGGAAAAGATTATTACATCAATAAATACTTAGATCATGGCTCAGTATTTCAAACAAATACAGATAATCATAGACTTGTTATGTGTCAGGTACATACCTAGATAAATATTGAGAAAATCCTGAGTTATCAATGCAATGCTTTTGCATTGTGATCAGGCAGTTCTACCATCAGTCTTTCACAGTGTTAACAGCTATGTTTTGTTCCCTTCACTGCACCAGAGACACAGGGATAGACAAGACAAAATCCAGAATGCAGATACTCCATCTAAAGTGGCTTCAGGTGTGGTTTGACCCAAATCTGTGGTCAGGATGGGTGAATGCTAAATATTGCCCAGGTACCACAGTTAAAATGACACTGATCAATAGTTTCCAGGCCTTCATTCACATGCTCTCATAGAGTGACTTAGCATGACATGAAACTCTCATCCCTTCATGTGCAACTAAACAAAGAATTAAGGCATGGGGATTGGAATAATACTATATTCATATAAAGTTCATTTCTCAAACAAATTCCAATGCCATTTAAACTTCTTTAAAAATATCTGAACGTGTCAAGATTTATTTTGTGAATTAGTGTGCATTAAAAATGGTGCCAAATTAGCACTTCAAAATTAATTTAATGAGCTAGGCTCTGCAAAATTGTTTAAAAAACATTTGTGTCATTGTCATGAATTTACTTCTTAAGTAATGTGGTACCCTTAGATGCTGGCTTACAGGCAATAACTATTGTCAAGTTACAGTTATTTTCAAAATTGTCATGGGCCATAAATTCTTAAATTATTATAACAGATCCTGTGCACTTTTTTTCAGTCTTCCACATCTTTGATTTTATGCCTATCTAATGCCATTGATTCTGTTAGGGGCAAAAGGGTGTGAAACTTCTTGTTGAAGGGAGTTTGAAAAGGAATTTCTTGAATAAGTCCATCCACAGGCCCTGCCTATAGGATGGACCTGATTCTGATGTCTCTAATGCCATGGAATAACTAGAAAAGGCTTGGGCCCCTAGAACTGAAACATTTTCCATATACATGGCTGGATTCAGCTCAGGAAGAGCCTGGCAATAACATTTCCATGCTTGTATTAAGTCCTTACAAAGCTCTTGGTAGAAGAATGGTCCCAGGGACCTTAATTGCAGCACTGAACTCTCTCATTACAGCTCCTCAGGTTTCTGAGATCTCTGTTGAGGAACTGAGCATTATCACCTCAAAATCTTCTCAGTCCATGCAGGCACTGAAAGGATGCTTACAAATACTGGACATGAGGAAAGCATTCCTGGGAAGACCTCAAATAAAATTTATGTGAAAAATGCAAAGCATGACTGTAACAGTTAGTTGAAAATGCAGATAGCATGGAAGAAGAATAAAAGGTAGGCTGGAAGAACTGCAATTTATGAGGTCTTTTCATGTAGTCAAATCTGCCTTATTGCCAGCAATGTAGGAAGTCAGTGGGTGTCTGATTATCATCTCCTGAAGACAGAAAAATTGCCATTGTAACAATTTTTTTAAAATCAGATGAATTTTAAAATGATAATTGAGTGTATATATAGCAGCATTCTTTTTTTTTTTTCATTTCCTTCCACCTTGCTTTCTCATTCAAAAGTTTCCCCTTCTCATATCATTGGCAGTTTGGAAATGGAATAATGTATTTTGTCTTCAGCTTAAGTTCAGTATGTGTTTCTGAACTACTTGGCAGAGGGTGAGGGGAATCCCTTTGTAATAGCTTCTAAATAAATTCAGTATCAATTTAAACTATTAGAGGAAGTTAAATAAAAATAATTAGAATATTAAAATACTTTAAGCATTTCCAATCACTGGTTTATTGCAAACCTGGATCTTTTCCAAGAAACAATAATAGAATGAATACATTAGAATGTTTCCTTCCACTTAATATGGGACCATTTGCTCATGGAAAGATGATTGATAACTTGCATTAAAGACAAAACCAGACTGATCTGCAGACAAGTGTGAGGAGGGGCTGGAATAAATGTCACATTAACAAAATATTATACAGATGCACATTCACACACACTAACTGTATTAACCAAATAAAAAAGAAAACAACAGAAAAGCTTTCATAGCACCTCTTCTCATTAGAAAAATAAACCAACCCAGTGCAATGTAACTGCTAAAAACACCCTGGCACGGGGAAAGAGAGATACTTGGAGATTCTGATTGCTCTCATCCAGTTCAGAAAAAAGCAAGGGCAGGGTAGAGGGGGAGATAAATGTAAGGTGATTGCTGTGCTGACTAAGTTATTATCTGTCTTTTCTTTCTGATTCCTCTACCATCCTTCCTCACAACATCAAGAATGATGTCTTCAAAGCCCAGTGGCCTGCTGGGACTGGGGAGCATAAATAACCTGGCACTGTGCAAGTGTCAGTCTGGGGGAGTTTCCATGCCCTGCTCTGTGCCACTGCCACAGGAAGGGTCTGTCTCTGGCAGCTGCCACGCTCAGCCTCGGGCCAGGCTCGGGTGAGCAGCCCTGAGCTGTTTGTTCCAAGCAGTGCCAGCCTGGCAGGGTTGCACACAGGGCTGGCACGGCCAGGGCACAGCCAGCTGGAGAGAGCAGGCCTGCAATCCAAGCCCAGCCTAGTCTTGAGCAAAATACCTTGCTTGGCAGTAATTTTTTTTTGTTCCTTCTGGGACAGAAGAGTAATTTACTGTATCTTCCTATTAGCCTTCCTCTTCTTTATTTTCCTCCCTCCTGAATAAAATGAGAATTGCTGTACCAGACCAGACTAAGTCTATCTATCTCAGATGGTATTAATTTAGAGATTCTCAGGGAAGAATATAAGGAACAACATAAACATTCAGCCTCCTGTGGTACAATCCATCACCTTTGTGAAGCAAGAACAAATAGCAAAACCCCCAACAGGATGCTACATGGGATTCTAGTTCCTGCTGTAAAGATCCTTGCACTTTAACCTCCTATGGAAATTAATCTGTGTCTAAACAATGTATCCCAGCAGATATAGAAGGGGAATGAGGAGTGCTTTACATAGCTAGAGCCTACATAAGTGGGGAGGAGAGGAATCCTTCTGTAGTGAATTTGAAACAAGGATAAGCATTCTTGAATCAAGTGAACTTGATGCTGCCAAAAAAGACTAGGGAAAAATGTGTATTACAGAATAAACAAGAGAATGCTGAGTAGAGATCAAGATGCTGGATTTACTTGGCAATAGACAGTGCTGTAATCACAGCAGGAATATGATGTCCAGGTCTGGCATTTGCAATTCAGGAAGGATATTGCCCATTGCTCTAGCAAAAGGAATGAATGAATCACAAAAAAACATTCCCTGAAGACAAATATTTAAAGAATTAAATCTAATAGATTTTAAAAGAGGTGGAGTAGCTTCACTCCATTTCATACAAATTTCAGTGGGGAGAATGAGTTTATTACTCAAACTCAAGCTGATAAAGCTACAGTAAACCCAGGGATTAGAATCCAAAGTTGAACAAACAACATGTGGTAAGATATATGTTTTAAATAGGGAAGATATTGATCATCACAGTAGCAAAACAAGAACTTTTATAGTATCACTGGGCAATTTTAGATTAGCATCAAATGCCTATAGATTTTGCTTGCCTTTATTTTCTTCCTAAAAATATTCTTAAAAAGAAACTTAAACTGAATGCAGTTCAAACAAGTTGCAATATCCCCATTATGAGTAATCCCTTAGAACTGCACTTCAGATCCCTTCTGGGTTTTATAATGTAGGAGCTGATGACTCCTGAAATACTTAAGGATGTTCAGCTGCAGCTGATGGAGCACAACTTTATCTCTGCAAACATATTTCAGTGCCATGGCAAAGCAAAACCATACCTGATGCAGTGGGCCATTGATATTTGAAAGTAAATCCCTTGGTTTTTGATTTATATGCCCTAAGATCCCTGTTTAAAAATGTGTTTCCTTTCTCATAAGTCACCACATAACTCCCTACTAATCCCCCTCATTTACATTGAGTATTAGCTTTATAGAGAATGGTATTAATTAATCCTGCATAACTGTAATTTAGTGGCTGGGCTGCACAACAGCATGAGAATGAGTGTGGCACTGGGTGCCAGGTTATCAGATCCATTTTCTGGGTAAGTCCTATTATGTTCTGCAGGATGGGCACGGCACACAATGAATTTAATTACACAGCCTTTCAATCAGCTTGCTTGTAAGCCTGGGAACTGTCTTCTGGCTCTTTCACTTTACAGAAAGCAATGCTTTTTCTGAAGCTACTCTTGCATTGTACTTGACTAGCTACTCACTCTGCTTGGACACTAGTTATTGGTAGTAGCTAATGACTAATGACCTTGCCTGCAAGGTCATATTCCTAGATGACACCAGAGTTTATAAGCATTCTCTGAAATTGGTAATGATCAGGAATTAAGATTATGATTTACAGAAAACAGCCCACATTCTGAATGAAATATAAATGAACATACCACAATAAAAATAACATTACACTAATTAACAGCATGGACGAAAACATAAATAAATAAAAATAAATAGATAAATAATCAAATGTAGTCTTAATCTCACTTATGATGTAGTGTGATGTTGTCATACATAATTTTTCCCAAGGGGACATTACCCATTCAGCATTGTCCATTAAAAGACCTGGTTTATACTCCTGGGTCTGGCAGTGACCCACCTTAATGGATCCCTCATTTCTCTGCCTGATTCCTCTACTGCTCTTCTTTCCTGGTTTTGTTCAGTTTCCTGAAACCAACACCCCCACAGAAACCCATCCTATGCAGCTGTCTCAGATTGGCTCAGCACTGTCAGTGGATATAAAGAGCAGTTTGAAGCAGTACCTCAAATCTACAGCAGAATCCAGGAGCAGCCTTTGGAAGTTCTTCTCCAGGATACACAGTAACGAGGCTCCTAGTTTTGATGGCTTGGTTAAGTACTTCAAGTTCATTAAAAGATCTGTACTTATGCCTGCTAGTTTCTCTTCTTTTCTCTGTCACCTAAGAGTAAGAGAGGCTTTTAGGCTAAAATGTTGGGATTATAGAGATATATCACTGTATTTCACCAAGAAAGGAAAAAGCAAGCCCAAGCAAGTGAAAACAGTCAGATATGAGAAAAGCAGCACAGGACTACAAAGAGAATGTTGGAGATTCTCCTTGTTTCATTATTTATATTTCCCCACACTGGCAAAAAACCACATTCCTATATTCCATATAAAATATAATGCACTTAATTGATCTAAGTAATTTCAAAGCTGCTGAATAGCAGAAGCCTCCAGAGTGGAATACTCTGACTTAATGATCACATAAAATTGCTTGAAGTGTTTTTAATGTCATTGTAATTTCTGAGTTTATTTAATAGTTGAGGGGGAGAAAGGCTGCCATTAAGAGTCATCTGCATGGCTTGCATGGCTGTATATAACAAATGAGACATGCCTATGCCACGAGAACCATTATTTTAAAATGGCTGCAGTAAAAATGCAGTTGTACTGAGCATTTGCTTTAGGCCATGACACAGTTTAATGAGAATGATATTGCTTTAGCATTCAGGACACCTCAGATTTGTTTCTAAGTGTTTGACCTTTTAACAGTCAGATTTCTTTTTGATTCCACTGATTTCTTGCTCTTTCTTTCCCAACCTCAGCCATCCAGTTCATAAAAGCTTCATCCAAGAGCTGAACAGTTGTAAACCACTTTACACCTGCAGAGTATATGGTAAAGAAACTTCTGTATACACACACACACACACATATATATATATATATATATGTATGTATATGTAGATATATATATATATTTAATACAGAATCATAGAATGGTCTGAGTTGGAAATGACCTTAAAGATCAGCTCATTGCAGCCCCTCTGCCATGGGCAGAGACATTTTCCACCAGGCCTGGTTGCTCAGAGCTCCATCCAGCCTTGAACACTTCCAGGGGTGGGGCAAACACAGCTTCTCTGGGCAAATTGTTCCAGTGCCTCATCACCCTCACAGCACAGAATTTCTTCCTAATATCTGATCTAAACCTACCCCCTTTCAGTTTAAGGCCACTTCCCCTTGTCCTGTCATTACACACCCTTGTGAAAGGTCCCTCTCCAGCTCTTTTGTAGCTCCTTTAGGTACTATAAGGTGCTCTAAGGTCTCCCTGAAGACTTTTCTTTTTCAGGCTGAAAAACTCCAGCTCTCTCAGCCTGTCTCTACAGGAGAGGTGTTCCAGAATCATCTCCCTCACATGTTGCAAACAGCTGCCTTTCATCCCAAATCATCAAAACCATGGTAAACTTCAAATACTTTTTTTTCCTCACTGGCCTAAGGCAAGACTCTCTTGCAGAAGAGGGTCAAGACACTGACAAGCCAAAAGTGCAAAGCCACTCTGGGTCTGTTTTGGAGCCCTGGTAGGTGTGATGTAGGCAGTCTGCATGGGCACTTCTATCAAAACAAAGATAGCTGCAGCAGCAGCAGCACATCTTGCTGGGTACCTTTATTCTCCCCAGCCTTGTGTTTGCCTGCAGTTCAAGTCTTTTCCCCAGTTCCTACCAACACTGTTCAGAATTATTTTGCAATATTAAAACACAAATTAAGATTTTAAATCTAATTTCACATTCTTCTATACCCCCACACCTCTGATCTGTTTGAAGTTATTTTAATCTCCTCTCAACCTTCCATTTTTTTTTCCTATTGGACTTGTCTAATTTGCCTCATTTCTAAGTCATGATGATATCCTCAAGACACCAATTCATAACTTCCTCATGTTGAAATTGTTCATTAAAATCTAATTTTTACCACCTAATTCTGACTTTTGAGCTAATGAAATTAGAGTAATTATAAACATCCATCTTGCAACATTGCATACTGACATTTGAATAAAAAGACTCAGAATGGAAGAAAAACATCACTGGAGAACTTCTTTCCTCTATCTGCAAAAGAAATCAGCTCAATCATAAATATATAGATTAAAATTCTCTCCTCTAAGTTCATCTCAATATTAACCTTCTACTGCCATTAAAGTTTGTATGAACACCAACCATAAGGGACCATATCTAATTTCACATGAGATATGTTTGGCTTGCTCAGATCCATTATTTAACAAAGCGAACTGAAATACGCAGGAAGAAAGGTACAGCTCATCCTGTATTTGATCCAGAGTTCAACAGGAGTTTTAACATCTTCCAAAAATATTAGGATATACTGAAGAAAATAATCACTCAAGAGAACTTTTAGTACTTTTCTCCTAGTCTTATAATAGTTGATAGTTCCAGACTAGATTAATGGCTGAATTTTACAGGTTTACACTATACTAAGACTCTACTCTATCCTCAATCTTATAAGGTTATAAGAAGAATTTATTTGTATTACTAATTTTTTGTCAACTTGCACTAAAAGTTCATGACACTGATGGATGTTAATATATTGCTGCAACAGTCTGAAAAGTGTAAGGATGGGGAAGGACAGTCAGACCTATTGTAGGTTAAGGTATTATCACCACAAGATGGGGTTCTGATCCTGGTTGCAATTCTGCAGTGACAAATCCTTTCAAAAAAGTGTAGTTTGGAGAGAAGAATGACAATTCTGCAGATACACTATTTTAAAATCAGCTTTGCAAAATCAGAGGTAAGGCATTGGAAGGATGATCAAACAGGTACCTTGTTATCAGGAAAAAAAAAAGGTTATTGAAAATTATTTACGTAATGTGATCCATAAAATTCCTGTTGTTCCCTGCCTAGCTTCTTGCCAGACTGCTTTCTGAAGAAAGAAGGTGGCTCACTTCTCATTTGGGCTCCTGTGAGGCAGCCAAACCTCAGATTGCCTTGCAAATGGGCTCTGCTGGGCTTCCAGGTCATGCCCACAGAGCCAAGAGTCTGGATGAGCTGAAAGCCCCAGCTGAAAGCAAAGTTCGTGTCCTGACTGTAATCTGCAATTTGAGAAGCAAGGTTTGAACTCCACTGCAACTGGGAATTGACTAAAAGATGATAGTACATTGAGAAATTTAACTGGTTTTTTCTTTGGTTGTTGTTTTTTTTTTTTTTTTTTTTTTTTTTTTTTTTTTTTTTTTTTTGATCTAAGACCTTAGACTTAGATTAGGCCTTAGATTAAACCTTATCCTAATATTTCAACATTATAAAAAGTAATGCTTTGATGTTCTGTAGCCTTTTTAAAAAATCTATTTATTCTGTTTTTAAAATTAAGCCATAGATGTAGTCACTGAGGAGAGAGCTCCTAGGAAGAGCAAAGACTCCAGACAGATAATCTTCACTCAAGAGTGCCTCAGCCACAACATGGATGCTCCCTCACTCCTTGTTGTACACAACTCAGAAGAGAAGTTTGTGTAGTGAGGGCAGCTAAAGTCACCATTGCCAGTCCCCACAATGTGTAATTACTTTGATTCATGCAATCTGCCTCTGTGATGAGATATCTCACAGTAAACACATAATAACCACCAAGACAACTATTTAGTTATTATGGCTAGATGATTCTAAATTCATTTTAATCAAAAGCTTCAGGATTGGCTGGTTTGATATCTATTGGCAAAAGTACTCCTCTTGGCAATAAACTGGTGGATTCACAGAACAAACACAAGGGAGACTTGTTTCAGACCCAACATCAGTCACAGGAAAATATTCTTCATGGACATGAAATCACTGCACAGGGAATGGAGGATGGTGTGATTCAGCAGCAGAGATGAGAGAGTCCTGCAGGTAAGAGCAAATTCAGGGAAGTGTTCCCCAAGGATGAGCACAGGCTGATCCTCCAGAAATTTGCAGCTGCAATTTTCCAAGCCAGAATTGTGAGTCTAAGTTTGCAGCTTTTGTGTAGTAGGTCTTGATGAGATAACTGGTGGGATGCTGACATTGGTTGGCACCCAGGATTGCAATGACTCTGGATTTATCATTTGTTAGCTCTTGTGAAAACAACATAAGAGTTTCATCTTGTGTCAAAAAGGAAAGAACCTGGCACTTCCTTCCACCCAAATGTTTGTCCTATTTCAAGGCAGGGAATGTTAAGCCTCAATGGCAGCCTGCTGGCTCTGGTTTTACTTGGAATAATACATATGGATTACTCTGGAAGCCAAATTTGTTTTGGAAATGAAAAGATTCTGGAAATTGCTGAAGTAGAATATTAACATGTACAGAAAAAGTCTCAAACAAAGCAGTCTTACAAGAGCTAGCATTTACTTCTGTTGCCAGTTCAGTTATGTTAAAGCACTGTGCTTCACAGGTGCTGGCACACAGCTTTTCCAAAAGATGTAAACAGAATGACTATTTTCAAAGCACTGAACTGGGAGAATAGTACTGACAATATTTTTGGCAAAACTAATGAATAGAGGATATGGAAAAATGATCTGGACCTTGGAATGTCTTTGCTTTCAACTCAGTGCTCAGTCAAGAAGATTTGGTACCAGAAAGGACCAAGCCAGGGACTGCCATGGCAGTTAAGCCAAATCAGCTCTGCAGCCTAGAGCTAAACAAAGGCCTGGTGTAATTGTCTAATGTCTTCCTCTGGGCACTGAGATTCACAACAAAAATGCACAGATGCCAACTGTGGCTTGTCTGTCCCACTGCAAAACCCTAAGGATGGGTTAATACAATTCTTACAGGATCTAACAGGCAGCAGAACTAAGGGGAATTGGTCCTCTAGTGCACTCAGGCTTGTTTCCTAATTTTCCTTTGCATGATTGTCTGAGCCACTGTCTTTTGGTTCCACATATCCATGCCAGTAGCCTGTGTGCTATTGCCAGCAATTTGTATAATTCATCAAGAAACCATGATGGGGTTTATTGAATTTACCCTTGCACTCCATGGCCTATGATGCAACTCTCCATACAATACTATAAATAAGCCATCCCTGCTCACCAGGCTTTTCCCCAAGCTGAGACACCACAAAGGTGAAGAAAAGACCATGAAGCACAAGAACATAATTGCACTTTTTAAAAGGTCTTGGCTGGCATCATCTCACCTAAGCAGAAACTCTGATTAGGGAGTCTGGTCACCTTTGGCACCTCATGTCTTCAGTGATGAAACACAAATTGATTTGAAGAGATATTTTGATTTCAGGTGGGGCTTCTCCTGTCAAGGCTCTTCTCTCCATTTCTTGCAGAGGAAGTGTGTGACATCTGGGCACCTGATTTTAACACCTCTTTTTTTCTTTTTTCCCACAGGTTCTGACAGATAGTCCATGGTTTTTGCAATATTCCCATTCTCTAGCATATTATTCCTGTTTCTCTGCCTGTGAATCTTCAAATTCTTCCTCTACTTTTACCTTATTTCCATCTCCCACTTTGTCTGTTTGTAGTATTCATTCCCTTTTATCCTTCCTTTCTTGCTCATTGCCCACTCAGCAGTTCAGTTTCTTTCTCTCTCTGATCATGTATGATGTATTTAAGTGGACAAGCATTTAACAGTCAGTTTTCCCAAAATTGGTTTTGAAGAAAGTAAAAACTGGATTGCAGCTTAGCTACTAATATCAAATATGATTAATACTGTTAACCAAAAAGAAGACATTTTGAAAATATATCCAAACATATAATTACAAATTTTGTCTTTGAACTGCAATTTTTTTGTCAAAGGATGTAAAAAAACAATTTAAAAGTTAAAAATGTTTTCCCTTGAAAAGAGATTTTTCAATTATTATGTGACAGTAAAAGAACGTAAGTCAAGAAAAAAGGAAAAATCTCAGAACTATTAATTTCAAGTTATAAAAAAATACTTCAGTGAGGTTTAAAATGAGTATTTTATTGGTTTTTAGAATTTGTGTTTGTGTTTTTAAATGTTTTTTTTGCCATTAAATTGTGAGCAATTCTTAAAATCTTTGGTCTACCACAGAAATGAAAGATCTATTACTCACTAAATTTTGTCTTCTGCTCCTCCTTTCTCTGCTATTTTCGAATTGTCAATTCTCTCTTTTTCTGGCTGCCATCGATATTATATTGTCTCTACATGATCTAGTCCAGCCTCTCACACAGTAGCACTCCCTGGTCTATAAACACGAACAAATTAATGCTGTATTGAATGGAATGAAGCAGTGCTGTAGACAGAGATTGAGGGCTAGCAATAGAGAAATCACAGATGAATTTGCAATGTGAGAGCAGAAAAAGGAGGGGGATGCAATCTTAGGCTACGGCCAGAGAGACATTACATTATGGAGGAAAAAAAAAAAAGCCCATAATGTTCCTCTGTACAGCTTGACTATGGCAGCACCTGGACTATTATATTCATTCCAGGGCACTGGAAGAGATGTTGACAAAGGGGTTTTCAGAGAGAACGGCTGCAGCAATTGGAGAAAGTTTAAATGAGATAAATCAGAGAGCTGTGTTCCTCTGGGCAGCATGGGACAAACAGGAGCATAGCTGGGAGCTAAGTGCGTGCTGCCAGGGGGATTGGGATGTGGAACAGGCTCCCAAGGATGGTCAGAGCATCCCTGATCTGCATCCAGCCTGCATCTACATCTATAGCTACAGCTGCAGTGACATCCTTCCTTTCCCCTCAGCATAAAACCTTCTGGACCTGTTTTCTCACAACAAAGTTGCATTAGAAGCTTCCTCCTCGTCTGTGGGCAGGATATTTACCCTCAGAAGAGCAGAGCTCCAGATCATCTGCCAGAAGTTAGGGGTCTCTGCCCAGTTGCATGGGCTGGACCTTTGGGACCAGTTAAGTCCATTCTTCACCTGTCACAGCTGGGAGAGGCAAAAAACACAAATGGGTGAGCTCAAAAATCTGTCCAATTTTCACTTCCCACTTTCACCTCAGGACTTGGCACAAGATACTTAAAGAATGGGCTACAACAGGATTAATAATGGAATAATGCAAGACCCAGCCAAGATGAAAGTCCTGATATCCTTTGGTTGTTCAAATATGCACTATGGAAAGCTTTGAAATATCAAGCATTTAAGCAAACATCCTGTGACAGCATTTAATATGTTTGTATCAGATTATGCAGAACATTTACTTTTCATGATACTTTGAGATCTGCACCTCTTATGGCCAAGCTGTAAATTGTATTTCTGCAAACCATCTGCCCCCACCAAAGACACACAGCAGGCCACTGCCCTAGCCCCAGAGAGTTTCTCTCCTGGTTTCTGTGGCACATCTGAGGAAGAAGAGCTTTTTGCAGCCAGCTGCAAGGATCTGTGATTGAGGGTAGGTAAAGGAACTAAATTTCCATGTTGATCGTAGGAGGAACTTGGTTTTCCAGAGTTGAATATTTCTGGTGCAGGGAGCAGGACACACAGGGACAGCTGCCATAAAGACAGGAAACCACATCCCCCTAAGCAGGTGGGAAAAGGATCTGATCAAGCACTTACCAGCACTAGGCTGCTTTATGGAGGATTCCACTCTCCAGTGTCCTCAATGCTGTGTTTCTTAGCTCAGTTAAGCTCTTACTCTCTCGTCTTAATTTCCTTTGTTGTGCCCTGTGTCTCTGAGGACACACACTTGAGAAGCCAAGTGCAGCCAGAGAAGTGTGGTGCAGTGGAAAGCTGGCTCTGGAGGCCACATCCTCAGAGAGAGCCCATCTGAGAGATCTGAACTTGGTCCTGTGATCTGCAAAAGCACAGAAGAAACATGAAGGCATGGAGGATTTAATTGGATGCAACTGACCTGAAAATAGCCCCCATTCTGCTGAATGTTCTCAGTGGAGGTATGTGGTGACAGCAGAAATACTGACTTAAATGCTACAGAAAGAAAATAAAACTGTTGTCATTTTATAGGTAGGAGATGTATGTAGGAGATTTTATTACGATGAACAGGAAAAATCAAAGTCTAATGTATACACCCAGGAGGTATTTGAAGCTAAGAATTAGTTTTGCAGTAAGAAGTAGAACTTGCTAACTGCCTCAACTATCATTTAGGAATCCACAGTGAAATGGCTAATTCATTATACAAATTAGACCAAGGCAGAATAAGGCATTCTGTTTAATCATAAAGATTTGGGGGTGGAAGTCTTTTATTTTTGAGCAACACTGAATATTCTATAAAGTCAAATCTCACTTAAATGAAGGTATTAAAATAGAGGGAGGAAACTGAAAGAGGTCATGCTGTTTCATCAGGATTATTTTTAAGTAGTTCTTCCTGAACTTGGGCTTTTCATGAGAAAAACTGTCTCATGTTTCTCTTGAGCTAACTCAGCTGCTACACAGTGTGAGAAGTGGCTAGCTAAATGGCTTGAATAAACTAAGAAAGGTTAGGATTTCTTGTCAATATTTCTGCCTGGGGAATAAATGTGTTTTTTTTTTTTCTCTGTCCTAAGAATGTAATATGCTCCTAGTAACATTACCAATAGGTTGAATATATTCTTGATTCTCCAATTGGTTCACAAGTGCAGATAACTCTTGTCATCACAGTCAGGAACAGTGTCTGCCAAGAGGGAAATCTGCAGTACATCTCAAGTGTTTATCACAAGAAACTGAAGAGTCTGCAATACTATTTCCTTAAGTGTGTTAATCCGGTTAGTGACCAAATTTGTGAGGATTATGTTAAAATTGTTATCCTCTAGTCATTAAGATAGCTGAATCTCTCTACATCCTAACCCCTTCTTTATTTTACCTGACCTATGATTGCTTTCTCAACTCAGTAATGCTGTGGGAAGAATGCAAAGATAATCCTGACCTCCACTGCTTCACCAGAAATAGATGGAGTGAAAGAAATTTCAGCCACTTGAGCCTTTTTCTCTCCCTATTCCAAGGAGTTTGAGAGGAAAAGTTGTGGGGCAGGTGAGCCCAGACAGATGAACACTGCTTTGTCACTGGGAAGGCAGTCAGTGAAGTTGGCTTCAGACCTGTTTTTTTAGCTTTTGTTGTCAGTGAAGCTCAGAATGTGACAATGCACAAGACCTGGGCCTGCTTTGGCTTTTAAAGGTCTGGTCCAAACATTTATGAAGTGAAGACAAACTGTCCACTGAGTTAATGGGCTTGGGAT
The DNA here is from genome assembly GCA_013400775.1 of Chaetops frenatus. Lineage (NCBI taxonomy): Eukaryota > Metazoa > Chordata > Aves > Passeriformes > Picathartidae > Chaetops > Chaetops frenatus. The sequence goes on along the minus strand of VZTR01001352.1, from coordinate 328,582 downwards.
TTGGCTTTAAAAGATCCAGACTCTCATCCAAAAGTTCCTGAATTTTAGAGATGCTTCTGTAAAGAGCTCCTTGGGGAAGTGTAATTATTTTTAATCAATTTTTGGGATTCACAAAGTAAGCTACTGTTGATTACATGAGTTATACATGCTCTCCATAGACTTGGTGGGGCTTCATGCATTATTTTACAGCAATTTTTGCTTATTATAGGAACTGCATAATAATAGCTGTTTCAATTACAAGCCTATTAGGCAGGTAATTGACAACACAAATATACTATAAAGTTGCACTCTGCTTGCTCCAATACAAGGGCTGCATTGTGGTTTTAGGCAGGCAGTGCTGATAATCAGTGAATAAATTATTTCCTAATTAACTACTTCTGTCAGAATCCCAGCTTCACTCCATAAGTTGGCCAGTGGTTCATTTGTCTCTTTGTTTTCCCCCTCCTCTTTATCATCTCCCATGATGAGAAACTGTTCATCTGGAAGGAGTCTTGCCCAGACCCTGGCAGCAAATGCCTACTGTCAGCTGTAATGTCAACAATCAGATTTCTAAAGCTCACAGTTGCAGAAGGTCACTGAGAACAATAGAGTGACAAAGCTTGAAAGTGGATTCCGGTTCTGACCCTTGAGAGAGGCTTCTAAAGGAGTCAAGGGCATTCAGTTCAGCCTAAACACTCTCAGAGACTTCCTGGAAGAGTTGCAAATCAGCTCTCAAATGCCTTACAAGTTTTAACTCATTTTCTGAATGCATCAGAAAAGCCAATAGTGATCAAACCCTGTGTAAAAGGATACACACCAAATATTTTTTTGAAAGTGAGGAAAATATCAGGATTAGAATCCAGGTGTTCCTTATGTCTTCCTTATTTCAATCTGGAGAATGTACAAGTTTTAAAAAACTTTTCTCTATGAAAGACTGAATACAAAAGAAAAGCAAGAACTGTCCTCTTTGGAAGCTTTTAACCAGCCTTTTGAGAAATTGCTCTATTGAGAAACTGCTCTATTTATATTATCTCTGAAACTTCCATTATACATCAGCTGTGATAGAGTTATGGTGGGGACAATAAATAAGATTCTCTTAATTATTCTTCAACCTTTCGGCTTTCCTAGACAACTACATAAGACAGAAGCTGAACTTGGGCTTCTCAAAGAAATTCTTACACGTGCTTTTCATCAAATCTTGTCTTTGTTTACTCACAACCAACTCAGAGTGCCCTTATGAGCTCCTGCTTGGAGACAAATTTCTGATCTCCCATGGTGAGATATCATAGATTCATTCTGCATTCAAATGTCTGAACTGTCTGCTGTGGAGCTGGAAGTACTGTCATACCAGTTCAGAGAATTAGCAAATCACAATTTTCATCCGGTTGCCACTGCTCTTGTTGCTTTCATCACCAAAGATCACTGCAAATCTCCAACATGTAGTGTTCTTTGGCATTTCACTCAATTTACTCATTTAGGTGTGCCCTCCATCTTTTCCAGGACAGGAGGTGTATGAAAAGTCTCCTCTTATAGTAACAATTTCTCTTTAATCTCTGAATCTGAGTGTGAGCTGACTTATAATTAGCAGCTTGATCTATTTTGTTCAGACAGATTCTAGTAAGACAAATAAGGAAATGAAATTTGTTTCATCTTTTCCTTCAAAATATCGCTTCTCTTGTAGCAGCTCAGAAGCAGAAGAAAAAAAGAAACAAGTTCTACTTTGATACTGCCAAGGTCCAGAGAATGTGAGAATGTTGTTGCATAACAGGCAAAGTACAGAAGACAAAAGACTGCAGTCCTTGTTCCTGACAATGTGCAAGTGAATTGCATTGCCTGTTTCCCTACCCTCCAATGCCACCTTTTTGGACAGCAGAACAGGCAGGACCTTCTCAGCCAGCACCTGCTCCTCTCTAAGGGTCAAAGGAGAGCTAATTAAGAGATCTGTTTGTGGAGGACAGGTCTAACTCACAGAGTAATTTGTGATGGGCAGGTCTGCATGAGCTGTGTTTTAAAGCTGTTTCACTGCTCGAGGTTTCTTGGTGCAGTCGTGGTCACTGACAAAGCAAAGCACTGAGGCACTGTAAAATGCAAGTTTAGTTGCAGTCCCAGCTACCCTCCTGATCCTAATCCCACCAATCTTGCAACGGCATGTGATTGACAACCAAAAATCAGCAGAATATTGGATTTCCTACAGTTCACTAGGCTGCCAAGAAACTTGTTTCAACTTCTCGTGATAAAAAACCAATTCCAGTTAGGAAGCCCTCCTCAGGATTTCAGTTTTTCAGGGGCTATGGGTGCAACATTCTGTCTATAAGCATTTCTGATTAAAAAAGTCCTTGAATGAGAGATTCATTTTCTCAGGTATTTTGAACATTCCTAGCACACTGGAGACCTCACTGCAAATAATTTTATTATTTTAAAAATTATTTAGCAAGTTTATTTATTTATTACGATTTATATTACTATATTATTTAAATTTATTTATTATTTAGTTTCTTTACTTGCATTGTTTACTTAAGCTTAAATTTCAAGTGCAAGTTCCAAGTTTATTTTTCAGTTTAATATTTAATTCTTAGATGCTGAAGTAATATGGGTTGTTTTTTTTTTTTAACTTCAGTTCACAAGATAAGACCCACAGCCCATTTCAGATATTTCTGGGATATTCCTGTCAACAATGAATAAGGGAAGATGACACTCACTATTAAAGTGATAAACATTTATCAAAAAATAGGAGGTTCAGGCAGAAACATTTAGGAAAAGAAACTGGTCATTTCATGTCATCTGCTTAGAATGACAATGTTACAGTTTATGTGAGAACTGAAATTAAGATTTCAATTCCTTCTAAATTAGAAAGTGCACATGCACAAACACATGCACAGAAATTAATAAAACCCAGAAATAGAAAGGACAACAACAATGGGATGCAGAGGGGTTTTGATTATTTCAGCATGTGGGCTAAAACGTGGCAGATTCAGCAAGATGCAGATTTGCATAATGTAATGAGACTGGAACCAAAGTATCAGGAAGACAGACCGAGTGCTAATTAACTAGACACTGCAGTAAAAACACCAGCATGGCAGGATAGTGCAGTGCAGGAAAGCATTCCAGGGACAAATGGATAGCTGTGTTAATTGCATTAGAAAAAAAACCAAGCCCTACTGGCTGAAATCCTCTGGAGCTATTGCTGCAAACTTCAGCACAGCGTTCGAGAAGTTTCGGGTTAGCTGGAGGTTGTTTGGAGCTGCAGATCCCTGACAATTGCTAGACTGGCAAAGACCCTGGTCAGTCACTGAATGGAGCCAGCCCAAAACTACAGACAGAGCAACAGCATTGAGATGGACAGCAAGAAGTAAATCCTCCATCCCCTCTGGAAATTCCTGCTGTTTGTAGCTTGCCTTGTTTTTAATCTGTGTGTGCAGAACCCTGGAGATGCTCTGTAAAGGACTCCATGCCCTCTTTGCTTGGTGTTCTGGCAGTGTGCCATGGCTGCCAAAGAATAATTTGTCTCTCTTCCCTTATTCTGAGGACTGAAATTTGAGACTGGGATTACTGTCTCTTGTGCATAGAGCATCCCTAATCACCCAGAAAATCCTAATGGTTTCATATGCCTTTTTCTTGCCTCCAGGATTCTATAACCAGAGCTAAATTGATAAAAAGCTTTTTTAATAAAAGAATCATTAATATTTAACCACTGGCATTAAACTTAGAAATGTATGTGTGTCTATTTTACACAAATGTCTGCAATCACCTATCAATAATTTAGGCACGTGAGTTCCTTTAGACGCCTCCAGCAGTTGTATTAACCCAGCCCTCTCTTTATTTCTTTCTTTCCTTCTGAGGACTGAGCAACTCTGGAAGTGTGGATAACTGTAAGAGGGAAAAGAATTCTGCAGGACATCTATGCCCCTGTGTCCCACACCCATGGAAAGGAAGAGGAGCAGAAGGAAATGCTTCCCAAGCCTGAGCCAGCTGCAGAAGCATCTCATAAACTCAAGCAGCAGCAGTTTGTGATTTTACCTCTGACTTGCTCCTCTACAGTCTGACAGCTGAAACACAAGCATCATGGTGGTGCAATCTTCTTTTCTCCAGGGGGAGCCTGGTTCTCCCCTTAGCAGCTTGTTCAGAGGGAGCAAAGCTTACTTAGAAGCCTCAAGGTGAGGCCATTTTCTGGGAAGAGGTCCAGGAAAATTTCAAGTCACTTGCTTTTTGCTTTCATTAGATAAAATTTTCTTCAAAGGGTGTTTTAGGTAAGCAGGAAAGATTTCCAAACCCTGCTTAGCAGCTAGAAATACTGATGTGTTCATTAGATGTGTTATATTGTTGCTCCAGGTACTGCCACCTGACTGCTAAACTGTTCCAGCAGTGAAGAAACATTATTTACAAATGAAATTCTGGAATCTGAAAATAAGAAGTCATAGGCAATAGATGAGGCAAAACCATTTTGACAATCTGCTTTGATAAAAGGAAAAAAATTAGTCCCAAACAATTTATGCAGTAGACATATAGACATATAAGTTGAGCAGGCTAGCCAGAATCATTTGCTGACTTGTTATGAATGACCACATTCCACATACCTAACTTCATCTGAGGATATTTGTCTTCCATAGTTTTCAGTGGAATACCTTGATTTATTGCATCTCACTCTTATACATGGAATTTAGACACCCTTTGAAGATCACTTGGAGGAGGACTAGAACAGGTGTTTCTCAATCAGACAAGGGAAGAAATAAATCCCTGTCTGAATGTTTTAGTCAAAAGGGAAAGTGAAAAAGGATTGCTCTCTTTGATTATTAAAAGATGCCCAAAACTCAGCCCAGATGCTTACATTTAAGGAGTTTCTGAGATGTGAACACTGAAGTAGCCTTTTCTGTTCATTAGCTGTGGACTGGTGAGGCAACCAGCACCATGGGAATTTAAAAATATTGTCATCAACTTCCTTCTGGAATATTGTTTGGTAGAGATCCAGGTTCATCTGCAGACAGACAAATAAGGATGTTGAGATGAAAAGGCCACAAAAGGAAATCATGTTGAGATGGGAAGAGGTAGGGCAAGGGCACCTCTTTTTCTCTCCTGTTCCGTCCCTTCTTTTCAAGCTCATTAATGTTAATATACATTAATATACAGCAGAATTAAAGCTGCTTGTATTGTATAAAGTGATCACTGTCCCCCAGGAAAATCGGGAAGGTCAGAGGTTTCTGTACACCTGATAAGAACATCCATCAGCTTTATTTGCATTTGATATTTGTGAGAGGTTGGATCTGGCATTTTTTCTTCTAATTTCACATCAGTATTTTCAGTCAGAAGGTACATATCCTGCCCTGTTCCCATTTCTCCTTAGGGCTGCCACAGTCCAGGTACACCTTCCTTCTGGGGACTGCCAATGACTTTTTCAGAGGTGAAAGCTGGTGTGGAGGGAGTTTCTACTCATAAGCAGTACCCACCTCCTTGGGGATGGGCTCATCTAGTTAGCCAGAATGAACTGTGTCCCTGAACTATAACAGCAGGCATGAGGGGAAAATAAATGTTTTCTGACAACATGGATGAATGCACATAATGCTCTTAAATTATTTTGACAGTTTCCTCTGGGTTTGTATTTCAACTTATAAGGCCCTTCTCTGGCTGGTAGATATCCTTCAGGCAGTAAAGTATTGCCCACGGCCATACATTATCTGCAGTATTTATCATGGATACTTGAATTCATCCCCCCAAATCTCAGGACTAACACAGCACTCAATCATGCAGCAGCACACACAGAAAATGGAAAGCAGCATGGGGCTGCCTCCTTGGGAAAAATCTCAATATATCAGGGCATGGTTATTAACGTCATTTGTTAAGGGATATGTCATGATCACAGCCACACTGTAGGGCTCCCAGCATTCACTGAGCTCCCAAGGAAACTCAGCAAATTATTGATTCTAAATATCAGATGCTGAAACCCTACAAAAAACCTACATATTTGGATTCGATCCCCAATTATTTTTTATTTTAATGTTATGCAGTGAGACAAAAAGAACATGAAAAAAAATGGCATTCAAATGACAGCTATAATTACCTTTACAGAATAGATTTTTGTCCTTTCTTTGGTGGGGGTGTATCTTGAACTCACTTCTTACTCCTCTTTGAATTACATTCCTGGCAATTTTCAGAGGATATAATTAAAACATTTTTTTAAAATGTATTTATGTGTTTGAAAATGTTTGACTAAATTGTTTTGCTTTTTCAGGTTTGTGTTTTTTTTTTTTTTTACTCTTATTATCTGAGAGGTTTTGCTCATTATCGCTTGGTGGCACCAATTCAACCAGCCAAACCTGTAACATAAAAGTAATATTTTCTGGAAAAACAATGACAAAAATTTCCACATCAACACCACACGTTCTCTTTCAGTCAAGTCTGATCTCATATTTGTACAAAATATACTAGAAATCTTACTCGCCCTCTGTCCAAGTGAATTCTAAATTCACATGGAAAAATAATCATTAGATTATATAGAAAATTAGATTAACACCCTAAAAAAAGTACAAATCCCAGCAGAGAACTAGCTCTTTCTGATACAAGATCATTCCAGTTTGCTCCCAGGCATTTCTCACCCAGCAAGAAATTCAAGGAAAATGTCAGTAATGTTTGATATTTTGAGATGTAGCTGACAAGAGGACTCTGGCCCACCAGGTTGTGATGGGTTTTAAAATATTTTCTGTATTGCAATTCATGGTTATAAAAAAAAAATTAAAAATTAAAAATGGCCGAGTGCCATCTGTCAACGTTTTAATACAATAAGAATTATTATGTTCCCAGTCCATTAAACTTGTGACATATACTCTATAAATGCTCCAAGGAATAAGGTGCAACATTGTGATGGTAAAACCTGTGTCTTCTGAAGGGAATAACGCCAGTAAAATAAAGAGAAACACTGTAAAGAAATGGAGACTTTATGAGGTCAGGGATGGCAGGTAAGCATGATGAAATGCTAATTTATATCCTTTGCAGTGCAGACCTTGCTGCCACGGCAGGAGCTGCTCCTGTGCTGTCAGAGGAGAGGAGGCAGTGCTGGAGACAGGGAGCACTGGGTACCACACCAAGCTGCACAGACCTCCCCTGACCAGCCCCGTGCCTCTGCAGCAGAAAGCTCTTAGCTGCTCTCTCCCAGGGTTCCTACCCTGACATGGTGCAATGGTTTGCACAGAGCTGAAATTTCTTCCTAATTCCCTGCAAGATCAGATTCACAGTGAGAGAAGAAAAGTGGGACAGCACAGAGCAGCAGACTCCTGGTTTGGAGCTGCGGGGATGTGGAGCTTTGGGAAGTCCTAGGACACCCTAGGCAGGCCAGGCAGGCTGGGCAGGACAAGGACAGATTCCCTGAAAGGTGATGGACACTGCACAGCCACTCCTCCAGCTCTCTTCTCCACCAACATTGTGTCTGCACACAGCGCTGCTGGAGCTGGAGGATGGTTTTACTTTTAATTTTCCAGCATGATTTTGTGTTGAGAGCCAGCCCATATACTTTATCTATTTTCACACCCAGGTATTTAGATTTGGTAAAGCCAGACCATCTCACACCAGTGCTCTCTAAATGAAGCATTCAGACTCTTTATTTCAAAATGGCATGCTTATTTCCAGAAAATGTCTCTTTTTGAGAACAGAGTCTTTTCATTAATAGCAGCAGTTTTTCAGTCTGGCAATGAACCAACTCCCTTCATTCTTTACTCGACATCGGCCTTTTGCAAACACACTGGAATAACACACAATAGGATCTAGGACATATCCTTTCTACCCACACAGGATATGATTTCTGGACATTTTCTATCTCTTTGATTGCTTTGTTCATTCTAGAGAGAACGTTTCTACTTTTATACCCTTCACACCAGAGCAAAGTGAGAGGGCAGTTGCTTCCAGTGTGCAGTTAACAAGAGGAAAATAATGGGAGCTTGGCTGCATTATGGAATAACAAGATTCTATCTTTCCTCCCTGCCTTCGTTTTATTAATTCTGTTGTCAACTTAATATCCATGAGACAGAAAACTTGGGCAGTTTGGAACAAGATAAGAATGGCAAGATTAAAAATAGAGCCTTAAATGCTGTTCAGTAGTTTGGGAGCACGCTTCATTATAACCTATGGAGGAATTCAAATAGAAAAGCACAGCTGCTTTGGATTCCTGTCCAGAGAAACCACACAAGCACAGCTTGCATAAAAATAAATGCTTTGCATATTAAGGAAATGGTCTGTTATTTGCCATAGAAACATTCTAATCTTATTCCTCCTTTTTTAAAAAAACATCTATTATAGAGCCTCTGAGTAGTTCATTCCAATTCTTGCTGGAATAATTTTCATGCCTTTGACCAGTGAATGATTGTGTCCTAGCCAGGAACAAACACGAGAACATCAGTCCCACAGGTTAATGCTTCTGGTCATCTGCTAACTAATCCCAGAAGTTAAAAGTTCAAAAATCATCTAAAAATATATTGAAAAACCAATTCCCTTAATAACAATTATGTTTTCCTCTACCAGTTTCACTCTCTGCTATATCACCCTCAAACTTCACTGTTTTTTATGAAGAATATCTGATGTCACTCTGATATGTTTAACATTCATCTTACTACACAGTGCTTAACAGTACACGTTGTATTGTTAAGGATTTTGCATGAACCATAACATTTTCCAAGTGAAATGAGGCATCTAAGACATTCAGTATTATCACTTCTGATCAAAAATGGAATATTGGGGAAAATATTATGATTCCTCAGCAATTCAAATCTTTGTATCACAGTGACACATTCTCAACACATGTTCTTCTAGGCCAAGTTTTATGCAAGAATTATCAGGTGATGTTCTGTGGGTTGTGCCACTTAAGAAGACCAGCAAAAACAAACTTAAAATCTATGTTTCTATTGATCACAGACTAAACTAGCATTTATAGAGGGTGAAAAATTCTTGTGCTTTGATGAAAGAAAATTGCTTGAAACTTGAGAAACACTTGACAAGGTTATAAAATGGGCAGCATAATATCAGTGCAAACACTAATGACTGTGAAACCCCGTAGTGACATATTACAAATTCTGTCTCCACAACATTGAACCCCAGAGGACCTTAGCTGTTCTTTACTGTGAACACCACGTTCCTCAACACAAACCTTAGCATCTCTATTTCAGTCTCCTGTGTCAGCCAAAAAGGCAAATACCACAACGGAAGAGTGCAAGGAATTGCTTCTATACTTTGCTGAGTTTTAATTTCACTGCAAATAAAAGCAAAACAAAATAAGGATTTAGCACCACAGAATACTAGATATGTTCCTAAAATTCTGGGATCCAGATGTAGGCTGAATTAATTTATGTAGATGAAAGCATGGAAATGAGCAAGATGTCTCTGCAGACTGCAGGATATGACACAAGCTCTCTTCAAAAAACTTCCTAAGATTTTCTTCCCTGTGCCTTTTTTTCTCCTTCCCAGGCATGTTCTTCGTGTACTACTCTCACTGCACCACATCTCACCACTTGGGAAAATGCTCTTTGAGATCTTTAGCAGAAGAGAACATTGGTGGATGCAGCTGGGAAGGGGTGACCAGCATGGGGTAGAATCACAGGCTGAAGCAAAGAACACAATATTTTCAGGGCTTCTCTGTGCTCAGACACCACCTGCTCCCCTCTCAGTGGCTCTGAATCCTGTAATGTTGCACCCAATGATACACCCTCAAGTTGAATAACTACCCATGCCTCCTTTTTGGTGCTGATGAAGCAGGTGATGATCTCTTCTCTGTGTTGGCAGTGACAGGACCTGAGGGAATGGCCTGAAGAGGTATCAGGGGAGGCTGGACATTAAAAAAAGGTTTTTTACCCAGAGGGTGGTTGGGTGCTGGAACAGGCTCCCAGGGCAGTGATCACAGCACCAAGTCTGACAGAGTTCAAGAAGAATTTGGACAATGTTCTCAGGCACAGGGTGTGACACAGGGATGTCCTGTGCAGGGTAAGGAGTTGGACTCAATGATCATTATTGGTCCCTTCAAATTCAGCATATTCTGTGATTCTGTGAATTAAAGGCTGATCTTGTGATGAAGGAAAGAGAGAGGCATTTAATTGTTATCCTCTTGGAAAAATATATTCAGCTTTTAAATCTGGGTAATTTAGGCAGACACAAGATGTATGATACAATGCTCTGTAACACGTAAATGGCAGAGGAGCTTTAAAACATTTATTTCTAAGTCATGCATTCATCTCTTCTGAACGAACAGAATAAAGATGAATCTTTAAGGAGTCATTGATGTGAGTAACATTTTCTTACCTTCACAACATTGAAAGTAAGGGTAACTGAATTGAAGATGTAAATATTTTTCTCTGTATCTACCCACAAGATCTCCTTGTAACACACATCTTTCTGTCCCAATAATGAGTGTAGTACTGGGGCCTCAAAAAAGACACATCTCTAGTAATGGGGCACAACAGAGTATGGCTGATGTAGCAGGACTGAAACTGTTCCAAAGTAAACTTTAGCTTTGGGGATCCGGGACAAACTGAGCCTAACCTGTGTGCCTGGTACCCTTTCTTACCACTCTGCTGAAATGGTAATGATAACTGAGACAAACAAAAATTATAATGATGACTGTTGACCCAAGAGAACTTCTGCCATTTCCTAACACTTTCCAAACTGTTTCATTTCAGAAACAGGACCTAGCACACTCAGTACTTTCTGTTCCTTGCTGGCCTTGCTCCAGAGAGTCAAACAGACCCTTTTGGTAGCAGGGGCCACTGAAGACCTCATGGACATGTGCAATGGTGTGTGATGTGCAAATGTTAAAGCTAGAAATAACCCACACCATGCAACTGCCTAACATTACTCAGGGGTACAGACCTCATCCCAGAGAAGCACAGGGTCACTTGCACGATGCTGTCTCTGAAATACTCTGTTCTGCTTCTGCAGAAAGCTAATTAGTCCCACTTTCCTAAGCAGACTGTATGATCTCCTGTGCCACTGTTACCCTTAGATCATCTCTCATTTTTTGGAGCACACATGGCCTAATTCAGGTAAGATAAAGTCATCTCAAGGGAGAAAGGGCTAATGCAAAGCCTTTTAATGCCTGTTCACTTCAATGAGCCTTGTGTCCTAATAACAGTAACAGATATTCACCTGAGGGAGATCTGAAAAAGAAGTGGAGTGATCCAAACAGAAAAGGATACTCTTTTTATAACAGCCATTTGGAATATAGATGTGAATACCTATAGGAATATTAATGTAAGTCTTTAGGATAAAGATATGTATGTGAAAGCAGAACATCTCTGAAAACATCTCCAGGAGGCTGGCAGAGGAAGGGATTCCTTTGGAATTAAATGGAATTTCATTGTAGTAAAATGATGAAAAACTTGAAAACAGTCCAACAGCACGCCTGGTGGTGTACCTTAACTTCTTGTCACTCAGCTGTAAGCTGGGCATAGAGCATCTTAATTTTCAGGAGCGATTTTTCAAAGTAGAAATTACTACAGCATGATTTGGGCCAGCAAGATTGAACAGTGTGTCAAACACTTATCATTGTGCAAAACTGATAGTGTAGTCTTGTCTCAGCTTAAATGCAACCTTCTTCAGCTTTTTAAGAACACTGTAGCATTTAAAAATGTACTATATTTACTTAGCAAAATGTCTGAAAAACCCTGAACTGTTTGTTTAAAAACTGTTGTATTATTAAGTCCTGTGAACTACCACAACCACCCTGCACTGCAGATGAAGTCTGAGGGTAGCAATTGATCAAGAGCATTAAAAATATGTTGATGCCTGTAGTTATCAATTTATCATATCTACCCCCTGCTCTTTTTTGTAGTGAAATGAATGATGAACTTATTCCGAATCATCAATTCCCATAAAATGTATAGCTCCAAATAGGAACGTGCTAAAGAATTTATAAAGAGCACAGTGGGCTGGATACATTATCGTGTTTGACATTGCTTATACAAGAAACCTGAAATACACAAATTGATTGATTTGTGTATTTCATCAAAGCTTGATTTAATTTATCAAGGGGAGAATGACAATTTGCATTCATCAACAGATAAAGTCAGGTTAGAGTCAAGCTGCTGGCTCAAGCCTTGTTTTCATATTGCCTTTGTTATACTCCCTACTCTCTTTGTTTAAAGGCACAGCTGTGAGACCCTTCTTTGTTATTTTTTAATGTTTTCTGAAATGCTTTGGGGAATAAGGCAGTAATAACACTTACTCTGTGTTCAGAACTTTTTCAGTTGGTGAAGGTGAAGGTTGGTTTTTGACCTCACGCTGTAGTGCTGACCTTTTCACAACCCTAGAGGAGTCTGCCTAATATGTCTGCAAGGTGAATTAAGGTGGAATTTGGGGGTTTTTATAGCAGATAGGAGACCTAAAGCCTGTGTCATCTCCCAGTTGTGCACACAGCCTGAGATAGGCAGCCCACAGCAAAAAAACTTGTGCATCTAAATTATTTACTAAGCTTTAGAAGTTTTTGTTACTTTTATTCCTGTCTGTTCTTTTGACTGATATTTGTCCCCTTCATTTGTCCTCCAAATCCCTCTGTTCTTTAGGGTAGTAACTCTTTCTACCAGCATCCTGTTAAATCCTTCTTAATTCTGTCCCTACTCCTCTGCATTGAGCCTCAGCCTTTGTCAGCTCAGGAACAGTTCAGGAAATCCTCATCTCCCTGACTATCAGATAAGGATGATGTTTTTTTCTGACATCTCTCAGGTGAAAGCCTCATGCAGCTCATGGGGGTTATTCTCTGTTCTGGCTCCCACTCACTGCACAAGGACAGGTCAGCAGTCATGTTCACCTGCAAAAGAAGATGTCCAAATTCAAGACAGGCCTCCAAGTCAGCTTAGTTTCAACACCTGTGTTTTCCACTGATTTTAATGAAACTTCAAAAGAGCTATGCTCTTACCAATTTCATTCCACTTCCCATTAAGTGTCACCATAAGTGAGAAGTTGCATAATTCTGAGGCCAATTTCAGGTTGATTTTAAAATGCAGTTCTTCTCTTTCAGCAGCTTTATTGGTAAAATACCTTTTTGAGCTAGGTTCTCTTGCTTTTTCATATATAATTAATTACAACAGAGGCTTATTACATAGAGGATAAGATACCCTAGTGCAAAGATGTCACATCTGTTAGATAAGTGGACAGTGAAATCAGGAGCATTACCTAGGGTTGAGCTGAATGCCAATATTCAGTGGCTCTGATGTAATTAAACAGTACATTGCTCAATCTAGTCAGGAACACAGGAACAGAGAAACACTATTTAGAAGAGACTGTAATGTTATTACAGAGCCTGATTCAACAAAGCACTTGAACATGAGCTTCAGATTACGCACACATTTAATTCTTCTTCTACTACAAAACAAGTTTCAATGAGCATATGCACAGTTGCCTTGCAGAATATATTAATTATGCTCAGAGAAGAAACTTGCAGGGACCACTTCACTGCAGACCATCTCACAATCTCTAATGTATCTATGTATACTGACAATCCTTCTGTGACTATAAAACCTGCTATTATTTTCATTAAAAAATAAAAATACAGGCAACGACCAGAAAGACTGAAGAAAAATGACTAAGCCCACAAAATGATTTAGCCCTTTAGTACCAAAATTATTTTGGTAATGTGAAGGGACTTAATACACTTGTACAATTTTGTAAGTACACTAAATTATTTTAGCAAATATGGGCCAAAAAGTCATAATCCTGAAAAGTGCTTTGTGATTTTTTGGGATTGCAGTCACCCCAAGAGTAGATGCATGGCAAGGCAGCTGTGTTTTCATCTTCAAACAGATACGAAGTGAAAATTAAATTCACATTTCCTGATGCAGAGCAGGACACTATAACCATGCCTCTGACACAGCCATGTTTACCAAGGTTATGGTAAACAAAATATTTTTAACATCTGAGCTTTTGGGACTGATTATCACCAAGGTTCACAGACCATCAGCTGCTTAGATGTCAGTCTGAACTTGGTCCAGAAAAATGCACCAAGTAAAATTATACACAGATTCACTCAGCACATTGCCAAAATATCTCAAACTCCACTTAAATGTGTACAGTTGGCTTGTTTTATTAAAAGGAAAAGAGAATTAAAGCATCTAGGAGTTTTGGTAGAAAAATATGTACCATTTGTTTAAAAATGCAGTCCTACAACTGAAGAGCCAATATTTTTTCTCTAGGGCCGACGAAATTTAACAAGACAAAAAAGAGTCAGAGAGAGTTTCAAAAGTACACTGCTACCACAGTGGAAATGGATAGGAAATAAAATGGAGGAAAAATGTTGAGTTGATTAATATGCTAAACTCCTAAATGAGATGAGTCTTGTTAATGAATTAATTTCAAAATTCCACTTGCTTAAATCTTGTTAAAATTCCCTTATATGAATCACTTTTCTGCAGTAGTTGAAATCAATCAAAGTTTCAGAGATGAAATGGCTGAAAATTCTTAGGGATTTACTTTAAATGCATCATTACAACAGGGCACTTTCCAATTTCATTCTTAGTTCCAAGAAACCTGCCAAAGGGGAGGAAAATGCTTGTGACTTCCATTAGCCTTTTCAACAGGACGGTCATAAATTTCTTCCCCATCCAAGGGTACATCAACGGGAAGACAGACCAGTGTATGCACAAAGTAAAACTATCTGTTACACAGAAGAAAGGTGATCTGGTACCAGTTCATCACCTGTGTGCATAATTCATTATATAATATGATGTGTTTGGCATGAAGAAAAAGGGAAAGGGTTGACTAAAAATAATATCAACCATGTTATGAAAGCTAAAAGTTTTCATTTACTAATGAGGTCATCTATTCCAGGTAGATGACTCTGCTCTTTGATAAAACACTTGAAAAATAAATTGCATTTGCAAAAGCTGGCTTGTACAAATCCACATAGAAGAGGATTATTTTCCAATGAAAATATGTGAAGCATATAACTGCAATGACAAGAACACAATAAAGCAAAATAATATCGTGAGTAAATACAAAAAGCTTTGTGATGAAACACTGAAGAATGACCTCAATGGCTATCTCCATGGTTACTTTCATTACATGAAGTTGGTTTTAGGACTGAGAAATATTTAGTTGCAGATGCCTTCTAGCATTGTCAAGAACTGAGACAGCAGCAAAAGGATTAAAACATAACACAAGAATTGTATGGCTAAACAAGCAGAGACACTTGATGCAGTCCTTTTAGTTATTATTATTATTACTATGACAATACTCGTAGATCATGTCAATCTAAGTATTATGATTAGATTGGTTCTGTTCAAGAAACCTTGGATGAAATAAAGTAGGAATTGCAAAATGTAGTTTTGCAGAAATAGAATTTATATCTGCTCAGAATTATCTCATGCCCTGTTCAGCTGAGATTTCACTGGGGAGGGTTTGGTAATATGTAATGGAAATGTGTGACAAAGCTTCTTTGATTTTTCATTTCAAACTGAATTCTAGGCATATATTCCACAAATTTTAAAAGTAACAACCAATGCTGAAATAACTTGTGATTTTTTTCTTTGCATTTTTAAATCCACCCAAGCATAATACAATTTTCCTCCTTTGTCCCCAGGGTTTTCTGGTTTTAGTCTTGATTAGAAGAAAAGTAAATGTCATTCCCTTAAAACCCTACTCCCTGACAGATTTGTATCAGGGCTGCTCAGTCCTTCCCTCTGCAAGATCAGGCAGAGGTGGGGTGTGGGTGCAGATGGGTTACAGGTGCACCCTGTGGGTCAACAGCAGAAACAGAACCAGAACTCAAAAAGCCAGTGGTGTTTACTCATTTTTGTCTTCAAACACACAGGGACACACTCCTAATCTAAATACACATTGAAAACAATGCCTTGCACTGCATCTAAACAAAAGAAAACATCCATCTTTTATGGAACT
Organism: Chaetops frenatus; assembly: GCA_013400775.1. Classification (NCBI taxonomy): domain Eukaryota; kingdom Metazoa; phylum Chordata; class Aves; order Passeriformes; family Picathartidae; genus Chaetops; species Chaetops frenatus. Next base: position 312,748 of record VZTR01001352.1, on the reverse strand, counting down.
ACCATGATATACATGATGCAAAGGAGAGCAATACCTATTTTTTAGTGTTAACCCAAGTCTTGGTAATTAAAAGCACCTGAACCCCCATTAAAAATACTAAAAATATTATGTGTATTCCCTCAAAAAAAAAAAAAAAGAAATTAAAGCATCCAAAAATTCACTATTCAACAACAGCCTCATATCATTTTTGGCAATTCTTTAATTGTCTTGCAATTAAAAGAAACAAACAAACAATAAAAACATCCCCCAACACCCTCCCCCTACAAAACACAACAAAAAACCAAACCAAACAAACAAACAAAAAAAAAACCAAAACAAACCAAAAAAAAAAAAAAAGAAATTAAAGCATCCAAAAATGCACGATTCAACAACAGCCTCATATCATTTTTGGCAATTCTTTAATTGTCTTGCAATTAAAAGAAACAAACAAACAAAAAAAAAAACAAAACTCCCAAACAAAAGAAAAGAAAACAACAACAACAACAACAACAACAAAAACCACCACCAAAAAACCCCCTAAAAATAACCCCAAATTTATTAGAATAACTAGGAAAAGAAAAAACAGAAGTGAATTGCAGTGAGCTCAGAGGTGGTCAATGGGGTGGAATGGAATACCTTTTCAAAAACAGGCCCAAAATTGCTGCCCATCCTCGTGGACACCTCAGCACCAAGAAACACCAGGATGACTGTGCTCCTACCTGAATCCATGCCAAGAAGAGCAGCAGTAAGACTGTCAGTAAGACAGAATGCAGCTGGGAGTAGCTAATAGGGCAAGAAGCTCTTTGCCTGAGACAGAAACTCTCCCTGTGTGCACTTGAACTTGGATGCTGAGGAGCTGCTGTGTGCTCAAGGTAATAAGGCTTCATGAAATAAGGCTTCAGGGTGCCTTACTTCAGGCTCACCTGTGTGCCACTTCCCAAAAGCTGCTGCTGATTTGGACAGCTTCTCATGGTATTTAGAGCACAGACTAAGAATAAAACATCTGTCTGGGATAAAAGTCAAACAAAACAGGCAGGGGATCCTTGGAAGCAGCCAGAACCTCAGTTGCTTGAGTAGGAACTGTTGGAATGCCCTGTACCACGGATCAGTAAAGGATCGGGGTTTTGCACTCCCTGCAATTTAAAGAGAAAGGATCTCACTGGAAATTAAAGCAGAGTCAGATGAAAACCTAACTGATATCAGCAGGGGAAGCCAAACAAAGGCAAGGCAATAGCTCTGTTTGTTTAAAGGCTGTAGGGATGCAAAAGGAAATCCATTTGTCCCAAGGCAGGTCAAGAACTTACAAAGAGTATTCACACTTTTCCTTTGTGTGTAACTTGGTATAATTACTGTAGTAAGAAGAAAGACAATTTCAAAGAACTCTTTGTTGCCAAATTTTTGAACCTGTTCAAAGAACTAAAACTGCTATTTATTGTACAGATGCACATCAGATAAATTTCCCAAAGCTTAGTGGGCTGGGCAGCAGACACAGTTGCTGCCTTTCTCTGCCAGCTTGGCAGTAGTGATGGTTTTGTAGTGTGGAGTAATCCAGCCTCGTGCTGGGCTGCAAGTTCCATGTTCAACACAGTAACTTGGCTGTCACCCTGTGCATCTCAGGGTGGGGCAGGAGGTGCAGCTTCTCAGGCAAGTTGCTGGGACCTGTGCACCTGCAAGAAGTTTGGTAGTGTTTTGGGACCTAAACAATTTCAAATAAATGTGACTGTACTGATGTTACCTGTCTATGCATGGGTGCCCCACCCCTGGAAATGTTCAAGGCCGGGTTGGCTGGGGTTTTGAGCAGCATGATCTAGTGGGAGATGTCCCTGTCCATGGCTGGGAGTTGGAACCAGATAATTTTTAAGGTTGCTTCCAGCCCAAACCATTCTATGATTCTATACTTCTGGCACTAAAGCCAGTGCTGTTGGTTCTAATAAATTATGAAGATCTGAAGAGTCTTTGGTATCATCTTCTTTCCTTCCATGCCTTTCATGGAAAAAAGTGGAGTAGAGCTCTTAAGAGAGGAGAATTTTGATAGCAGCCTGTATCTTGGGAAGGGCCACCACGAGTGAAGATTTAGCAGTGAGATCAAGGACTGGACTGCCTGTTAAACCCTCACTGACTGCAAACATGCTCTCAGCAAGAAGGTGAGCACTTCTATGGCCAGATGGACCATCCACCACAGGCTAAAACCTAACACTAATTGTGTCCCTCAAATCACATGTATGCAGTGCAACCCAGACCTGCTCTCTGCCTTCCCTGTTCCAGGCTTGACTTTCTTGCCTGAGGTATCCCAATGCCTGTGCCAGCCCATCCAAACTGCTGCTGAAGGGGACAGTTCTGCAAGGGAGCATTGTGGCAGAGGACCAATGTCACTTTGATTTACCCATGGGTGCTTTCTGCAGCCAGCTGGGCTGCAGGGTGTCAGGCTCCTCTCCTCACTGCTGGCCAAGGGAAGGATTTGAGGGGCTGGACACGTCATAGCACAATGAATTTGCCAGTGGTGGCCATGCCTGCTGGCTACTGGAGCTACCCTCCTGCTGATAGCAGGGTAAGGGAAGGGGGAAGTCGCCCCCTGAGAAAACTTCACCCTTTCTGAGTGATTTGTAGCATATTGTGCCCACACAGTGGAAGAAAATTTCACAGATTCTCTGACTGCTTTCATCCCTTGGGCAGCAACTTATAGAGTAGAAATCAGTAGGAATTATTTTGAGTAGAGAAAAACTAAGCAACCAACCAAAAAAACCCTAGACCCAAAAATCCAAAAAGGAATTTGAAGAAGACAAGGCAAGTAAGGAACCCTCTTGATCAATGTATAGATGTTTTTCTATCAAATTATGGTGAACAATTATTATATTCCTCCAGGAACCCTAAAGAACTTTGATGTGACATGGCAAAACCACTAGTTATGAGCTAACAAATACCAGTTTTATCAGGCAATTTGATAAGAGAAACAGCTCCTATGGATTACAGGCAGAGAATAGAGGCCATTCCTCTCTGTCTGAGTCAAAAGCAACTCCCCTTTTCCCATTCAGAGAACAAACATATCTCAGTTTGCCACATGGTCAGAAAATAATTAGATTAACTAGGTTAAATCAAATAGTTGACCTGGTCACTGTAGTTACAAAGACAAAAAACTGCTGGATGTCTCCAAGACGAAACAGATCATTGCGATATCAGATCATGAGGAATCATCCTTCTCCTGAAAAGGACCCTTCAAGTTACATTTCCAAAGTTGAGAACAACAAAAATCTAGAAAGTTCTTAAATGCAGAAATTTGGTACAAAAATGAGCTACTTTTGTAGACTTCTTGTTCTTTCAAAAAGATTTTGTTAAAATATTCAGTGACTTCCACTCCAGAGATGGCTGCATTTCACAGGTGAGTGAAACCATCACTGCAGGCAATATTTGTAGAGCACTTGCTGAATTTCTGTAAGCTTTATTATTACTGATTCAATCTGTGTAAGAGGAAAAAGGGCATCCAAATGGCACTTAAGATGGAATAAGGAGCCCTTCATAAAGCTATTAAGAAATTAATAATTACAGGAAGACAGATGTAATTACATCCAGAAGATCAATGCAGTTTTTAATGAGGAAGAATTTCAGGACCCTAAATACAAATTGAGATAGGAAACTTCTGAGTCTCTCCCACATACCCCTGCTAGATAAATGGGACCAAGGAACAAAGGAATTACAACACTCTTACACAAAATAAAATCATTCTGGGATCCTACTGAAAACCTTGAGGAAGCTGGTTTGATCTGTGAAGCCATGTCTTCTCTGATATATGATTTTCCTAGATGTTTACGAATGGTCCTAGTAAAAAAATATTTAGTGTGTGCACTGCAAATGGGGCAGTGATGACATGAAATGTTGCCTCCTGTTAAAAAACTTGTGTTTTTAATGGAGATGAAAAACCTTAAGGCTCCCACAGACTTAAGCAGCTATAAAGAAATCCTTCTCTGCCACCCTGCAGAAATCTCTAAGCAATGGCATGACAGAGAAGAGAAGTCTCCATCATCCCTTGCTTGTGGTTGAGGCCAGGAGACTTGGCAGGACACCTGCACATGGAGGCTCTGTGTTAGGGTTGTAGCTTGGCCAAGGAGGAGCAGGGAGAATGTCATGGCTCCTTTGCCTCCTTCCCCGGAACCCTTTAGGTTTAGAAAGGACAAACAGAACACCATTGGAAGAGCAATTCCACTGAGTAGGAACTTTACCTCCTGTCTGCTGTGAGGGAAATACAAGAAGGGGAACAATAACACCTGACTCCCTTAGTGACAAATTTTATTGGAAATAAGCACAGGGGAAAACAAACTGAATTAGCAAGTCCACACATCAATTAAAATAAGCCTACAAACCCCAGCCTCTCCACGTACATTCAACTATAAAGCAGATGCCCTTCACACAGGCAAATACACACTACAGCAAATGGAGTGTTTCTTCAAAACACCATAGAAGAAAAAAAAAATCCCCAAACATACCCAAAGCATCCTAAAAGCAGAGCAAAAGGGAATAAGCTGCTGCTAAAATCCTGGGGCCCTAAGAGCTGAAAATGGTGTTATAGGGAAAGAACGTAAGCATCAGCTTTCACAAAAAGGTAAACACAAAAAGAAAATGTTTTTGCCATTAAACTCTGGAATTTCTGTCTTAACTCTGGAATTTCTGTCTTGATCTTCTCTCTTTCTTTTCTCTGAGGCATGTCAGTACATCTCTGTGCTGTCCTTTCCTTATGACTGCCTCCAAATCCCATACATTTGCACCCCATCAGGAGAAATAACAAACAATGCTCCATTTGTTACATATCTCTAGTAGATACCAAACTTAATTACAAGCAACACTCTGTCTGATCAATGGGGGAATTGGAGGAAAAAAACCCAGCAAACTAGTCTTAGCATAAAATGGACGTTGAAGAATAGTTGCAGCTAAAACATTGCAGAACAGACTGTGGAGAACAATCCTTCATTCAGTAAGAGCTACTCCTGCTCCAGATTTGCAGCTGTTACAGCTCTGCAAACTTTGCAGGAAGCATTTCCATTTGTACCAGCCAAAAATACAGCTCACAGTGAAGCACATTTGAAAGAATTTCCTGGTCAATACCTGCCTGAAGTTTGTTTCTAGCACTTATCAGAAAAATTCATTTGTTTTGATGGCAAAAATAAAACACTCCTCTGAAGAGAAAGAAAATCCTCAATTATCGAACTACTGGCTTCAGCAGTATTTTTTGAGAGAGAAGGTAAAAAGGACAAAGTCTCAAGATATTTTGAGGATTAGTGGGGATTTAAGAGGAAATGCACTGCAGACAGCAACTTTTGTCAGTAATTTTGAAGACCTGGATGGTCTGATTCAATTGGATGGAAAAGTAGAAAATTTGACACTGAAAAGTTTACCAACAACAGAATAGTAACGTTATGAAAAAACAAGCCCCAACTCTTTTCAGACAGCACTTAGTACATAGACTCAATCTGCTTCAAATCACAGTTACAATATTACTTCTGAGTGTACATTTGTCAATATTACAGATAACATGTTGAATTAGTTATGATACTATGAATACCTGGCTGTGGGGTTCAGCTTTGAAGATCTTGCTGTTCTTAAAGTGGAATAGACAAAAAAATCAAAAACATTTGCTGGAAATGAAGAGAAGGATTGCTTAGCACCATACCACATGCAGCCACAAGGAAAGGGGAAAGAGATGTGCAATGCCTACCTGGACAAAAAGGATGTCTGAGATCTTTTCTAGTCCCACAAAAGGTCTTGAAATTTATAGGTCTAGCCTTCAAAAGCTAAGATAGACAAGATTATTATTGACAACAGTTTGAAATGTAAAGTTGCAAAGACACAAGGAACGTAGAAGACATAAAAATTTAAAGACATAGTTTTAATCCATCTGTATGAGTTTCCTCTTATCAATGAGCTCTTCCCATTTTATTTTAAGAGAGGCCTTTGCCTGGCCATGGGTTTTCAAAGAGGACTCAGAAACAGCTTGTCTACCATAAATAAAATGTTATTGGATTTGATAGCTCCTGTCTATAATGTTTCCAGGTAGGGCTGGGGAAGGATTAAACTCAGGAATATAGCTTGCAGTGTGACTGTAGTAACCACTGGATTACCAGGTCAGAGAATTACAGTAGATTATTAATACACAAAAAAATTACTTTATTTACAAGCACAGGATAAGAAAGTGATGTGTCTTACAAAACGTTATGTTCAGTCTGAAACAGAAATTTTTTTCTGTTTGTTTCAGTAATAACCTTCCCTAATTAAAATATTATCAGAGCTGATTTTCCCTTTGATTTGTTGGTGTGTGCTTAGGATGAAAAATCGATTATTCATTTCAGCACACAAGTACGTGTCTTAGCACTTTTTGTAGGATAATAAATGTACTTAGAAAGAGATGAACTTCAATGACAAGATCCTTGTGGGGGGTTTGGTTTTTTTTCAGTTGGTTTTCTTTTTTGTAATTTGTTTAAATACGTACGACTTGGGAGAAATGTAAAAGCATCTCAGCCTGCTGCACACTGCTATCAGAAACATGCCTGATATATTTCTGAGAAGCAGTTGGAAAAAATCCCCTCTGAATTACTTTGACTTCCATTGCTCTGTTCCTCTTTTAGGCCCTTCTCCTCAAAAAAAAAAAAAAAAAAAAAAA
>VZTR01001352.1:250172-264618 GCA_013400775.1 Chaetops frenatus | reverse complement strand
TATTAAAAGACTGTGGGCTTTTTCTATTGGCTAGCTGTGGTTTTTTGGGTTCCTTTGTTTGTTGATTGGTTTGTTTTCTTGGGTGTTTTGTTTTCTTTTGTTTTTGTTTTCTTTTGTAAAGGGTTTCTAGCAAACACAGCACTTGCTAAATTTGCAGTGATATCTCATGGAAAAAAAAATAATCTTGAAAACACAAGCATTCATATGGACTTTGAAAATACCCTTAGTCTAGTCAGGGAGAAAAAAGAGGCTCCTTTTACCAGGAGAGGTGTTAGATTCAGAACAAAAGTTATTGGATGATGTTATTGATTGAATAGATAATTAAATTAATAATGCCTGATTAAGATATTTTTCAGGCCATGAGATTGTCCAGTACACCAGAAAGAAAGGGGAAGACACAAATTATTCATCAAAAATCTTCATTCATCTCTACAGTAACCAGAGACTTGGTATTGTCTTGACACACGGTGCCCTTTGTGACAAGGAATTTTGGTACTAAATCCAGCCCCACAGTCAGTTTGTCCAGCACCCAAAAAATATTTTACAGTATTCCCTTATTTATTAAGGGCAGGGTCTTTGTCTTTCTCAGCATGCTGAGTGCACCACGGATATTTCTACTCCTCCTGCATGTTAATGTTAAACAACTGCATTTAGCCAGGAGAAGGTCAATGCAAAGAGATTATTCCAGAAACACTCAGACCCTTCTGCCCTGACCTGAAACCAGTGCACCTTCCTGCAGATTTCCTCACCAAATGTCAGCTGGTGCAAGCTAAGGCAGCACGCTCTGATTTCCTTATTAGCCACTTGCTGAAACACTTCACTATTAAGCCCCTTAAAAAAACTGCCCCTTATCACATTTCTGATGGTGTGAATGTACTGTGAATGAGCAGAATTGAGTAATTTAGATCCAGAGACATTTCTTAAAGCTTTTTAGCTGTCTTTCAGCAAATCTGCCTGCTGCAGAACTTATCCTAAATACTTTTTTTTTCTTTTCCTAATTTACTTTAAAAGCTTGGCATTGATAAGTGAAGTATAACTAATCTAAATGAGGCAGATGACTTAAAATATATTCATTCTGAGACATGAATCCAAGTCTGGAGGGAAGCAAGAAAACACTGAAATTGGAAAAACCACCCTTGTAAATGTACACATGGGAAATTTCCAGGAAATTGGTCTCTCTCCATAGATTCCACTCTCTTTAAACAGCAAGGCCTATTTGCATCTTATGACCTCTTCCCCTTTTTACTCTGTTCAGGACTTTCCTCCCTCAAACAGCCTGTGCCAGCATGTGCTGGATTGCAAACAAATCACTAGTTCCAGCTTATCCTTGTTTTAGAGATATTGAAGTTACCTCAGCATTCTTTATGATGCAGGTTAAGCTATGCCTGGCCTTAGATATTTTATTGCTGCATATGATTTCTCCAGATTCACAGCATGTTCTGCATACCTTTCCCCAAAACTGCCTGTTTTTATTCTGCCTGTCTCTTCTCCCAGGAATGTTTCTTTTCCCGTTGCCCCTCATCCTCTGCCTCTCTCTGAGGCACAGGGCTCCCCAGACTGTTCTCTCTCTCTCTTCCATTCTGGTTGCTCATATGAGAAGACTGGTAGCTTTACCAATTCAGCTAAGATGCTCCTTCAGTAAAATCTGATATATTCCATGTGTAAGTTTTACATGAGCAGAAGGGAGACACACCACTAGATCCCCACTGACAGCTCACCAGGCAGTACAGTTTTATCTTGCCATGAGGCAAAAAAATCTATTGTGTTTTGTAATGTTAAATAAGACTGTTGGAAAGCACCATAATAAAATAAAGAAAGAAATAAAGCAAAGAATAACAAGAAAAGCAATGAACAGCTTTCCAGAAAAAGAAAAGAAAAAAAGGGAAGGAAAACAGGAAAGAAGAGTTGCTGAAGCAGAGATGTAAGAAAGGCTGCTCTAGCATGCTGCAAGAGAAGAGGGCTGCAGTAACATGCAGACTGCTTGAAAGGGCAAAAAGTTTTTCTTAAGCTAAAGTATTCTTCAGCTAGAGGAAAAGAGAAGGAGGATATTTATTAACTAACAGTATCAGAGGCTAACTTAAGATATCTCCATTTTTAAACCACAATTTATAAATGATTTCTAGTAAGGTGCACAAATACATGAAATGCTACAGTATTTAAATCAAATTGAAGCAATCAGAGTGAAGTAAAACAATTTCTGAATTTAAAACCTAAAGAGCTATTTTATTACAGTATTATCTTTCTGTATTTTTCAGTGAAAAGACCAGATACTAAACCTTTTCCTTATTGTTTAGTATGTTTATATCCAGCTTCAGCTGAAGTCAACAAGAATTTAGCTCGTCAAAGAATAAATACAAATTGCATCCCTGTTAAGGAAGATTATATAAAATACACCATGGGTATATATGGTGTGCAAAATACCACAGTTTGACAGCATAGCCCACAAAGTGAAGAACATTTTTTTAATCATCAAAAGGGAGAAAATTGACATCCGTGTGCCTTGCCATGTTCCTTAGATTCCAGTTAGACCTGCTATGCTGACAAGAAACTTGTGCTAAGAACATTTCTCCTTTTTAGCATGCACAATGTGACTTCACACCGAAACAGCAGGATCTGGCAGGCAGCAGCACATTCCTATGGGGAAATATCCACGTAGTTGTTTTCTAAGGTGAAACACAGGCTGGAGGGACTCAATTGTCACACCAGTTGTTACCACCTATAATTACTTTCAAAGATTCATGTCCTGTAATGATCCAAGACACTCCTGTTATCTCTTTGCAGTGATTGATCTGAAACATCTGTCATCCACATTCTCCTGGCTAAGAGAGCTATTTTGCTTGGGAATGATGGGGAGAGCCTACATTGTCATTGAGATAATGGACATTATGCATGCAAAATCAAAAATGTCACACAGCAGTCTCCAGCTGAAGATTTAATGGCATCTAAATTGAAGCCAGTAGCATTTTGTTTTGCACAGTGTCAGTGTAAACATGTTTGTTTACAAGCCTGCTGCTCAGCAGGCCTGACGTGGCAAAGCATCAGCAGAGGATGACAAAGTGGAGCCATTTTCTGATGACTCCAACCTCTGCCAAGTCATTCCTGCTCTGATAGAGAAGGACAGATTCAGAACCGGCCCCCTTTTTTGTTTGTTTAAATAATCTGTTAATTACTCTTCCTGTTTATTACTTCGCAGAGTCCAAGCTCAAGAAATTTGTTTGCCTGCAGAAACTTCTCATTGACCTTAAAACATTTGTAGGACAAGCTTCTGCACAGATCCAGAAGTCATTAACCCATGTGTATCGAATTTTTAACTTTGCTTGAACGAACAAAGCATGGCAAGGTATTGGTAATGTGTAATTAGTAAAGACAAGCTGGCTCCTCCAGATTAAATAATAACTGAAGGCCAGATTGTAAACAGAACTCATTAAAGCTATTTGGATTTGCATTATCTCAGAAGCTAGCTCCGGTACAAATTTTGGCTTCAGATTTAAACCAGGCTGACACAGCTTAAGGGAAATTGGCATTTGTTTTGTTATTTCCCCATTCACCTTTTCACATTATGGAGAGAACAGGAGAGGAAAATCTGGAGCTGATTTTTTTCTGGCCTGAACGAAAGGCTAGAGCAGGGAAGCTTTGCCTCACATGCATTTTACTGTCCTGTTTGCATGGACAAGCATTAATTTGATGAGTTTTTCAATTTTACAGAGCTAGGCAGAAATCACCAGCTATTTGCTGCAGATAATCAAGATTATCTTTAAAGACTGTTTGATAAAAAATTAAAAAACTAAAAAACTAAACTCCAGAAATGTGCATTTTTGTATGTGTGTTTGTTAGTGTATGCATGTGCTCATGCGCATGCATGTGAAATTTTTTTCCAGAAAGTAATGTATATTTTAACATATCAAACAACTTTAGAATTATACACATCTGAAGACACAACCAAATATTAGCTTTGATCTTTGGGTCTCCTCATGGGAGTCACAGGGAAATCCACACTTGCTTTATCCATCTCTTACCCATGACTGTTGGAAGCAAAGAACGTAACAAAGAAAACTTATGTAAATAAACACCATGGCACATTTTCCATTGAAGTTCAAATACTGAAAAAATGTTGGACTTTAAAATGAGGAGCTCTCATGCAATTGGTGCACTAAGAAAGGTGTGCATTTCATGGGTAGCAATCACGGCACTGTGTATCACAAACCCCGACAAGCCAGGTTCCTGAAACACACAGGCTTCTATCAGAGCTCCAGGAGCCCTGCCTCTGCTCAGCCGTGTTTCCATCTCAAGCCAGTGTTGCCCAGAGGCCCAGCTGGAGTGCTGGGGTCCCTGGCAGTGCCCAGGCTGCCCTGCTGTGCCCATCTCTGGTGCTGTCCCTGCTCAGTGCGAGCCCCTCCACAGTGCCAGGCTGCCAGGGTACTCCCTCAGCCCAGACCCTGTGTGTTCCTGAACCTGGGGGGAACCTTCAGTTCTCACAAGGCAGGCAAAGCTGGCAAACGAGGTTTTGCTTTGCTGCCTGACCCCCAAGAGGCACATCCACATCCACACATCCATATTCAAATATTAACCCATGTGCAGGCAGCAATGTGCTTCGTTTCATTCTGCAAACTCAGAGTGGCTGCAGAAAGCACCTGATGCTGTCAGGGGAGCTTAGGGGAGAGTCTGTAAATGGGTTTGACCATGCGTGATGGGGAGAGAGAGAACTATTTTTTGCTGTATTCTGGCTTTGATATTTTAATATTTGATATTAATGTAAGGGAGCCTGATATGTGAGGAGAGCCTTTTGTGAATATTTTTAGGCCAGAGAGTCAACTCAGTTCCCTATTGCTGGGTCAAATGGTGTGGGAGCTCTGTAGCAGAACAAGTTTGCAGCATGTTAAGAAAAGCAATATAAGTACATCCTTCCTTCTCCCCCACTAACTCTCTTTTTTCTTTTTTTTTTTTTTTTTAATAATTTCAATTTCAACTAAGAATGGACCACAGATCAATAGCCAGCAGTTAAACACCTAATGAAGGAACACAGATGAAATGAACTATTAATGGACATTTGCACAGAGGGCTGGCCTCTCTGAAAACCCAAGGCTGTTTTCCATGTTATGAAATCCCACTGTTGAAGCCAGATATTTAAGGCAACTGAGGCTTTATTGAAGCAACTCGTTATGCAGCTAATTTTCAAGAGTGATTGTCACCTAAAAGGGACAGAAAAAGAATACCTGCCAATTCACTTTACAGTGAATTTTACCCCACAGGCAAGAAAAATGGACTAGGACAGGCATCAAAACACAGTACAGTTCTGCTTCACTTCACTGAACTGGAAGTTTCATAATTTTGGGTACTTAGGAGAAACTCTAGTCCTGTCCATGTACCTGAGACTTCCTTTCCTCATCTTCAGCACTTTTTCCCCACTTCTAGGAACAGCCAGACCAGAAGTGCCACCATCCCTTCCCTCCTGCTCCGTTTGGAGCATGTCAGGAGGGCAGCAGCTCTGCAATGCCAGGAGTGAGCTGCAGAACAGAGTCTGCATGGCACCTGACCAAACTGACACTCTGGACCATCAGCATAGGTGGGAAGACAATCAATTACCTTCCTTTACCATCCTTCCCACATCTGCTGTAAGTAAGAGGGAACAATCCTTCCTCCATAGCAGTGATCACAAACAATTTGTTGTACAAGGGGGAACCTCATTTTGTGTGGTTCTGCCACGTTCTCCTGCAGCTGGGAGCAACAAATAATTCCGAGGATTTAAATGATCACAAATCTCCATTCTCTCAAACAAAACAAGCCCAGAGGAAATGGATGCATGTTGTGGTATCTGAGCTGATGTGTCCTATAGCCAGAAATTTCAGTTAAAGACATCTGTATGAACACAGTGCAGATAACACTTTCCCCTTCACTGCTGCTGAGATATGAGACACACATGAGAAGACAGAACTTCAGAGGAATCAGATTGCTCATGGGCAGTGTAGAGTGCTTTTATTATACAAGATTAGGGAACTACTTATCAGCTGCTGAAAGCAACTCAGGAAACAAAGGTAGTTAAAGGAGTTTATCGTCCAAGCAGGTAGAAGCAAAATCAAAAGCAGTTTCCAGAGAAGATTAGCATGTAGATGTGTCCTGTCCTTCCTGATTGAGCTAAGCACAGGAAGAAAAAAAAGCCATTTTATTTGCATCAGGCATATCTATTTTCTCAGATGTTGCTGAAATACACATCTGCCCTCTTCAGCAGGAACAATAGCAGTAACTGTTTGGTTTTTGCAATTTTCCTGTTTCTTGTGGCATAACCACCTGGTATCCTGATAGTTTTCAGGATGCAAACCCAGAGAAAAACATGCTTTTAGTTGTAAACCTTGAACAGACACAAAAATACAGTTTTTTCCTCTCTCCTTCAAACAGCACTGTCACACTGACTGTTCAAGAGGCACAGTAGAGGTCCCACGATTTAAGGCTGCATCCACAGTGACCAAAACTAACAACTTAGAGAAACTGCTCTCCAGTTGGGGAATTATCATATTCAGCTTGGTGAGAAAGCTTTGTTTCTAAAGCCTGTGGTGCTAGCAGGGAACAGTGCTTGTCTTTGCCAATAAATGCTTTGCCTGTTAAATGAAATACAGTGGGGAGCTGCTAGTAAGACAGTGTGCTGCTAACAGTCATCTTGGGACTGGTTCACTTTTTTATGCTCTTCAGGTTGCCTAATCTGCTGAAGGAAGATGAAGCCAGCAGCTATGCTCCACATGAACATTCAAGACTCTTTAAAAATCAGCTATTCACCAGATTTCTCAGTTGAAGATATAAGACTGGAAAGCAGAAGAACAAGGGAAAAAAGTCTTGATAGGACAAAGACAGTTTGCCATGTCTTCCTGCCTTTGGGGTCAAACTGTGTTGTCAGTGTCCTTAAGGATCAGTGCTTGCACTTTATTGGTATTAAAGGCTTATTTAGAGTTTCTCTCACATCTGTTTCTGGACAGCCATCAGCCTGTCAGACATTAGGCTGATTGCATATTTAATTCATCAGACTGTCACAGGAACCATGGCACAGGTGGCCTTCAGACATCAACAGAAGAAACAGAAGAAAGAATTAAAAGTTGAAAAATTGAATTAACATTTATTTAATATTAAGTGAAAGTTTTTAAGGATGTGCTTCACAAAATGTTCCATATGTGATGATCATTGCATATGACAAAAAAACCCCAAAGCAAGCAAAAAACCTAACAAACAAACAAAAAATAAAACAAACAACCAAACCCTGCAATTTTTCCCAAGAGGCAGGAGAAACTGTGCAAGGTTTCAGAAGAGCCATTATTTAATTTCATTGCCTACCAGTGGGTCTGAGGACACTAGTTCACAGGGAGATATCTGTACTGTGATCACACAAAATTAACTGAGACAGCTCATCCAAGGCTTACTCCCAAATAATGCATTTATTAAGACCAAGTCTTGGGATCATATCTTGGACTTTTGATTTTTAGATTTTTCAACCACTTGAACTTAAAAAGCAAATTATAAATCAGCTCCTTCCCACAAAACCAGCTGTGGATGGTTCAGGAACATTATTCTTTGACTTAATCCTCTGGTACAGTCAGAGAAAATGAGTTAAGAGAGACTTCTGTGCTTTTTATATTGTGGCCCTCCAACAATTGTGTGCTAATGTGGAAACGAACAGCGAAAAATTTTATTTTTAGAACTTTCCCTCTCATAATCTACTAACATTTGGTCATATTTCTCACAGACAATCATGTGTTTTTTGTATCATTCTCAAAAACACACACACAAGATCTTTCTCACAAAAGAAGGAAATTGAAATTCTAGTCTATTTAGAATTAAAGTGAGTGTGACTTCAAGTTCTACAAATCAAAACTGTGGCAGCTTGCAACTATTGTCACATTTAATGAGTCAATGTCTGTACAGAGTTTTGAGCATCTCAGATATTGTATAAATTGTGTGTATTATAATGAATTAATTTGATTTCATGAAAAGCTGTACATTTCACAGTATCTAGTTTTGATGCATCTCTAAGGACTTATCTGAATTTAAAAGTTTTCCAAAGAAAGTGATCCTAAAAAACTCTCTTAGCATGGATGACATTTCTCCTAGAAAAAAAGCAAGGAGAGAAAGCCAACACAAGTCAGCAGTTCAGTTTCTTTACAGAAACAGCAAACAGTGCCTATCTGAGCTGGAGTGATAAAAATATTTTCTTGTCATTACTTGTGCAATATATATGCAATTTCCTTGTATATATAATTGCAAGAAATATAATTACCAGTGTGGATATAGCCAAGTATTTCAAGTATATTCATTTCCAGAGTGTGGAGGAGTGCCCCAAACAAACTTCCATAACCTGCAGCAAGGCAGAAGCTGTAACATCAGGTTACAGGGGGATGGCTGGACTGACCAGTGCTCTCTTGCACATAAGGAAAAGTGTTTTGCTAAAGAGAAAAAAAGTATTTGTGTTGGACATTCCCCATGTCTTCAGATTCCTGCATTAGCATTTCATAACCAATGAGTTTGGTGGTACCTAAACTCTAAATTCCAACCAAAAAAAGTATACTCAAATTATTTTACAGCCATTTTTAAAGCAACCTTTCATTTTCCCCTGATCTCTGTAAATAAATAAATAACTAAATGAATAAAAAGTTAATGGTCCTTGCTAATCTGATAGTATATTCCAGCCTTTGATCTGCATGAAGTAAGGATGATCAGAAAAGCACATAAAGTCTGTCAAAGTCTGACACTGATCGTGTTTGCATTGGTTCCTTCATTTACAAGATTATGTTCATGTGACAACCTTGATGGGGCAGCATTAAATAAGATAAGCTACTAGAGTTACTTAGAATGACATGACAGTACTTTTTTTTTTTTTTTTTTTTTTTTTTTTTTTTTTTTTTTTTTTTTTGTGAAGATGAGATTCAGAATAAAAAGGCAAAAACCACATTGAAACTCATTCTAAAAATATGGTCTGAGGTTATTTATTTTCCAGTTAAGGCTAAGGATGAAGGAAAAGATGTAGAAAAATCTTTTTAATTTTCCAGTCTTGGAATGCAGTTTGTTAAATATTCTTCAGGGACTGGGCATCCACTTTGCATCTCCTCAGTGATCTATGGGAATCTATTTCTAAAGAAAAACTCAAGCATGTTCTTAGCCCCAGCTCTCTCTGATGCTGGGGAGACAGAACATTCCTATGCTTGAAGGATGCCATCTCAATCCACTCTGTCCCAAGAGCAGGACAGCACAAGCAAGGAACAAAGATCCAAGGTTTTCTTTCCCATTCTTTCTTACCCCATTGAAGAAATAACAAAGTTGAACAGAAGGGCCAGGACCTCCATTGACTCCAAGAGCTCTACAACTTTAAAATCTAGAAACAGAACAAGATGCATTTTCTCAAAGGTGAAATGAGGCCGTGGCTCTATTTTAGCAGAAAGGAAGCTGCCACAGAACTTTCTATCTCATCTATATCCCTGTCCCATCTATATCTGACAGGACCTACAGCTCCAGTCTTCTCCAGCCCATAGAAAACAAGTGTTCCTTCCTCCTCCTTTCCCAGAGGAAGATCAATGGAATAAACCTGTATCATAAAGACCTTCTGTTTCCAGAGAAGAAATCTGCAAAGGCAAATATTTTTATTTCCTGAAGCTTTGCTGCCATGCCCTAGTTTATTCTGCTATGCCCCAAGTTTAACTCATACTAGGGACACAGTAACCACAACTCCAAATAAATCTCTCTCCTACTTGGCTTTCTATCAGTATCTGGAAAATCATGTGGCTATTCCTGTATTTTGACCCTCTGAAGTCACAATTCAGTCCAAGTTAATTGCTTTAACTCCAAGAGAGGGACACAGCTAACAGTTGTCTCACATCCACAGTAACATCTCTCTACTCCAATGGTTCTTTTAAAAGCACAAAGGTTGTTATTGCACAGAACTTAATTATTTTAGGTCCTGCACCAAGACTGCACTAATGAACTATACTAGAAACTGAGAACTGCTGGAAACAATTCCATCTTCTCCAGTTTCACATTCTGTGTCTCACCTTATTAAGAGTCCCATGGATATTTTTCACTTAAAAAAAATAAAAGTTTTCCTTTTCCTTCAAATCACTATCAAAATAAGACAATAAAACATAAACCAAGTAGGAGGCTGAAAAAACAACAGAGAAGCAATGAGTCACACTATTCACAGAGATACTGATAGATACACAGCTATTACTGGAAAAATCCTAATGCAAAGCCCTGATCAAAGCAGAAATGCAGCCATTGCTGGAGTGGAATTAAGCAGCAAAGTACATGCAAAGAGCAGCAGGAATGAAGACATCACTGAAACTCAAGGTGGAGAAGAAATTAGGTCCTGCTACTACCCCAGATGGCAAAGTCTAGTGTAGGAAGGAGAGAGTGGAGGGACATTCTCATAGCTGGAGGTAGGCAGGGGTGCAGTAACATCCTTCTGTCAGATAAACACCATTCCCTGCAGAGGCCTCCAGTTCTGCAGGCTGATATCTTATTGCACAATCAGCTTGTGAGAGGAGAAACGACCTCTGAATCACTGGATTTTCCCTTCAGTTCCTCCATTACAAGGAAAAGACTTTCTGACTCAAACATGTGAGAAGGGGTGAGAACACAGCCTGAGCAGTTAGAGCCACAGAACCTAAACTTTTATGGTCTGCATCTCTGCTACAGCAAGGGTAAGATTTAAGGGCACTGAGGGTAACTTAGCCTCTTTGTTGAGGAAGAAAACAATTTTCCTGCTTGGCATAATTCTTGACACAAGACCAATCTAAATATAGTTTATTACCATACCACTTATGGTTTTGAAGGAAACAGAAAGCTTACCTACCTGGACATGATCACTATCTCCTAGTCACAAGAAACAACACAAAAAAACAAACAAACCAAGAAACTCTGAGAGGAATCTCATGCATTTTCCACCATCTGTATTTATTTACACCCCAATATCCTCTCTACAGTGCACAGGTCCCTAATGCAGCCCCAGGAGACAAATTGGAGGTTACTCTTTGACCCTTGGAGACTTCAGTCCATAGAATCACATGTGATCCAAAAATTGAATCCCTGAGATCTTCGTGCATGTGAATGAGAGTGCAAATTCCAGGTCTATTGACAAGGCCATAATCCTCTTGCACAACTCTATCACTTCAGCCGAAACAATATTAATATTGACATTTGACAATGGAGGCATTGCAGGGAGGGGGAGTGAGACATGAGTTAAAATGAAAGAAATCTAATAATCAAACCACTAATTCTGTAGCACCAGGATTCATTCTGTTGTAAGGTCTGTACATTCTGTTTTGTTTTTTATGATACCGAAATATTTTAGAGTGTTTTTTTCACAGCACTGATGTGCAAAGGAATTTTAAATATCATTAAAGAGTCCCAACTTAGTCAAACAAAGCCTATGCTGTAAATCCACCTAATCATTCTCCTTGGGTAACATTAAGCAACAATCAAAGTTCTGTTATGTGTTCATGACTTACTGGATCCAGTTCTTGAAGGAATGTTTCCTCCAGAGAGCTACTTTCACATGGAAAGAACTTCTTGTAGCATCAACCAGGGCAGGTTCACCTATGGACCCTATCAAACTTTGCCTATGGCTCTCACTGGTCTATAAGGAAGTCTCAACTTCACTGGAGTGTGAAGACAACAAAAGTTTCTTGGATGTTCTATAGGAATCATTTCTAAAGCCCAGTAACAAAGAAAAAATTAAAATAGCAGAAGTAACCAATCTCGGTAGTGGAGCTAGATGATGTTAAGAAAATGCAAAGTATCTTCAGCTGTTACTTAAATCATGATCAGAGAGAAAGCTCAGAGGGAAGAGATCGACACTGTGGGCTGAGCATTCAGGCAAGGGATGATGATTGCATCAGTCTTATCTTTCTCTGGCTGTTACTGACACCTCTGACAAGACCTGGGTTCATCTTTTCCCTTCTTCCTCATCACATACAACTTAGTGGCACCTGGGTGAGAACAAACCCTAGGTCAGAAGCTCGTGTAACCTGGCCTGCAACATACAGGGCTGTGGCCAGGGAATAAGGCCCTTGGCATGGTATGAGCAATGCACCTGCAACTTCTCTCACTTAGATTCAGCCCTGTGAAAAGGGCCTGGGAACATGAAAGGTGAAATGATATGATGACCAAGCAGATGCAGCCAATCATTAGGCAATGCTCCATAGACCTTTTTTTTTTTTTTAAATAAAGGCCTGTCCTTAATTTTCCACATTAAAATTGAATTAACACATGAGCCCATTCTCTAAAGATCTGACATTAGTGTGCATTTTAATAGCTAATTAAAAAACTTTCACCTCTTGTAATTGCTAATAAATTCCATACAGGAACTTCTTGAGCACCAAGCCAAGAGAGAAGAGAAAAGAAGGAAATGAAAATATGCCACTATTGCAACTCTAGACAAGAGGCAGAAGCACAGATTTTCATGTTACCTTTTACTAAGGACTCAGGGTGGGAATCTGACATTAATTTCAGCCTAGCAGTCTTTCACAGGAGGTATTTATCTTTCTGTTTTGGATTTGTGGCTGTCACACTCATTCACAGTAGTTTTTTATTGGATTATTATTTTCAGAATCGCAAAGGCCGAAATTCAGATTTGTTCATCTTTCACAAGTCCCATTGTATCTGACTGCATTGCAACCAGACAGGATATTCAGAATATGATTAAGGGGAAAAAAAAACTTTAAAAGAGCTATTTCTGCTTTGTCTCACAGCATTCTGACAGGTTTTATGATGTCACTGTATGACAGTGACATTTATTCATATTCCAAGAAGACTTGAATAGCTATAGAGATGTCCATCTGCATCAGCCTTCTGAAAGTTCCTCTGGAAACTCTGTATGCACACATTTCAAGTCCCAAGAGAGAGGAGCAAAGAATATGATGTTTACAGAACTTACAATGAGAGTTTATTTGGACATTCATCATTAAGGTTCTGTAGTTATGGTAAAGTCTATTTTCCCCATACAAAGGAACATAGAGCAAACACCAAAGGTTTTACAGATGAGTTCCTGTGATTTGACAGAACTGCTGCAGTTGTATTGTCTGTGTACTCACATCTTGAGAGGAATTTTCTGTATCCTTTGTGGCTGCTTGTATTATTTAACAGGTTAAAAAATAATCAATGTATTTCAAATATTATCATCTTCTCATCATCTGATCAAAATTGGTCCAAGCAGGAGGGTAAGCAGGGCCACAAACATGCTGTGCTAACAAGTGTAGTTTCCTTAGCTGGAAAGGAGCTGAAGCTGGATCAAAGGCTGCAAAAAGGGTATTGATATGCTCTGAACCTTGGCCCTGCATACAGCAGGGTAGGGACTGCTGCAGTGAACAGATTTTTTTTTTTTTTTTTTAAATTTGGGAAACCAATGGATTCAAAACCTACATAAAAGGCAGATTTCATAAAAATCCTGGTTCTACACACTCATGCTGAGAAGGCATAGGAAAAAAAGCCACAGTGAAGGAAAAGCACACATAAAAGCTGGTCTAGAGGTAGCAAGAGGCATCACTAAGCTGACACCATGTGGTTTTATATCAGGCTCAGACCCATTGTTTCAGGTGGGAAGGAGAGGGCTTCCCTGCCTCTCCCTTAGGTTCAGATAAATATTCCTTTCAGGAGTGATTAAATAGAAAAAAGAGACAGTATTAGAATTTTCTCATACCTTACACTGCAGAGTAAATTTGGGAGGAAAGGATATTGTTGGGGGAGAAGAACAGGGAGAACTTAGGATACTTGGGGAAAGAGTTTGGAGAGAGATCCTAAAGTCCTTGTTTGGATGCTTTATTGCACTATGGAGTCAGTGCTGAGCTTTCTGCAGCTCCTTCTGATTCCAAACAGGTAAAAGATCTAAGAGGGCATCAAAGCTTCCATGAATTGCAGAACTCTGCTCTTTGTGTCCTACTTCCAAACTAGCCAGATTAAGCTACCAGACTAAAGAAGGTGCAGTGATGGGAAGTGTTGGAAATTATGCCTGTATTATAGAATGCAGAACCACGTGCGTTATCATGCTCCCCTTGGGGTTTCATTGTCACCAGAGACAAAAAAAATTAACCCAAAACCCCACCCAAAAAAACCCCCAGACCAAAAAAAAAAAAAATTATTAATGAGAGAGAAGAATCTAAATTCGCTTCAAAACACATTTCTGCATGGGTGTTTTTATGATCCATCTAGAAAATTCAGCAATGCCTCACCCACAGGTTCCCATTGCAAAATTTCTGAGGGACTGCTCTCTCCCTGGGGAGAAAGATCTTTTCCATTTCTCTAAGGTCGTGAAGGAATCAATATCGCTAAACATAAACACTGAAAGACAAAAAAGGCAGTTCCCTCTCCTGGTATCTGCTGCATCTCCACGAGGGGTCTCTGCAGACGCAGCTACAGCAGCAGGTGCTGCATGCACCGTGCGGGGGAGGCAACGAGAGGGCTGGGGAATGCTGTGGGTGGG
>VZTR01001352.1:225044-249919 GCA_013400775.1 Chaetops frenatus | reverse complement strand
TGATGGGGGGTGATGGGATGGGGGGTGATGTGATGGGGGTGATGTGATGGAGGGTAATGTGATGGGTGGCTTCACAACTACACCAGGTTTGATGGAGCAAAAGCAAGGAGGAGAGCAGGATGGATGTGCTCCATCTCTCATACACCACCCCTGCCCCAGAGGCCAGCAACTGTTGCAGCTCTGGGCACTCATTCGAAAAGAACAGATGTGACAGATAAAGGTTTTTCTACTCTTTCCTTCACTGTGTTCATATTCAATATAGACAGGGGGAAAGAAGAAGTCTCCAAAGCTTTTTAGGTCATTTGAATAGCCCCTTTACAGAAGTTCCTGCTCCCTTATTGATAATTCCTCCCATCAGTACTTTGTCAGTGCAGGACACTAAGCTGCTTTTTTGGATGAGACAGGCTAACTTGATCATTCTCTTAAAGGATGCTTTACTTTTTTTTCCACTCTAAACTTCTGAAAATTAACACTGCAGGCATTGTGTTCACACTCTTTATGTCTGTTTGCCTGTGCATGTAGACTCACATTTAGATGTCAGAAAATTAGTCATTTTCTGTAACATAAGCTTGAAAAATATAGAAAATAGAGTAAAAAAGATTAT
Source organism: Chaetops frenatus (assembly GCA_013400775.1). Lineage (NCBI taxonomy): Eukaryota > Metazoa > Chordata > Aves > Passeriformes > Picathartidae > Chaetops > Chaetops frenatus. Next base: position 249,315 of record VZTR01001352.1, on the reverse strand, counting down.
TACCTCACCCAACCAGCTTCAGGAAGCAAGAATCGACCCAATGTAATGTGTTTTTTGTAATTATCAACACAAGCAGTTTAATATTTGTAACGATGGTGATTTCCAGCCCTCCCAGGAAACCGATTTCCATGTTTCCCAATAAAAGAAGGTCTCCTGGTTTCTCACCTGTGGCTATTCTAATACCTTTTAAACCCATGTGTCCTTTCACACTTGACCTTCTACATAGAAAAAATCTCAATCCCTTCTTTCTTCCCCACTTGTCTAAGGACATGCTTTGCTCTTCCCTGCCAAGCACTGAACTGCTCTCACACCAAAAGGCATCAGTTGAATCAAAGCCCAGAATTCCCTATGCCTGTTTACTCACTGGGATGGACAGCCTCTCAATTTAAAATGTGAGATATTTTTCCTATATATGTAATATGCATACTTTAAATTTATTCACTTTAATAAAAGACTTTAGGCTTCAGTATGAAGCTAGCATATAAGCAATATAGACTTAGACTTCTCTTGCCTGACTAAATTTTCCAATTAATTTTAGCTTATCTGATACCTTGGAAAACTACACTGAAACATGTAAATCAGAGAAGCTTTCTCTACTACTCTTCTTTAAATATTACTGTGTTTAGAGAAAAACTGGAGTCTTTCTCCTCAGCTGAATCAGAAAATCAGATCTCTATACACTGACAGAAGCAAAAAATATCTGTCCTGGATTCAAATATTCCCAAATGATGTTTAATCCCAGGCCTCAAACACAGCTGCTTTCTGTGATACAGAATGTTCTTTAGTGTGTATAAGCTTTCCCGAGCATGGAGGGAAAAGCTCAGAATTTAATGCTCTTATTTTCATGTTCATATTTTGATACAGAAAGCTGATCAGATAGAGGTGAAAGGTTATTTGATGCTTTCTTAACTCAATCAATATTACAGTGTTTTTTATCTCTTTAAGTAGAGTCACTGGTCTGGAAAAAGATCTTAAGGTGCAAGGCTCATCCTACCTGCTCAACTAAAGTAAAAGTCATCCTAAATCCTGGCAGCACTGAAAACAAATGTGTAAGGTCTGAAATAGGTTCTGGTTCAGCAAACCCCAGTTTCCTCAGTGCCCAGCAAGAGTAGATATCCAGAGCCTCACAGGCAGAGAGAAAGAGAAAAAAAAAAAGAGTCCCAAACAAAAAACCTACAAAAAAAGTAATTGAACAAGCACTTTCCTGCTTCAGTGAAATTCTATCCTATGAAGCATTAACCATTTATAATGTATACAGCCTTCTCCCTGAAGGCAACCAGAGCCTTTTGCAAGCATTTTATGCAAGGCTTGGATGTAACAGTGCCGAATTCCATGTTTACAAAGCTTGACAACAAGTTACTTCAGATTTTACAATAAACTCTCTGTGTGTATGAATATGAGGACTTTGAGGTACATATTTTCCCATGCTGCCTTCTAATGTCTTTTTCTTACAGAGCAGGTGGGGCACTGTATTCATACCTATTTTGAAAAGGTCTTGTTTCAAACACTGTGGACTTCCACACCAGGCAAGGCATTGATCTCCAGGCTCTTTATTTGAATATGTCATTCTAGGTGTTATCTCTTGGCTTTTGTAAAAAAAAAAAGACAAAAGCCACCTAGTGGAGCCAGGACATCGAGCTCTAAAAATATCCCAGAGAAGAAATAAAAGCAGACATGCAGGTATATCCCTTTTATCCTTTTCCATCAAATCATGTCTGTTTCTTATGCACAGTATAAGAGTGTGTGCATTCTGGTTTGGATTTGACTGATGTGGTTCACACCAACACTGCTCCAGCAAAATGCATGGGTGAGCAGGGGCCACCCTTCTCGGGACACTTCAGGCAGCTGCATGGAGACATTAAACTGCAATTCCCTCATGCCAGGAGTGGAAGCAGGGAAACCTGGAATGTGATGGGTATCTCACAGCCCCTCTGGAGACCTGGAGTGAAGAATGGTCAAACTGACCTAGAGTAGCAAACAACTTCCCAAGGCAACTTGTATTATTCATATTCTTTACTTCAAAGGATAACAGCATGTTTAACAACTCAATTTAAAAGCACATTTTTGGAAACTTACAGCCACTTATGAGTGATGGATCTATATTAGACCCCTTTGGGGCCTTGTGGAAAGAGCTGTTTTCTGGTTAATTTCCATCCTTTAAAGAAGGTCAAAGGAAGATTTGTAGAAAATAACATCAGAAAGTACATGAACCCATCCAAAACACACAGATGCAGTGTGATTCAGTGAGACAGGCATTGAAGCACTTTCCTTTTCCCAAGTATGCCTCACAAGAGAATGTGGAGCTTGTTCTCTTCCAGCTTGCAGGTGAGCAAATGCCTCTGAAATAGGCCACATGGATTTTAGTTCTATCTATATAATCCAAGGGGATGAGAATTAGTAATGACAGGGGCTAATTATGGCACTTGAACACAAGAATCTTAATTGAAATAAATCAATGTCAGCAATGATGGTAGGAAGAAAGATCTGATTGAAGCGATTTCAAATGGAAAAGAGAAGACTGAATTACCCATTTAAAGTTTCCAGACTGGTTCAGAGCAGAACGTTTTTTCACAGGGGAAAAAACCAAAACAAAGTAAAGTAAAACTCCCCCAAAGCTGCCACCACCACATGCAACTGCTCTGCTTTATGTCACTCAGAATTATTGCCACAAGCATTGTGCAGATTTGAAACTGGAATGGGTTGCAGTTTTATGTCTATCTATTTTATGTCAAAAATTCAAGGAGATATCTAAAACCCAAGAGAACTGGAATACAGAGGACAAAGACTAATTACCGAATTGGGCTGTGTTGCAGCTCTGTTCTCCCTAAACCATGTGATCTCTGGACAGATGGCCATTTGAGCTTTCCTGGATCTCTAATGTTCCAGGAATTAGAAATATCTCAGAAAAAACTCTCTTTAATGGTTGGTTTGGGTTTTTTTTTTTTTCATCTGTAATGAGCCAATTGGAACTCATAAAAATATTTCTCACCCAGCTCTCTCTCATCAAAAATGAAAAGTAGTCCTAAGAACTTTATAATCTTAATTTCTTCCCAACCTCCTAAAAATTTTGGTGAAAAAGTTCTGGTACAGATCACAGGATGATAGAGCCTCATTCTTGTTTCTGCTGCACCAAACCAGGCACAGTCTAGTTTCCAGTATTTTGTCTGCCAGCTTTGTCACTCACTACACAGGTACAGTCTCTTGGGTGTGTAAATCTATAAGGATTTACAATGGCTTCATGTGGACAGCAGTGGCACAAATTAAATAGACACCATCATCTGTTGTTTCCATGGAAAGGTCAGAGCTGGAGACCAGAGCAACTCAGGTACCAGAAGCCAACCATCAGCAATCTGTCCTCACACCCTGGGAACTCATTTATCCTTCAGAATTGGAAATGCCCAAATCAAATTAGGAAAGATCAGCTGGCAAATCAGAATCTGTCTTTCCTGCTTAGACTCCACTTAATCCCAGTCCATGGTTTGCCTTATTTCTTGTTCTACTCATTTTCCCTCCCTTCTTTTCTGTCTCTGAAGCAACCCTGTGTGTTACTGACTCTGACAGATGTTTTTATTGACATGTATCCTCCTTGTTTATTGACACATGGCTAGACAGCTATTAGAAACTAATTAGAGGATTAATTACACCAAAGTCTGCTCCTGCACACAGCAATAAAGGTTATTGCCAGAGCTGGGTTTCAGGTTTCATCCCATTTCTTGGATTAGCCATGACAAGCACAGCATTCCTCTGTTTAGGGGCGATGGCAGTGAGGGCTGATCTCTGCTGAGGGTCAGACTTGAAGGCTGCCCTGAGGGATGAACTTCACCACCAGGCTCCTCAGGCTGGGTTTCACCTTCCAATTGTCCTTGATGGGGCTGATGTGAGGGTGTGACCAGGTCAGCTGCCCATGGAGAACAGAGACCTTTCCCAGCCTTGCCTCCATCTTCATTCCCTGTTTGCATTTTTCATTATTTTTACCTTATAAATTGTTCAAACCCTAAAGTAAGAGCTAGAATCATCTGAAATTCAGGAGGTCCATTTAGGAAGCAAATCCAGAACTCATCACTACTGGAAAGTTAAAAAAACTGCTCTGGCAAACAACAAAACTGAATTTATTCTAATTTTTCTCATCTTCCTCTACAGCATTGAATGCTCTTTTAGTGCAAGAAGAATGTTTATCCCTAAACTCTCATCAGCTGGCATATATTTTTTAGAAAAACATGAGTTATCAATATGCTAGTGCTAGATTAAGGTTTTATTTTGCATGACCCAAATTTGGCCATGAATGCTTTTCCCATATATATCTGCATAATATTTCTGCACAAAAATATCTCAGTTATCTTTCAATTTTAATACCTCTTCTTGGAAATACAGAGGTCAACAATTAATAAGCTCATTAAAACTTACAAGCTGCTTTGATTAATATTCCTTGTCTAGTTCCTTGAGAAATGGACTGTATCTCCCAGACTAATGAAGACAAGGCAGAGTTATTTAGGTGTTTGTTAACAAAGCTGATTTGCATATAATTAACTGAAAAGAACTCTGTCTTTACAAGGGAAACTCTGCCAATCTCTTTTGCTAGGGTGTTTTATGCAAACAGACTAAGTCCATGCTAAATTAAAAAAGCAAGTTATGTTCTTAAAAAACTAAATTAACTCAAAGGGATACAACTTTAGGGGCTATAACTGATAAAAAGTAAAGAACATATTAGAAAACAAACTGCTTTTTTTCAAATGCTGTTTATTCTGTCATGTGGGCTTTTTCTTGTATGCTCCCATTCTTTTAATTGGTTAGACTTGTTTTTAGACATTTAAATGAACAAAGACTCTCATATTGGATTGCTCTCTTCTATGACCTACTTATGGAAAAAATTAGTACCATTTCAGCAAGGCCATGCTTTTGCACAGATGTCTTCTGTAAGATTGCTTATGCTGCACCTGTGGTATATCCTGAAACTCTGAGTATGAAATACAAAATAACCAACATTTGGAGCCTGCAGGGTGACCAGATCTTCATTTAAAATATATTTCAATTCAGACAAAAATAATGGCATGCACCTTTAGTCATTCACTTCCCATTTTGTCATCATGATTTCTTCACTAAAAGGGTTGTCAGGTGTTGGGAGAGGCTGCCTGGGGACAAGGCTGGGTCACCACACCTGGAAGCCCTTGGAGGTCGTGCATTTGTGCAATTTAGGGACATGGTTTGTAAGTGGACTTGACACTGCTGGGTTGGTGGTTGAGTTGGATTATCCTGGAGATATTTTCCAACCTAAACCATTCTGTGATTCAAAGGAACACCTGAGGGAGCAAAATCACCTTAAATTAACAGCTAACTATCCAATGAGATCTTAAGGATCACGAGAGGTTGCACAAAAGCAAAACACTGTTGAAGGTACATGAATCTGTAGATCAAATAGCAGAGAGGGACCCAAAAGAACCTAGGTCAAGACCTGACCATGCTACAAGATTCTCTATGACCTTGGCTGTGTCATTTTTCTAAGGCTAACAGGAAACAGATTTTAGAAAAATAAAAAACTATAACACTATTGAAACCTTATTTACATCAGGTTATGTAAAAACTGTCTGATCTCACAGATTACATTCACCTTCCAAACTGCCTCTTCTACAATTACTCCAATTAATACAATTACTCTGCTATTTCTTCACTGTCCAGCTTTATACCCATTTCTCCTATTTATTTATGTACAAAATGTTTAATAAAAGAAAACAAAAGACATCACCTCAGAAGCAAATTCCTGCAGGGGACAATAAGTTTCAGGAAACTTTCCTGAAGAACTTTGTCTACACCAAGAAAAACTCCTGGAAGAGGACAAGGTATTTAGGTCCTTAAATAAATAAAACTTCCTCTTAAAGCAGGGAGAGAAAATGGTGAGCAACAGACCTTCCAGATTCCCAAACTTTTCTCTGCTTTAGTTGCTACCATAGCACCAAGCAGAAGAAAAACAGCATATTAAAGAAAAGCTTGTGGACACACTGGCACTTCCAGTTATGGAATTTTGCATGAGATGGACAGAATCTGCCTCCTGTGGGGAAAAAATAAATAGCAAACAAACGAGCAAACAGCACCCCCAAATAATCAGTAATAAAAAAACAGTGAATCCAATGTTTGATCAGATCTGAAGAGAAAAAAAATCAACCCACAAAGCAACCATAAAGGAGCTGGATGGGACCAAAGCAGGGAGTGGGAGCAAGGTGGAAACAGTTTGTTCAGTTTGAGGGTCTTCCACTCTGCTGTTCTCATTCATTTCAAACAGGTTTTCTCAGCTCTCTCCATAGCTGAGAAGCTCAACAGAGCCCTTTGCTACTGCTGACAGCCTGCTGGTGCATGACTGAGAACTGACCTATTTGCAAAGCAAGAAGGGACCAGTAAACTGCAAAAAAGCAACAGCTGGGGAAGCTCTCATGGTCTCTCTGTTACTGGTCTAAATCACAGCCAATGATCCAATGAAGATAACAGAAAAAGGCAAACTCTCCAACAAAATGTCTGATTATATCCATGTGAGAAGGCTCCACACCAAATTAAATCACAGCAACTAAAAAGCAAATTGAAAATAGTAACATTAGTTTTGATTTTGGAATGCCACAGGGAAGTCAAAATCTTCCTAGGATAATAGGTCTGCTTTGAAATAGGGTATCCTCTAGAATATTCATTAATGTTTTATTTTAAGTACATTACAGCTGAAACACCTTTACCCAGGATCATATTAGGCTGTTGTGTGAGTAAGTACTTTGGTGACTTGTTCTACTGAGTTGAGTACAAAAGCTAGTGGTGTAAAATGGACAGACCTGCGTAAGAATCAGTCTTTAATTGCAAGAATAATTGTCAGCCAGAACATGGATTATTCAATGGTGCTAAACATAAAACCACTGGAAAGAACCTGAGAGACTAGGGAATGGTATTAAAAGGTAATTCACCATTTTCTCCTGACCTAGATCATTCTTATTTTCCCTCCTATAACATTTGTAAAACTTTATCACCTCATAAATATTGCTAAAAAGAAGAGAAAGAAAAAAAAACAGGGAAAAAAGAAAGAGATGACACTAAAGAAAGTATTTCTCCCACTGCTACTGGATAATTCAAGTCACATTCAGACAAATGGACATACATGAGTTTTATGCCAACTCTCATTTTGCTGCTTCATTATTAACAGTAGGATACTTACTCTAATCACAATTGCTACTCTCTAGACAGAGTCTACAAAATACAATAAATATGAATCAAGCCATTAGCAAAAATTTACTGCTTGAGAAGGATGAATATTCCGGGAGAAAAACTGTCTGGTACTGTAATGCATAGACCACGTGAGACTGATCCCAGCCTTGGCATCTCAAATCTGAGAGAGCAAGACTGCTGTCACCAAGATTTTCTAGGTAGAACCATGATAAATACCCATTCTCTAGGATTTTTCCACATGCATAGTTTATTTAGAAGTTAACTTTAATATGGCAAAACTTGTGCCACCTTAGAAAGATGCAGCAGTTAATTCAATGCTGCAAAGACAGAGCTGTGGAAAGGGGCTCAGATGGAAAAGGATCAGGTCCCAAGAACTTCTCTGACAACCTGCTTTGCATTGACCTGAAACATCGATGCAGTGTTTACTGGTGTGGGTAGGCAGTCCACAGTAAATCTAATTAAATTGAGGAACAAAAGGACCCTGGAGTGTGCAGAACCATGAATGGAGCCTGCCTTTTAGGCCATTCACTCTGAATGATTGTGTGTTCCCAAGGCTTTCAGAGACTTTCTCTTTGGAAACAACAGAAGAGTGAAAAAGGGACTTTTCTTCCTACTGCAAGGTGAGGGAGTTAGATAATGCACCTCATTAATTACAGGGAAATCATCACCACTGCACACGAAGCCAAAGAAGAGGCCAGACTGACTTTTTTTTTTTTATTATTGTTCAGTCACAGTGACAGAAAAATAAGTAATAAATCAGAATCAGAGTGCACTTGATGGTTTTATTTTGCAACTCATCTTGCTATTGTGACAGCCTGACACTAATTAGCACTCAATGCACAGGGGATGGATTGCTGTGGCCAATAGATCTCATTAACTGCTGTGAAATTTTCATGCCAAGACCAAGCACAAGGAAGAACAGAGACCCCAGCAAATCGGCTGTCAGCAGCTGTAAGCATCACCACAGAGCCATGGGTGCATAGATCAGAGGCCACAAAGGAGGTCCACATAGCCAGCTGCCTAGATTTTCATGGATTTATTAACCTGTTATCTCACGAAGGCAGAGAACTTGCCAAAGAGAAAATGCCACTGTCAACAGTCTCTCACCACTGTCTGAGTTGAGCCAGCCCATGAAGAGGGAAACTGAGGGCACCTCAAAGCCCGTGGCACTGCTCTCTCATGAGTCTGTGTGTCAGCAGATGTGCCATTCCAGGGGTGACCCAGTTTGTGATCACCTTGGGCACAGGGTTGGAGAGACCCGTACTGGGCTCCCTGCTTTGACCAGCTGCCCATTTGCATTAAGCTTATAAGAAATTGATTCCTGGGGACTTGTCAAGCACATCTGGAACTGCCCAGCAGCTCCACTAATAAAAGAGGAAGGGCAGGAGGGAAGAAGAGTCAAGAGAGCGATCGACACAATCACAGCCACAAGCACTGAGTGACTGCCTGATCCTCCTTCAGGAAATGGGGCCCCCAGGCTGCTCTCTCTTCAGCTGTGCCCATCACCCATCCCCTGTGCCTTCCTCCCACAGGCCCTGTCAGAATCAGCCTGGGAACACCACTGAAGGCAGACGACTCCACCTCATGAACAAAACCCTAAAAGTCAAATGAATCACTGTAATAACAGAGAGTCCCTCGACCTCTTTGGTCAAATGAGACCTAGCAGTCACAAGGTTTCCCCACCTACCTGTTCTTCACCTAAACCAAAGCAGCAGCAGAGCCAACAGTTTATGCTACCGGGTGATCTCAGTGGTGGGGTGTGACAGGCTCCTTGTCTGGGTTAACTGGGCACCCACAGGGATGGGCTTTTCTCCCCTCACATCCCTGCCTCTTGGATGCAGGCACAGTGAGAGCTGTCTCACAGTCTCTTAGGTGACAACTGCTGTCCATACCAGACCCCCTCTGCACTGGCAGAGGTTTCCCAGCCCAGGGACTACATGCTTGACACACCAGCATCTCCTTTATCTTGCAGCTCTTCTAACAAGTGTGAAACCAACTCTGCTTAAAACATGTTTCAGGGAGAAGCTCATGTACAGGCTGGCAGGTCCTTTGGATTATGGAACCTTGCAGGAGGTAAAACAATTAAACAATAAAACACCAGGACTATGAATGGATCCATTTTCTCAACACCCCTTCAAGTAATAAAGCACTTATCAGCCTAAATGTTTGTGCTGAGTGTATAATGAGTCCTTGCTTTTTTTAAAAGGTGACTTCTGAACTGAAATCTGAAATAAACTTTCTTCTTAAAGGAAGATAATTCATGTAAAAAGTGTGTATGCAAAAAGGTTGCTTTTAACTAAGTTTTGGGGTTTTTTCTTTGTTTGTAATTCCAAAAAGTAATAACAGATCAGAATTGGACATCTAAGTAGCTTCAGTGATCTAATGGCTCTTGGATTTCCTTTTTCCCAAAGATGTGAGTTAAAATGAAGCATTTAGACCTAATGAAATAAGAAAAGNTTTTTTTTTTTTAAGACAAAACCCAGATATGGTTATTCATATTCCCTTTCAGAGATTGCCTGGGTTATTTTAACCAAGAAGCAAGAGAAATGTCATCTTATGTTTAGGGTACAGCAGTCAAGAAGGTAGAGGTCTGCTATCTACCCACAGCCTTCCAGGTTCAGCTGAATACATCATCAAACAGAAGACAGTTTCTGGCACACAGAACTGCAATATCTTGGACCATGCTGTTTCTGGTCAGGCCTGTGTACGTAGCTTATTTATTTATGGCATTTTTAATAGATGGAACATTAATATTTGATGTTGTCCTATGAATGATTAAAAATCAAGAAAATCAAGAACATGAAATACAAACATCTACTTCTAAGTGGTGATGGGGTTGTGATATCCATAAATAAATAATCTGGTGGCCAGTTCCAGCTTTCTGAGATTGAGCTAAATGAACAGGCACTTCAGTGGATTTACAGCATATTTACAGCCATGTGTGTGGGAGCAGAATCTGACCAAGGGATTTCAAAGTTGAGTCTAATAAAGTTATCCCAGAGCAGTATGTGAATTTTTAGCTCCTTAGAAAATGTATTAATTAAATAAATATATATAAAATCTTTGCTTAGAAAGGGACAAGCAAATTAAATTTAGATAGATGTAGCTCCATTTTGCTTTTTGGCTTCTTTATGATAAACCACAAAGTCCTAGTTTTACCTCAAAGAAATTTGGTCTAAAAAAAACCAAACAAAAAAAGCTTTTAAAATGTGTGAAACAATATTCCTGAAAATAATTTTCTGCAGCTGAAGGGTTTTTCACACTTTATGCTCTCACAATTTAATTGACAGATAATATTCATTAGACTTGTTGTTGTTGCTTTGTTTGTTAAACAAAAGTGTTAGTTAGCCAGTAGGAAACACTCTTTTACTTTGCAGCAGTGAATTGAGATAAAGACCACAATAGGTAAGTGTCTTTCTTGTATATAATAAGACTTTATTGCCTAGAATGACAAAAGACAAAACATGGGGGTAACTCTAATAGTTTCCCAGATGTGCTCTGGTTCACAGAGCAATAAAGTAATTAAGTCTGGGAGAGTAACTACTGAATATAATCCTCATAGATCAACAAAAAATATTCCTTTCTTCCATCACAGTTTGAAGAGTATGAAACTGTAAAATCCCACCTTCTTTTCTTTGTGGATAAGGGGACACCAAGGAGGTAAAAGTGTGAGAACACGGAGACAGAGAGCTAGGTTTTAGGGCCACTGAAGTTAAAACTTCTAGGATATTTATGTCAAAACCCACCAAACCACTAGTGACAACTCAACAAGGACTCCTGCCACCTCTAATGGAAGGTACCATGAGCCAAAAATTCAGATTTTCCCTGATGTGTTTTGAATTAGCACAATTATATTAACAAATAGAGGATGTATTTTCTGAATCCCAAATTAACTTTTTCCAAATATGTTTGTGTGTGCTTGTGTATGTTTGTAGTTTAGGAAGCAAAACCAATGTATTTGCACAAGTAGGTAAATGCACATGTGCAGACAGTGAATTTAATAAGTGTCATTTCTCTGTTTCTCAGCACTAAGCAGATGCCATCTTTTTCTTGCCTTGTACTTTTTTACTGCTTTGTGAATATATTTCTGAACACCACCTTTGACACCTCTGACTTTTCCAGACACTGTAAGTTGTTCATGAACTATTTGTTTCTGCAATGAATTTACCAGATTCCCTCACATTTTGTGTGCATATATGGCAGCAGAACATTGTAGTTGTGCTGGTTTGACCACTACAAATTTATGTGCAGATCTCAAACACCATCATAAGGCTGTATGGATTGTTATTTCCCAGCAGAGAATAAAGGTATGTGGATAAGAGAAATGACCAAGAACCGACCATGAATTAATGGGTCAACCCATCACTGCCAAAGCCTTTCCAACAGATCTATGGGCATCAGTATCATGACAAAGTGTAAACTGTCTTTTGCCTTCATAACTGGAATGTCAGTCCTTAAATGAAAGGACAAGGAACCTGCTTGTCGAGCAGCATCTCCTTCATCCCATCTAGAGCTTGTACATGCCCAAGAGATAGACAGCTACAGTACCATTATTCACGAGCAGTATCACACTCAGAGAGGGATGGGGACCTCACATGACAGATCCAGCACATAACCTGACATGAAGATGTCCCTTGACACTCAGATTTCTATTAAAGACATGAAGCCACTGAAGAATCCTGCTGGCAATATTGCAGGAGTGACAGCAATTAACCACAATCCATCTGACACAGGGCTATCTTAAAGAAATGCAGTTTTAATTAAAAGCTGCAGCCTGTCATAGGTTTGCACAGTAGTCTCCTTTCTGGTTCCTCTCTGTGGTGGTTGCAAATTACAGGTACCCCTTCCCTCCATTTCAATTAAAAGTTGTTAACCTGACATAATTAACTCTCCTTAATTTTGGTTTTTTGTTTTCTTTTTTTAAAAGAGTAATTAAAGAAACAGAACTCAAGTGCTATTTAGTATTTGCCAGAATCGCTGGTGGTTAAATACAATAATGCTTGTCACTAGACGTCTCAGGATTAACCTGATTAATTAATTTATCTCCTCTGGAAAATATGCCTTCATGCCGACAAAAGATCAAATCACAGCAGGAAGGTTCTCTGCCTGCCAGGCACACGTGTTGTCAGTGTATGAAATGCAGCTGGTGGTGGTTCCATCTCAGCCATGGCAGTGGCTGGACCAGTGGCCTGTTAGGGGATATTGGCTCCCTGGCATTGCTGAGCTGCTGTGAATTTCACAGCTTCACTGAGAGCAATGTTGGGGAGCTAAATGTCTGCAGCAGATTTTTCCTCTCTTTGTTCACCCTCTCTCTTTCTCAGGACACGTCCAGATGCTCATGGTTTAGCTCATGCTTTTGCTGAACCTGATACCTCTACTAAAAGACCTTTTGCTTTGGTGGGGAACATTTCCTCATGCTAATGTTCAGAACAGATTCTGCCTATTCTTTACAGAACAAAACTGATTTTGTCTGATAAATTCAGTGCAGTATCTTGGGACAGATCCTAAGGCTAGAAGGAGGAAAGGATCCATGCAGACTGCTCTCGAGACTCTGACCCTGGCCAGAAACCTGGAGAAGAACAAAAGAATAAATATACAGAGTGCTTTCCCCAAATAATCTCATCTCCAGACAATTGGAAGGCTGGAGCTTTTTTGAGCTAGACACAGTCCCTGTGTATTTAATAACAATCAATGTATATATTTTTCATTAATTTGCCCAGCAGAGCATGGAGCTGTGCAGTCCTTTGTCTTCTATAGTGTCCTTCAACCAGGAATGAGGGAACACTTCCCAAAGCTTCATCACTCTTAAGGATGCTGGGCAGACAGAAGGGCTGTCAGCAATGTTTTCACTCTTTCTCACAACACTGTGAAACTGACATTTTAGTGCCTCAAATTCAGATATTGTGCCATTTTGGTATTGCTGAACTTCCAAGCATATATTTTGGAAGGTGGGTTAGGAAATGAGATTCAAGTCAAAGGGGAGGGAGGGGCCAAAATGGCTCCAGAAAGGCATACAAGGAATTTAAACTTTAAACTTTTAACTATCAGAGAATGTGGCAAGTTTGATTTTGACTCCAGGACATTTAACCATCAGAGAGTGTGGCAAGTTTGAAATTGGCTCAAGGAGGAGCCTCTGCTTCTAACAGGAGCTGTATGGGTTGGTCCCTCTGTTTCAGGCTTTCACAAGCTCTTGCTTTCACAAAAGCTTGAGTGGTCTGCCCAAGCAGTATCCTACCTGCAGCCATGGCCAACAGCAGCTGTTGGGAGCTGTCTGGTTTAATTTCCATGAGGAGAGGCAGTCACAGCATCCAGCCAGACTGAGAAGCTGTTTATGAACCTCCCAGGGCTTGGCTCCTTGAAACCACTCCCAGGCTCCTCTTTAGGATGCCTGTGAAATCTGACCTGTGTATGAAGTACTTTTCCAACGCAAACTTCTCCCTTCAATTTCAATCTGCTTCTCCTAAAGTTTCTCTGATGCTGCCTGGCATCCTCCCAAACACTAATTCCTTTGCCTCCTTGTCACCCATCAGTGGGATTAATGTTGATTTTGTTTGGTTTCATTTGTTTTTTTAAAGAGGTTAATTACAGTCTGATTCTAAGGTTAGATGCATACGGTCACTTGTTCAGAAGGAAGCAAATTTATGTATCTATATCCTTAAAAATATCTCTTGTTTTTTATTCCCCCTCCTTTGCTTCCAGATCTTTTTCTCTATGGATTTGTGTAAATCAGTCTCCAGGGCCGGGAATACCATCTTTGGCTGGCTTAATTTGATCGATCTATTTTAGAGCTCAGAACACCATCACAGTGAAGCAATATTTTCTGCAGTGAGTTAATAGGAAAATGGAAATCACTAATAATAAGAGAGAGAAGGTCTTTATTTTTGAAACAGCCCTTTACCTATATAAAAGACCCTGGGCTGAATTATTCTTCCTGCCTAGTTAGTAAATCCACCTTGATTGCATTTACAGAGGTTGTAACTGAAGATAGGATTTAACCAGGCAAACCTACCCTGCATTTTCATATCTCCTGCTGTCACTGATGCTCTATACTTACAGCTCCTACATCCTTTTGAGAGTGCAGAAGGCTATGTAAATGTTCATTACTGTTATTACCCACTTTACATCCCTGTACCAAATGCCTTTTACAGCATATGGTCCCCCATTCAGCAAGTTACATAAGCATATGCTTAACATTAGGCTTCCTAAGTGCTTTTTCTAAGCAGAGATAGCTGTTGGAGCAGGCTGATACTTTTACCTAAAATGTTTGCTTTACTGTAGATAGGGGTAAGACCTTCTCTGTTCAGCTGCTTTGATGATTTAGGTTGAAATTTGAGGCTGGGAATCTACCTCAAACTGATTTTTTGAGGGAGTACTTGATGAAAAAAAGATTATAAAAGAGTGTCACCGCCTTCACAGACTCATGCACTTACACACAAATGCTCACTCTTTCAATTTAAAAAATAAAATACAGTAATACTGACGACCATTTAAGTAGGAAATTGTGGTGACCCTAATTTCTGGAACATCTCCTTGGATTTTTTGGACATTTACCCTATTTCCTACCCAGAGGATCTGGGGTTTGCCTTGGGATAGATGGAGGATGAAGTTTTTTTTTCTTTTATAGCTAAGCCAGCCATCCTCTTGGAATGCTTTCCTGATGAATAGAAAGCCTCAGAGCTCAGCCCAGGGCCTCAGATGCAAATTCCAGGTAGGCAGGCTGCTTCCAGCTCTGAATGCATGAACAAAATTCAGTAGCCTCATTTATTTTAAAAATGAAATTGTGAACAATTTCCCCATTCCTCAATTTCTTTTCAATAAACTCGAGGTTACAATGTCTCTTACTCCAGAAATATGACATTGAAAGAAGCACTTTATAATTTTAACTGGCTGCAACACTAAATAAGAAGAAAACCCCTACCTTCAGGTTGGTCTGAAAGGAGAGAAATTATATATCTTTGGGCACTTTTCAATCAGTGATTCCTGATTTACAGCCAGGCACTCCAACTTTTCATGTAGGGTTTATACACACACACACACACACGGGAAAGCACACAGAGCAAATCTGCCTGAGGAAATAAGCAACTTCCTTCATCAGGAAGCAAGAAAAAACACAATGTCCAATTAAGGGAAGAGCCATTTTTCTCTTTATCTCCATCCATGATCTGCTTAAATTTTAACCATATCAGGTGCTAGCTGTAACAAAGGTCTGCTTTCACCAAAGATGTATGATTTTTGTTTTGACACACATCACTGTCCCAGGGAGAGAGTAGATGATGAATTTCTTAGCAGCAAGTTCATTAACTGGAGGCTGTGTATTATCAGCCTTCCACCAGCTCTTCCCTGCTCTGTTTCACTGGGCTCCACATACAAAAATTGTTCCCTTTCACTGTGTTTTTC
Organism: Chaetops frenatus; assembly: GCA_013400775.1. Classification (NCBI taxonomy): domain Eukaryota; kingdom Metazoa; phylum Chordata; class Aves; order Passeriformes; family Picathartidae; genus Chaetops; species Chaetops frenatus. The sequence goes on along the minus strand of VZTR01001352.1, from coordinate 233,724 downwards.
AAAAACCTCTGAAATTCAAATCCATTCGGTGATCACATGCAGTTTGCATGTGATTGAGTGGGTCAGGCTTTCAGCTGACTCAAAAAATCATGGGTCACATCATCTGGGAACTTAACAAATAAGAATAACAAGGAAAGTCAGTGGCAAACAGTATTAATAATTCACCTGTCCGTCACTGCAGCTCACAATTGGAGGAAGATCCTCTCTCCTCTTGATAGATAGGCAGGAAGAAAAGCCCTGTCTCAAATGATTAAAGGAGGCAGTATATAACAAGCTTTCCCCATGCTGAGAGTGCCAAGAAAGAGGCTGGTCAATGATATTTAAACACACATTATCCTTCCATCTTCCTGTCATTTTGCTCTGCAAGCTGTTCAGATTTGTCTGTGCCAGTAAGGCGCCTGTGAAAAGCAGCTGAGCAAACAAAGAGGAAAATCAGTCTGAAAATAGGATTTGAGTTTTAAAATCTGTCCCTGGATTTTTTTTCCCTTTTTTCTCTTCTTCTTCCCTCTCCTCTCTTTCCGACCCAACATCCCATTAACTTTTAAATACACCAACACCCAAGCAGAAGAGAAGCAATGCAGCCAAGTGGAGAAAATGCTGCTGTGTGAAAGGATGAAGGACAACATGGCCTCAAACTTTTAAAATTTCCTCTCAAGACAGTGTCTGAAGCAGCGGGGGAATTTTTTATTTTCTGTCTATATGCCCTCTCGCCGTTGCCCCTTCTCCAGCAGGACCAGCCTGTTGAGCCCTTCTGGGCTTAGGCACAGAAAACACTTGGCCACTGCTATTGCCCAGTGCTCTGGGACCACTGACCTCAGCTGTCCAGTGATCCAGCACCTCCCAGGTACAAAGCTGAGATTCCCACATGTTCTCATCAGATGTTGCTTCCTCCTCTGCAGAAGGGACACTCAAACTGGTGGCTCCTGCAGTGGTGCATGACCCCTGTCCCTGGAGGATCCCAGCCCTGCTCCCACCACCTGCAGAGGCATTATCAGAGCAGTTTTCTCTCTGAAGAGATGGAGCAGGGATGAATCTGGGGACAGAAGCCTTAGCTAAACAGGACACACTTCAGGATTTATATCAGCTTGGAATAATGCCTAGATTTTATTTGCAACATGAGTAATCACAAAAGCACTTAAAAACAACATGTAACACATTAGAAATGGCTAAACTTATTCTCCTTCCACTTGTACATAAACTGAGATCCACAGAAGGCAAAGGGGGTATTTATTGAGCCTTTCTCTAGAATAGATTTTCTTTTAAGCTTTAACATGAGGTTGGCTATGGAAGAAAGGGTGGGTCTGACCCACCAGATAGACCCAGATGGAAAAGAAGTCCTGTTTGTTAATATAAGAGATCTGCATGGCTCAGCACAGTGCTAATGAAGGTTGCCTAATCTGCTAATTTCTGACCTTTGTTATTCTTGACTAGTCACTTCAGGCCTTTAAAAGGCCAAGACTCTGCCTGTCCCCAGGATTAATTGACAAAGGCAGGAAAAAATCAAAGTTGGCAGAGAATTTAGTAATTCTGGTAGATTTCTTTATATTCTGGCCCTTTGTAGATTTCAAAAGTGTTAACCCATAGTATTTGGGACTCACAGTATCTTTTAATATGATTCAAATTTCAGGCATATATGAGTTAAGTCATATTTATTTCATTACTAGGAGAGAGAGATGTAATTTTGTTTGCAGATGAAAAGGCCTCTGAAAGAACAGAAATGATAATGGAATTTTTAAACCCCAAAAATGTCATGCTATTGGAAAGAAACTGCATGTATATAAACCCATCCTTAATCAAAAAATCCTATGACTCCCTTGATTTTCAGAGAAGTATGTACTTAGAAATTTCTCTAAGGTGAAATGAAAGTGGATGAGGCAAAGTCAGAGCTTTCTTCTAAGGTTTCTTTCAGGACCCCTTATTCTGGATGTTTCTATGGAGGCTCTTGTCATTTGTAACAGCTGCTAACCATATCAGCTGCAGTTTAGAAAAGATTAGTGATAAGATACCTTCGTAACAGCAACCAGCAGCCCAAATTAGATCTGTGAGAATAAAACGATCTTTCGATTTCACAGTCACACTGAATGCACTGGTTTGGAAAAAAAAAATCAATTCGTTTGGAAGCAGATTCAAAATTCTGGACTTCAGGAAGCTGCTTTGTTTTATGTGACTGTTCTGATCAGAAGAAAAGAAAAATTCATTCAGCTACCCTCAAAATAAATCAAAGAAAAGAAGAAAATATTACCTGTGTGTATTGGATTACCAGCAAAATGAGATTTCTACCACAAGTCAGGTTAAAGTCTATTTTGGTTTATTAATAGCCAGGTTTAATTCTCTTTAAAATCAGTGATTAGGGGGTGTCTTATTAGTTGAGCTTTGTGTTCAAAGTACATTGTAGCCATTAAGCTGTCTCTTTATTTTACATTTCAAAGATTTAAATAAGATACACAAACACAATCTATGTTATTTACTTTAATGGAGTAGCTTAATTGCTCCCCAAGCTTTTCTGTACACATCATAAATAATTGCAAGACACAAATAGAGAGCAAGAGGAGCAGGCACATAGATGACACCATAACCTTCCAGTGACTCACACTGCCACTCCTCTGCATTGAGCACTTAGCAGCATACATTAAATGCATACATTAATGCATACATTAAATGCATACATTAAATGCACAGCACCTCGAACATAAAAATGTTTAAGTCCAGGGCAAGTTACTGATTTATTTTCAAAAAGACGAAAAAGATAGTCACCCCAATTATGCAATTGAGACCTAAAAGCTGTAAAAGGGAACACCCATTAGTCACGGTTTTATTGTTGTTAATCCCAACCCATGGATCTGGCAAGAAAGCCATGGCACAAAATTGTTCTTGGATGCACCCAAAAAGGTGATACAGAGCACAGGCAGATATATGTGTGTGGTGGTGGGAAATGCTGCTCATTACTCCCTGCAGGGTGGAAATAAGTCTCTCCTGCTGAGGAGAGTGTGCACATTGGAGGCTTTAAAGGAAAATTTGTAGGGAGTGAACATTTGTGCAGTGGTAGATAGAAGGTGGAAGGTGTCACATGTTACTGCTCACTTTGGAGCCCTTGTGCCCCAGAGGCCAAGCAGGAATGTCACTGGGTTGCCTGGCAAGGAGATGCCCCTCTGAGGTCAGACTTTTCATGCATTTGATGTTAATGCCTTTGGCCACTACTTCTCATGAGTTCCCTCAGACCTCCCTTTGCTTTGTTTCTCTAAGGAAATGGCCCACACAGATCCATGTCTGAGTCTAAAACTGGTGATAAATGTTGGCTTTTCATAAAAGTTGGGCTTGATCTCATGGAACAAGCTCAATTACTCAAAGGGCAGTTAAGACTATTTTTTTTCCTGCACAATCTGAGTAGAGCTACTTAGAAGAGGACAAAAAATATCCACAAACAAAACCACTTCCCTTAAAGGAATTATGTCCTGTTGTAAAATCAGCTAGATATTTCTGAAGCTGTATTTGAATAAGCATGTATGTGTATATTTGTGTGTATGTGTCTCTGTGTGTTGGAGAGGAATGTCTAACAATCTCAAGGCATCTTGCTTCAGCAGTTTTGGCATTAAATAATTTCATTGCTCTATCAAAGAAGCATTCTGCTGAATTTAATTTTCATCATAACATTTTACTCTGTATGATTAAAAAGGAGAAGGGAGGGTAGAGACAGGTCAGTGAAGCTTGTTTGGATATATAATGTGGAGTTTCTGATGGATTTTTTTTCAATTTTATTTCATAAAAAATTTTTTTTAATCCCTTTTTATCCACTAAGGGTAGGAAAGCAGCAAATATGGAAACCTCAATATTGTCACACAAGCAGTGACCTCACCTGAGAGATGCAGAGCTTCATGATTTTTAACAATTTTTCTTGAGCTGAAATTTGACAATCTGATTGATACTGAGCTTTGGTGGGACCCTGGGTGGATCTGGTTCCCTGGCTCTGCTCTATTTACAGGAATTGGGTCTTTTCAGTCCTTGCAGCTGGCTGAAGGAGCTGTTCAGGAAACCCCTGAGCCAAGGGAAAGATGCCTTTTAATATCAGGGAGTTTTAGGTCATATCCTATTATCAAATATTACTGGGATGAGAGTCAGAAAATGTAGATGGGCAGATAAAAAGACAGATCACGAGAACAACTTCAACATCTTTTTGGAATAACTAAAGCAAAGGGATACAGAACACATATATTACAAAAGGAAATAATCAAATTTGCATCTGTTCTGAGAGATAATGTGTTCAATCATGTGGCTGCTCTTTAGCCATGTTATTTTCACATTGAGCAGCTAATGTAAAGCTCTTGTGTACCTAATCAAATCTTTGTCACTTAAAATAAGAAAGACTTGCTAATGAGAGTCCTGGTAGAAGACTGAGTATCTGCAAGGCCTAGTGGGAAACTATGACCTACTAAACCTTCATTAATTTACTTTATTTTAATTTGTTATCTTCTACTCATGCACAAATACTCACGCACACACATTTATAAAAAAGAAACTAAAGTCACAGTGACACTAAATTTGCTTGATTCTAACATGCAGCAGTCTAGTACCTCCTCCACTTCTCTGATTTGCCACCAGCTCATCCTCATCAGGACATGAAAATGCATTTCCAAGCAGAAGGAACTGCCTTTGATCAATGGAGTTTGTGTCACTTGACTGTCTATAAAAAGCCACGAATTCACAGAAGTTCCCTTCCACAACAGCAAATTCTAGTCCCTCTCTGCTGAATTGAGTAAAAGTGCCATCTGCCTGCCTAAACCCAGAGAATGTTTTTATGCTTCTTGTGTTCTATGCACACCTGATAAAAGCAGATTAACACTCTCCCAGGCAGAAAAATGTAACTGGTCCATCTCACAATCTCTACAGGTTTAGATGGAAACCACCAGTAAGTTGCAGTGAGCTTTCCAAAAGAAGTCTCACAGGGAGTGTCAGAGAAAAAAACCTTCACAAAGGTCTCCATGAAATACATGCAGAACATTTATAACACACTGTGACAACATACCTTGGAGGATTAACTTTTCATGTTGCAAAGACACTCTGTGGTCAATCTCAAACCACAAGGAAGGGATACCCCTACATCAGAGGGCAAAGACATTTCTCATTCACAGATGGCATAGGATGAAGAATCTTGTTGGGACAGAATTTAGGTGGTGCTAAGAGCCTGAACTAAACACAAATACAAATATTTGCGAACAGTATCTCCCTGACCCCTATGTTCCAAAACCCCAAAGACAGCAACTTTACAAATCTTTCACTTGATATTGGCCTGGGTTGATTCATGCATGAATTTGATTTAGGAATCAGGTAGATGCTGTAGGTGTTGCAGTTCTCTGCAATCAATGGAAGTGGAATAACTTGACACCAAGCAGGACCATCATACTTCACTAATATCTATGCAAATACTCCAGATCAGCATTTCCATGATAGATTTATATTTCTTCTAAAGCTGGGCCCTTGATTGCTGTTGAAATCTTGACTTCCTAATCATTCCCTGCCATCACATTGAATGCCATGTATTTTAAAACTATCACTTAGTCCTCTCTCTCTCTTTTTACTGATTTTGTCCCTAAAATTTGAAAGGTCTGTCTTTTCTGAATGATGCTAAGATTGACACCTGGCACCCCTTTCCAGTGCATAACTTATACTGAAAATGTACAAAGCCATCACCTCACAGAGAGGGAAGGAATATGTTAAAATGGAAGAGAATACTTTTTTTCCTTTGGCTCACTCCTTGCACCTTTTCCCTTGAGTCATGAGAGGTTGCACTTTATGAGCCTACAAGGTCAGCAATAGGGAAGTTCTTGAGCGTTTCCCAGTAATAGAGATATAAAGAAGAAATAATCTTTAACTTACAGTAATGAGGTACTTTTTTTAAAGCCAGGATGTTATAACCATTTAATTTAGATAAAAATGGGGCACTTACATAAGAACAGAGCTTGCTTGGTATACATCATCTTGGAAAATTCCCTCTCTCACCCTCAAACTAACAGGTCATATTGGATGTCATTAATTCAGCAATTCAGCTAAGCAGCTCTAGGGCACTCTTGAACTTCAACCCAGAGCACAAGGGAGCAGAGGCAGGCTGCCAGCTAATAATTCACTGAAGGGAAGAAAGAAGAATAAAAGAAAAAGAAAAAAATAAAGGAGGACAAGAAAAAATGGCCTCAGTTAGACAATGATTTTCATCTAACTGAAGATGAGCTGCCCACATATGTTAAGAATAATGGACATTAGGGAGAGAGAAGTGTTTTTAAAAATAAATTGTGCTGGAGAATTGCCTGTGGAGTCCTCACCAACCAAATTTGTTTTGCCAGGCTGCAAGACTGCAAACAAGGCTGAGCCAGAGGGTTGTGCTTTCTGGAGTGTAACTCCATCCTCTTGCAAACACAGGATTTAACATCAACAAACAAAATGTTAACACATCCTCAAGCTTGGCATCTTCAAGCAAGATTCTGCAGAGACCAGGTCTGTCCTCCATCACCCCAGCAGGAATCCCAGAGACCCTTGAAATGTTGGGTCCAGTGAGCTCTAGAAACTGATGGTTGCCAAGTCATTCTCAAAGAGCCTGTCCAGGGGGACAGTTTGGCTTTCAAAAGTCCTAACAATGACATAGTGGCTTTGAACAAGATGGGTGAATAAGAGCTATCCAAATGACGATTTGAGGGAAGCATTAGCACTCCTTTCCCAAAACAGTTTTTCACTCATGGTTGTGCTGAATTCAACACAATGGTGAATACAGGTGGATGTGCAAAGTAGGAAAAGGATGAAATAAAGAATACCTGCCATTCAGTAAGCTTTCCTAGTAGAGGAGAAGTGTGGTAAGGGAATGATAATTGGAAAAGAAAAAGTGGTGATAAGTGGTAGCAAAATTCAACATAGGAGGTAACAAAGAACATTTTCACACTTCTACAACTGCTCTGTAAGGACAATTTTTAAAGGGGGCCAGAGGTTCATTTCTGACCTGGTGTTAAGCTTCACCATAATTCTTCCAGCTCATAATTCTGTGCACAGGTTTAATCTTTTCTGACAGCAGCTTTACAAGGGGAAAGATTTAAGCTACTGGAGCAACAGATCACCTTAAACAAGACTTGTCCATATTCCTAAAGCCAAAGCAATCTCAAAACTAATATATGCCAGTTATGCTAATACTTTTCCCAGTGCTTTATTTAATCAGCATGGATTGTTCAAACAGGCCTGGATTTATAGTGAAGGCACTAAAATACAATTTACTTACAAAATAAATAAATAGAGGAATTAAACTCTCTGTGGAGAAGTAAAACATTGTATTAGCATCCCTCTTAGCAAGGAGTAGCCACCTGTACACTTAACAGAAGGTCATCTCTAGCTGCAACAAGTCTGTCTTCCAAGTGCTTCCTGGATTTGCAGAATATTATTGATTGGGAAAAACAAAACAAAAACAAATGCAGTCTTTGGGAACTCTAATAACACCTGCAATCTGTCTTTACATGATTTATTTCCCTTCTCAATACAAAAGAGAATACCCCATATTTATTTTAAATGCATTCTGTTGTCTCCCAGCTCTGTTTTATCTTTTGCAAATGTATCTTGTGGATTGTAATATTTGAACCTTGGAAAGGGAAATTATACATCCATGATCATTCCATAGATCTTTACAGAATCAGACTCCAAGACAAATATGTGCTAAAGTGTGCAGAAGAGGCAAAACAAAAAAAACCCCGCAATGTGAGGCTTTTGAAAATGAGATGGGAATGAGACTGACAAAAGCAGTAACACCAGCCCACCCACATTGTTTATTTTTACCATCACAAATCCACTTTTTTTTTTTCATTTTGAATGTAAAGTTGCTGTATTTCCTACAATAAAGAATACCAGATCAAGCATCTCTCCCTGGAAAAATTTAGACCAAATATTATGCCAGATTTCATCGAGGGTCTTTAAAAACTCTTAAAGCAAAGAGAAATGAAGTATCTCTGGATTATCCTTGGCCTTTGAATCCATCACACTGACAAAATGAATCTACTGCTTTCTTCAGACAATATGAAAGTGCCATGCTCCCCCCACAGTCCCATAGGCCACTGATGACAAATGTCACTAATTAAATTTTCCCCACCTGTCAATTCCATTCATCCTACACTAATATAGTCCTTCTTTCTGCTGCTGCTGACCACTGTGGTCCACAGATGGAATTTGACTTGGGATGGGCATATCAAAATTATGTGTGCTTGTTGCCATTGTAATGTAACCTCCAACATTTTTTCCCACAAGTCAGACTCAGAGCTGAATATGTTCCTGTGTGAAAGAAAAAACCTGGAGAGGCTCTGAAGAAGAGAGAAAAACTAAGGCAGGTGATCTTGTGGACCACCATATCCATCTCTAGACTCTGACTGTGCTTTCCTATTGCATAAGTTCAGCATGGATTTCATAAGTACCAAGCAAGCATTTCTCATGATGGATAACCTCTTTCAAGGTCAACAATGTCAAGCTGGTGCATTCACTCCTTTCCTCTTCAGCTTCGTATGAAATATCATCATCTTGCCCAAGGCATGGGATAAAGCTCCAGTACTAAATGCTACAAATTACCCTGTGGACTCTCCACAAAGAACAGAGAGACCTGAAAGCAGCCCACAACCTGCACTATACATCCATTCTCTTCTGGACAACATTTTAATCCAGCACAGGC